>VXAL01003115.1:1297091-1330862 GCA_013399475.1 Chauna torquata
GCTGCCGTAGGCGGCGGGGCCCCGCAGAGCCGCGGTGCTCGCCCGCTGCCCGTCGCCCCCGGCGGCGCTGACGGCCTCGCCTCCGCCTGCTCAGAGGAGGCCGGAATCGTCTTCCGGGAGGAACGATGGCGCTGCGGAGCCCAGGACGGCTCTCTCAATAAAGCGTCGCCGCTGGCAGCGCCACCGGCTTTGGAAAAGCCGTCGCAATCCCGGGAACGCCGACGGCGGAGGCGCCGGCAGACAGGAGGGTGCAGTCTGCAGCCCGCCCCGCGGCCGCCGCCGTTAGGTTCGCACCGTTGGTTGCCCGGTGTTTTTTCCACTCGGGCACCATCCGTTGCTTTCAGAAAGGGGCGTCTCTTGCCAGCGTCCCCGTGTTGCACCTACCCCACAACAGGCAGGGAGGAAGGGGCTCGGATTTAGGCTGCACCCTTCGGCGTCCCTGCTGTGCAGACAGTAAATAACACTGAAGCGGGTTTCTTCTGCTGGATACCTTTCCTCTTCTCTCATGAGGTACCTGATGTCTCTGCCTGTTTTTTTTCCTTTGTAGCACGGCCAAGTCAGGCCGTGCCTCTTCACCTCAGAACTGATTAGTAACTTTCATGTTAGTATTTGACATTTTTCAATTTTAATATCACTAAAAATAACCACGATTACCTTCTTATCAAAATAAGGGCTTTTGTGAAAGCAGAAGGCAAAAGGGAAAGGATGGAGAAAACTTCTCCAGGTAAAGAAGGAAAGTGAGCAGCAGAGGAATTAAAAGGGAGACTGGAAGAAAAGCTGCTCATCAGAGCACTGAAACAAAACAGAAGCCAAACTTTATACATCTGAAGACAGGATACAGACTTCCAATTCAAATTATTCACGCACTCAGAATTAAACACAATGTTGTGTAGACAGTGAGCATACAAATTGCACGTCTTGCTTCAGGAGGCTAGAGAGTGCAGTACTACTTGTTCTGAAATCACTGGAAGCAGGTTTTAAAGCTGTACCTTTAGTCCTTGCCCTTTTGTCAGAAGCATGAAGGTTACAAAGTGGTGTGCGTCCCAAACTGCAGTTAAGTTTTCATGGTGTCCAGGCTAACAAAGGTTACAAGCTTAAGTAGTTAAGAGTGGGGGGGAAAAAAAAAATGTCTGGTAAGAATGAAACAACAGCCATTGCTAATTAGATGTAGCAGACTGGAAATCCTCTTATATTTCTGTTTTGAAAAAAAAAAATGTACAGGAAGTCTCTGAAATAATCTAACAGCTAAATGACAAGCACTAGTGTGAATAATACTAGAAAAATATTACTATGTCTTAATTACAGCTAAGATGCAATTACATTTCTAAATGGGTCTTTTTGCTCTCAAAGGTAGAAAACTAAAAGTGCTTAACAAATGAATTGCTTACTGGAGCTCTTATTTTGTATGATTAAAAATATTTGTATATTGTTGTAACTGAAAAGCGAGTAAAAATTTACTGTGAGAACTCCTGTAGGATTGCGCGACTCAAGCATGCAGACAAAAAAGACTCAGGTAATACTGTATTCAGGTTTTACTTTTTTAAACAAGTACCCAGCTGCTGGAATCAGAGTCATTCAGGTCAAACGTTTTCTGTCTACACCTTTTGGTTGTTGCAGGACTGATAACATTTCTTTTACCACTGGTGAATTTTCTCTTGTACAAGTCTTTTTTCATTGGAGAGGGCTACAGTATTGTCTGGAAAAAAAAAATCTAAACAGACTGCTTTTAATTATCTAACTTGTTTTGTTATTTTTAAGCTTTGTGAATAATAAAAATTCATTTGATCTGAAATAACTTCCTTTCTTCAACATTGTTTGATGTGTATTGAAACAGGATATATAAACATTCTATTAAGTGAGCTGAACAGCTTTCAAGATTCAGTGAACTTTCAGTAAATATTCCTGTAGTCTTTGCTATAATGCCATTCTGTAATAACTTCCTACAGCAATAAGTGACTCCCTAAAGATCTGTTTACTCCACCTACAGTAGTAGAACAATAGACAGATATTTCCTCTCTTTTGGCAAAAACATATTAGTTTTCAGAGAATGCTAAACTACGCCAAGACTATTGTTCTGTATATATACTGATAAGAACAGGAAGTAGTGTTAGGAACCACATTTTTGGCAATAAAGAGGCAGGATTTTTAAAACTTCACACTAAAAAATTGGGTGAGATCTATATAAATGAAGAACTTTTGGTAGCGATATGAACTATTACATAGGTACACTAAATTACAACTTCAGAATTTTCCTGAGTAATCTTTTTTTCTTTACATATGGATAGAAAAACATATTCAAAACCAAATTAGCCTAAGGTCCGGCTATTAAAAATTTCTTCTGAACCAAACTGATTCAAGTAATGTGGCAGAGCAAAGGGTTGCATGGAAGCTTCTTTCCCGCCTTTACAGACAAGCTGGGGAAAGCAGTGAGGCAGGCACTGGATGGAGTTTCAGCTGCTCTCCAAGTGCTTCAGACAGCATAACTGCTCCCGCATTCTCAAGGCAGCAACACAGGAGGGTACTAGAGACAGGAATAACCTCTAGAAACCAGGAGATGCTCACAGTGGAAGGAAGTCATTCACTTCCTTCTGAGTACTCCTGCATGACGCTTAGGCTCAGTCTGAGCCCTTTGCAGGCAGGGGCAAAGCCGGTGGTTTTGCAATGTCTTTGCATTCACATCTTAGTGCATCGGTGTTTAAAAGAACCCCACATTGATGTATTTGAACTTAGGGTACAATACTTAGATACAAAATGACAGAAAGGAATCAACAAGGCAAAAATTGAATAGCTCTCTTCCAGTTAACAGTCATCAAACCAGAAAAGCATTTTACATACCTTTTTCCCAAATAAGGCAAACAATTACTGAAATTAATGAAGTTAGTGGTTTTTCAGTCATCTAAAGTTAAGAAAATTTGAATGAAGGCCTTAAATTATGGTGTCAATAAAATTTAAGCAATGCATAAGTGCTGTGCTGACCTCTGCACCTGGGAAAACATCACCCCTGATATATTTAATGGTGTACAGTGGCCTGCTTGAAATGATCTGACAGTTTTAGACAGCTTCATAGGAGATAAAAATCCACTTGACAAAAGACTAGAGTAGCACAGGCATAGTTGATTGACGCAGCAGAAAAAGTTGTGCTGAACGCCTACGAAGGTCAAACTGCAGTTTTCTCCAAACCATGTTGTGAGACACTGATGAGGCAACATGGTACACAACTTTACACTCATTTTGTGATTATTAAATGTATCCAAAACTACCACAATTGTCCATATCACAGGTATTAATTTTATAATACTAAAAGCTACAGGAAATTGCATCAAACGGTTTCTTTGGTAACATTTGTAAAAACAGTAATCATGAGATGCTTGCGTAGTTCTATAGAAGACAAACTAATAGAAAAAAGAGGATAAAAAAATACAAATTTAATTGTAGAGGGAAAAAAAAGTGAATGACAGACAGCAATCAACATATTACATCAAGAAACCACAATATAAAATGCTACAGGACTGAACAAGAAAACTAAAACCATTGTCACATTTAAATACTCATAAAACATCTGTTTTAGGAGAAAATAGTATTTTCTTACTGCTAGTTTCACAGTTGGCAGCCTGATAATCTCGATCACTTCAGAGAAATACACAATTGACAGCTCTATGACAAAGTATGTTAAATGCTCAGTAATGGCCAAATCAAATGTAAGAAATTATTAGGAAAGAACAAAATGTAAGGCATTATTATACCACTGTATAAATTCACCCTGCTTCTGCAACCATTCAGACTTGAATAGCGGGTGCAATTCCTGCTTCCCACCTTAAAATTATGTGGCAGTACTAAAGAAGGTACTGGGGAAAGTGGAAAGGATGATTCAAATTATGGAACAGCTTCATACAAAGAACGGCTATAAAGAGCAGCAGTCTTCAGTGCAAGTAACAGATAAACAAGGCAGGGTGATGAACACTTGTCAGATCACAGCCAGCATGGAGATGCTGAACAGATACAATGCTTCTCTCTTGTCCTCCAACACTGAAACTGGGTGCCATTAGAAGCAGCAGGTTCAAGAAAAGACAAGGAGATACGTCCCGAGATATGGCACACCTGCACTGTGGAAACACTTGCAACTGAACACATTGTGGTCATTCGGTCATGGATTCAAAGAGCAACTGGACAAATTCATAGACAAAATGACTTTTCAAGCCACCTTACAAAAACACCAATACAACATTTGAATTAATTGCAGCAGTGAAAAAATAGCTAACCTAAAATGAGCATATAAAGTCTCAAGAGAAATTAATCATGCTCATTTGTTCTGTTATGTTTCCAGCATAGTTATAAAGAGCATCTGACATCTGAGCGATGGCAGGCTTGTTCTGAAGAGACTAACGTACAGGAACTAAAAGGGAAGGGCATTATGCCTTCCCTTCTGCTGATTCACTAGAGGAAATGACATTCCACCAAGTCCACTTTTGGGATACCACTCATCATCAAATCTACATTAACCATTGTGTTGCTGTGTACTATAATCCTGTAATTGTATGGAGTTTTCTGGTAAAAGATTGCCTCCATTGTGGTGAGTGGTAACACTCCCAGCAACTGCATATTTCATGCTACCGAGGCACAGCAGACTGCAAAACAAGAAAGAAAACTGTTGTGCTAGAATAAGAGACAGACTGAATTAAGGCAGCATCTCCATCCCTTGGGAAAGGGGAAAGGACAGGTCCCAGGGGGATACTGGAGCCACTCCTGGCAGATGGACAAGTGATTAGTGGCAAATGGCAGTGCTGGTACTGTTGAGCAAGCAGGAATGGGTGTACCGCTATAACATTCAAATATGTTAGTTTCTTTAGCCTGCATTTCATGATTCTTGTAGTATAGCTTTCTCCAGTAAGCTGTTTATGTATAAGAATAAAAGTGTTATCAATTAATCTCAATATTCCTCAAATAAAAGAAAAAAATCCATTGCTTTATATCTAGTGCTGGGAATTTGACGATTACTACTTGGGGAACGAAGTGGTCAACATTAGCCTCAGGAGACTTGAAAGGTACTATTTTAGCTAAAGAAGAAGAAAAAAGAAAAGGTCACAAGCCAGGCAAAGTCTCAGACTGCTCCTAGAACAGGTGGAATAACCAAGAGCATGTGGAAACAAAGTATTAGAAGCTGCTATGAAATAGCATTGATGCTATGTGATAACTGTTATCTAGCATACCAATACAAGCTACAAAATACCAGTATTTGAAACACTGCCTTTTGGTTTTGCCATCGCAAATTTAAATACTAGGTAACAAACAAACAACAAAACAAAAAAAACAGACATCAATAAAATCTGTTTTAAGCAGTCTTTGTTATGGCTTTATAACAACGCTATCTTTATTTAAATGAAATGTGGGATGCTGTAAGAAGTTATGAATAGCAAAATCTTGAGACAGAAAATTTAATTTGTACACTTAGCTCTTTTTTTGTATCCTATTGTGAAAGTTCATTTGATGATCAATCACCTAGGCCAACATGAGACAGGGTGGATATGCTCTTCTGAAAAAAGAATACAAGACTGCCTTCGAAATGATAATCAGGAGAATGAACTACAGAAGACAGACCTTGAAAAGTAGTCTTCTTCACTCCCCTATTAAAAGAAAAATCAACAACAAAAATATTATCCACTGTAGTCTACAAATACAAAGGGCAGAAATAGCAATCACATGTGTTTTAGAAGCCCCTTCAATTGATATGCCCTATTTAGTTGGACATTTAAACCTAGTTTAGTCTAAAGTCACCATGGTTGATCATCACCTCACATTAAACGCCTCTTACGTTTCTCAAGTCAATGATTTGTGTCCTTTGATTTTAATGCAAAGGACCTGGATCTTAACATCTAAAATAAAACTGGGTTTACTAGTGGCCCAAATACCCTTATTCAGATTGACATATGCAGCCAACATTCCATCTTCATGTACATGTTTTATCAAAATAAGGCTCCTTAAGATTAAATTGGATATTGCCATAATATATTCAGGATTGTACATTTTGACTAAAGGTGTTTTTTTATTTTTATTTTTATTTTTTTTGAGAACTGTCTTACTCTCTTGATGATGTGAACAGTATATATATTTGGAAGTAATGCAGTTAATAAATTTACTTCTTCATTAATGGCTATTTTATAACATCTAAAGCTCACAATTTTAAGCATTTGTGTGGGACATTAGTCATATTTGATGACATTTCCATCAACTAGGTTGAGACTGAGAGCAAATATTTATGACAGCTGCTATAAACATACATACTTGCCCCTCGAATTACTTAAAGATGATCTCAAAAGTTCTCACAAAGAAAAAAAAAAAGAATAAATCATTTTGTATTTAGTACCGTAAATAGGAAAAATAACTTGTCTCTATAAGTGATGCAAATTCCTTTCCTATTCTTTTGCAAGTTCTCAGGAGAGGTGCAGACACCATTTCTCTATGATAGCCTTGTGTTTATGTTGCCAAAGGCATTTTTAACATTTTTTTAAACTACTGACCAATTTAAAACACTTGAATATTCTGACATGAAAAATGTTAGCAATATAAATAATATAAATCAAAGATTGTAAAGTAGATTCCTAATTTTTAAAAATCCATAGCTTTTGTGAACTGACATCGGTTGCCCTTCTCAGGAAAGGCCTTCAGGGCAACTAACCTCATTTGATCACCAAAGCTGGTTGGGAAAGATCAGGCAATCCTGAAAGCAGGCTAAAATAATCCATGTGTTACGAGAACTGCAGAAAGGAGTCTGGTTCTTTCTGTCCGATCCTGGAACAGACAAGGGGCACAAGGTTCAACACAGCAGAGCTGTTGTAGCATATGTTGGTCATAGAAATAGTTTTGATTTATAAGTTCTTGTTTGAATAAAACAAACTAAAATATATTTAGACTGAAATTCATATGGATGTTATTGCTAGTTCTTTCTTGGACATGAAATTTATTTCTTCATTCCGAGTGAGGGTTTCTGTATAATATTAATTATACAAGAAAAATATATTTTGAGCTATAGTTTACTTGCTAGTCTAGAAGATGTGATTTAAACCACATATATAGTATTGTCTGAGTCATCAACAGATATCTGAAGAATCATCATCATTTATGGGAGTACTATGAAACACATTACTGTACTTGGATGAAAATCTGTTAAGCCTTTTATTTCAATGAAAAAGTATGGTAGTTATTTTAAGGGTCTGAGCATAAAAGAACATTTTTTGTGTGCATATAGGTGAATAAATTATTTCAAATATATTAACTGCTGCTGTTGATTCATATTTTTGGATTTTTGACTATAACAATGGAAACCAAACTGTCAAACTGTCATCAAATATTCAGCAGTGGACACAACATTTTGAGACAGACACTTGTGAATTATACATGAGTTCATGAATGAATACTGTATCAGTTATATTAGTGATGAAATTTTTCAAAATTTCTACGTGTGAAATAATTGTCAGCAAAGGTTGGAAATTACAGAGTGATAAAGAGACACAGAGAGAAAGCCTTTGTAATCCATGAGACCATTAATAGATCGTATATCCCTACAACAGACATTAATGTCATATTAAAGTAATGGCTAGACGAAGTATTACTTTCTTAGTTACGCATTTACATTCCATAAATATTTTACGAGTACTTACACATAGATCACACAATACAAGGTTCACAGAGTGTTTTTCTCTCATCTATTGTCATCAAAATTTTCTTCTTGAAAAACAGAAATATATTCATTCACACAAACAATTTTGCCAGAGGTGATTAAACTAAGGCTTTTGTTTTGTTTAAAAACAGGGAGAGAAGACCCTAGGAATGACTTAACATTCCTGGCAAGATATTAAGGATTTGCGTGACACTTCTCTTTACAGGCATTTTCAACTGCTATGGGAGAATTGACCTTATTGTAATATTCAGTTACTATTTAGGCAACAATTCTGGTTATTTGTGGACCACATTTTTCAAAAAAGTGACTCAACCTATTCATAGCATGGATTCAGTTTTTGGTTAGGAAAGACCACAATACAGAATTACTATGCATGAAAAAAAAACCAGATGTTTGAGTAAGCTTTAGTCTTAAAAAGTCTTGCTGTCATCAGACTTTTTTTTTTCCTAGCATTTGCCAAGCTCCTAATTTTGCTACATGCATTTTAACAGTTTTATGTCATTCATATCCCTGCTTTCACAGTACAAATTTTATTTGGCACTGCCATGTTTATTGCATATGTTCCAAAACTAATAACAATGGAAGCAGAAACCTAAGGCTGTCCTGACAGACGTAAGACAGCTTCTGGCAGCGTAATGTCCATTGTCTGCAAATGTTCTCACAGATGACTGAGCTCAGACAGTGCATCA
Organism: Chauna torquata; assembly: GCA_013399475.1. NCBI lineage: Eukaryota > Metazoa > Chordata > Aves > Anseriformes > Anhimidae > Chauna > Chauna torquata. Next base: position 1,305,456 of record VXAL01003115.1, read on the forward strand.
TACAAGCTTAAGTTGTGAACAAATTCCATTGATGTAAGGGTATTTCTAAATCCAAAGTATTTGGTGCAACCCTTGGCTTCTAAGCCCAGTCCATGGAAGGATTCAGTGAAGGGCCTGAAGGGCACTGACAGTCTTGTTATAACTCCGCCTTTAAACCAGCCAGTATCTAAAAATCTCTGCAGTAGTTATTAGCATATCACTACATAGTCAAAACATCTGTCCAGCTGTTTTTGATTTTTTAAGAAGTATATATCAAATAAATTTGTGATTATGTACGTCTCATCCGCAACAGATTCTGTAGCACCAAAACATTTCTGAGATATGCTTATCATATCATTATATCAACAAGAACAATTCTTCAGACAAATAGGAGATTTAGTTCTTGGAATAGGAAGAATAATTAAATGAAAAAAGAAAATAATCAGAAGATCTTTGCATTTGTATAGACCCTTTCAACTATCTTACAGTGATTAATAAAAGCAGGAAGATACTGTTGAGCTTGGAAATTTAGTATGTACCATAAGATTTTGAAAAGTGACCTGTGATTATCACTTTCTGGTTATACAACTTGAAATGCATTAAGGTGATACAATTTCCAGAAAGTCCTGGGTATCTCCTTGTTTCTTAGTGAGCAATATGAATAGATTTGTATTTCTTTTTAATACTGTGGAAAATCACATAGGAGAAAGTTACAAAATAAGATACTCTCAAACAGAATCCTCCTTTTATCAAATTATGCATTCTCACTATTAGCTTTACACAATACTCAGTACACATTATTTAGATTAGTTTCAGACAAAGTAGCCTTCTTACCACTAAAGCAAGATATTAAGTTAATTTGTTTAGGATCTTATCCAAAAACCACTTACACAATGCAATTTACTGCTTCCTTATCAATAATCATCAATCTTCACCCAGGTATATATAGATTTGCCATATATCACTGACATGACACCAACATATATTTCTAATGCTAATCACACTTATCATACATTTCTTCAGAAATTTTATACACTTCTTCAAAATATATTCAACCTCAGTTTTAAAATCCAGTTTCTAAGTTACAATCATTACATCATAATGATTTTTTTCACTGACTTCAGTATAGCCAGAGTTTTAATTATATTTTGAACATGTAGTTTGTATTGTCAAATTTAAATCAAATTAAAGGAGTATATAAATATATATCTTATCTTTGCTTTTATTGATAACTGCCACTATGTGTGTACTTCTCCAAATTTCACATCATAAGCATTCACATTGTGAATTTAAAGGATTAATCTAGATCCTGGGGATCAGGCTAGAGCAACAAATCTGTGAATGGTCTTTTGGTTTTTGGCCTAAATCTGATAAACCACAAAGAAGAAACTCTAAGATACAACAGGAACTGACAGAATAACAACGTTGTTATGCACATTTGTATTTTTACAAAAAGTTTTAAGAATATAACACTGTGCAACTGTAGCATACAAGTAAAATGACAGCAGTGCTTCATTGCTTAGTAGTGGTTTACCTCCCCTGTAACAGGCTTTTGAGCACTGATAACAAATTGACCAATTTTCTCTGGTTACTAGCCAGGGATGAACACAGTATACTATCACTTCTACCAAGTCCAGTGGACATGAATTTCACAGCATGTTTCTGAGATCAGGAAATGCCATTTCTTAAGTTCCACTGCTGCACACATGACTATCTCCATTTTACGGTCTTTTCTTTAAAAAGTTAACAACAGTTTTACTACCTGTATCTACCTTTGCACATATTCTTCTCCCATACTTTTACTTTCTTAATGCATACCTCATTGCAAGATCTCAATAGCATAAGTTGTGAAGGACCTGTGATGATCATTCAAGAAGCATTTAAAAGCTTCAGTCCAATTTCCGACCACTCAAAAAGTGTTCAGAAACAGAGGAAACAACCACGATATTCAGATAGTACTTGAAAACTACTTCATGAAGTAGACAAAAATACAAACCCTTCAATACACAATTACTATAGTATCTACAAAAACAAAGAAGCCATCCGTCTGAAAGTGCTGCGCTGAAACAGCTGTCAAATAGATTGAGCTGCTAGAGGAACCCAGCTCCATCCAGGAAACAGAGCATAATTCCAGAAAATGAGGCCAAGGAAAGGGAAATTCACTTTTCTGTGTATCACAGGGCAAATTAAGTCTACTTAGCCAAATAAATTTGCCTCTTTTTGTTCTTCTATTAATCAGAGTATTTCTCTGATGGGCAAATAAATAGTCTCTGGGCATCAAAAAAAAAAAAAAGATTTCAGTAATGAAGTTGAATAGAGAAATTCAATAGAGAAGCTGAAATCTTGATGTCAAGTTAGCCTTATGTTCATACCTAAGAGATATNTGCTGTACTGAAAGATTCTGCAGATACTGGCATTAGTGCAGATTCTGAAACAAATGAGACTTGAATCAGCCAGCTGTAGCTATTAAAATGATCAGAGTTATCTTGTTTTATCTTCCAAACAACTCTGAAGATTAGAAAACACATGTATGGTTGAAATGATTGCATCTGTCTCTTTTAACAGTTGATTAACAAGCAGGTCTGGAACACATTCTGGAGTATCATAGAATCATAGAATAACCTGAGTTGGAAGGTACCCACAACTCCTGGCTCTGCACAGGAGCACCCAAAAATCAGACCGTATGTCTGAGAGTGTTGTCCAAACGCTTCTTGAACTCCAGTAGGCTCAGAGCTGTGACCACGTTCCTAGGGAGCCTGTTCCAGTGCCCAACCACCCTCTCAGTGGAAGTGAGAGTAAAAAGGGTGGCATGTCCAAGGGAAAAGTCAGGCTTGGTTAACCATATTCTTGAAGAAAAGTGTCCAGAACACTCTCTTGGACTTCCTGTCTGTGATGTTGATGCTTCAAATGACCTAATCTATTTTCCAGCTCATTCAAGAACCCAGGCAGATTGCTAGCAGAAACATCTGACATATGATGCTTTACTGCTCAGGATAGCATAGCTCCCCTGATCTCAAGTCACCCAAGTACAAATACTAGCCAAGAAAGTAAGCACCTGTTACAAAGACCTTGAAGAATGGGTAATTAGAAGAGCATTCCAATAATGATATTGCTCAGACTCAGCCACAAACCTGTAATCTACAACCAGTAGAAGAGCAGATAGTCCTGCCACTTCTGCTTGCTTCTGGTAAGATGTTCCAGCTCACATTCTTTTGTAACGGACACTAAAGAATCATTCTTTATAATCGTTTCATTTGCCCTGGGAACACGGAAGCCAAAAAAGTTGCCTAAGAAATAAGGAGGAGGTGAAAGCACAGACTGCTGTCCCTGCTGCGTCAAGTGAAGCTTGCAGGATTGTTCTAGATGACTTATCACCCTCAATAATTAAAGGGTTAAACTTCTGGCAAAAATCTTTAGGCAGTAATCATGCAGTATCTTTAGGTAGATAAAGGTCAACAGATGGTCAAAGATCTCGTAAAAATAGTTTGAGAACAATGTAGAAGTGGGACTGAAGTGAGGCTGAAGTCCTTTATGGAGCACAAGTAACTCAGGAGTCCTCAGAAAAGTAGCCTTGGATGGTTCTTAAGCACGGAGGGGTTGTGAAGATCTAGGCCACAGGAAGATCTCTTCCTTAAGGACATTATATTATGCCTGTGTTAGAGATCTCTCTGGAAAACTGGTAGTCTGATGCTACAGGTCTGACAAGCCTCTCCAATTGTCCCACAGAGCTGCTGGGTACTAAGGTCTTGGTCAGGAATCAGAGGGAGAAAAGGAAAAACAGATGCAAGATTTCTTATCAGAAAAACTGTCTTTCCACTCCTGGAACATATTGTTTGCATTCCGCTTCTAAATAATTTACATTTGTGTTTGTGAACTACGTCCAGTGATTAAGTAGTTCTAATACAAGAAACATACCTGATTCTACAGGTTGACATTACACTTGTTAAATTTCTGCAAGTCATTTTGTCATTTAAGACTAACTTTCCAAGTAACTGTAAAGCACAGTCTGACTTCACAAATGTCTTATAAAGACACCTTAAATAACTAATGTCCATTTATGAAAATAGTTTATAAATCTTTCACAAGAACACAAATACAAAATACATCTAATTATGGACAGTACTCTGGCAACTGGAATCTTGTTACCTTACAAATAGTAAAATAAATGATTATATACTCATTTCATAATGTCACTTGTGTCATTTATGCCCAAGCCAATACATTCCCATATCTGCTATATATAAAAAAAAAAAATACTTTTAGCTAGACATCTCAGAAGCATGATCCTGCTTGCAGATCATTACTGCCTAAAGGACCAGTATAAAAAACATCTACTAAAGTAGCATTCCTGCCTATCCTCTCTAAGGCTCTTTTATTTTGCTGTGCAGTGTACAGAATCAGGCCTCTCACCTCAAAATCTGAATATTCCTCAGTTATTTTAATTTGCATGCCAGATTAATATATTTTACACCAATTCAAAGTTATTCTATTCAGAAATATGTGAATTGCACCATTAGATCTGGTGAAGACCTACTTGTGTAGGAGGCCTGGCTGGGGAGGTAACTGAATAGGATACATCTCAGGATTTCATTTAAGACTGTAACTGCTCCAAGTACATTTAAAAAATTCCAGAAAAGCAGAGCCTAAACTATAAAGTACATAAACTGAGCTTGGAGAATGGTTATTTTTTTCTAATATATCAGAAAGCATTAAAACTAAACATTTCCTTAAAACTCAAATGCTGTTTTCCTTCATCCCTCCATCTCTTTCAGGACTTGCATGAAAAAATGTGGCAATCGTGGCAAAGGGACACATTAATATATCTAGGAAAACTAAATTTATATGTAGAAAATAGATTCCTCAATTTCAGCATTAAAGAAAGCAAACATGCCAAATACAAAATATTTTAATTAATAGGGCTATTTAAGCAACTTCACAGAGAGTAAACTACTAAAGAACAAAAAATCTAGCTTAAATCCAACCTTTAAGAATACCTGACATCTGGTGTTCACTTTTAAACACAAAATGCCTCAGAACTAACAGCAGCAATTTGAATACATGATAGAGCAAAGTCAAAGTACATCACTCAGCTTCTTTGGTATTTGGCTAACTCCCAGGTACATAGCCGTTTCGGTATTTTTATATACCAGATAATGAAAGCAGTGTGTAGTGTTTTAAATGCAAAAGGTTGCGTGCATCTGAGACCTACGTTTAGGAAACTGCTATATGGCAATAAGCCTTATAAGAATTACGCACTAAAAGACAAGTGGCCAGGAATCACAAACTTTCAAACCATTATCTAGTACATGCTAGCATATTAAGCAGTATTTCTTATGAATTATAGATTCTTTGTAATTAGTAGCGGTCACAGAGAAACTGATTACAAATCAGCGAATTTTACAAATTGGCAAGTAAACAAAAATGAAGGTAAATACAGACACTTGTTCACTTCATTTACTAATTGTACTGTTTGTTCACTATGTTATTTTCTCTAGCAACATGTTGCCCTAATATTAAATAAACATAATTCCAGTAAAAAAAGACATTTTGAATATAGCAGTACAAGTAATCAAGTAAATGTAGCACTGCAGTTTGTTGTAGATCAGTGCTAGTGAAGACTGTGTCAGTAAAATTCATTATACAATATCCATTCCTCTGAAAAAAACATTATTTGAATACCTAATAAATAAAAAACCCTGTAACTCAGTTCATGGACAATGTTATGATAATAGTTACGATAAAATAAGACAAGCGCTTTTCATGTACTTTGCAATTGATACAACATTTTTTTCCAAATCTAAATGAAATGCCATCAAGGCCAAACTAGACAGATTTTCAGGTCTCAAAAAACTCTGCAGACTTTTTTCCATGCCTCCATAAACTCTTATATAAACAATCACAGCAGAAATCATGGAATAGTATAAATGACATTGCAATAACAATCAGTTAATGATGTAAACTTAAACACAGTTCTTTACTGACAGAGTGTTTGAGTTTGGTACATTAAGCATCAGTCATAGCTAACTAGTTATTACTAATTGAACATAAGTGCAAAGATATCATAATGTAAACTTCCGGGTTTCATTGATCAACTCTGGTAAAACCTATTGCTGTGTCCAATTCCCTCTCTTACGGCGTCCTTTCCTCTCAGCTTGTTGTTAATAAAAACAGAAAACCTCCAAAGCAACAAAAGAACCATTCTAAATGTGTTGCTTTGGTGTTTGCGGGTCAATTACTATTCCTTCATTGCAAGAAAGATCAAACAGATGCACATGACTGATTGCTTCTAGATCATTACTTTGTACCCTGGTATGCCGGACACATTTTAGCTATAAATAAGGACATAAAAATTAGTCAGCTGAAAGTCAATACACTTGCATTATCTACAGACTCAAAATTCGAAAAATTTCCATAGCACACCCTCATTTTTGCATACAGTCAATTTAGACATTTTTTAAAAAACGGGAGAGACTACGATTGACTAGTCTTTGCTGCTTGGCTAAACCCCACAGTGATTAGCAGTGTTTTCTAAAGGCTATTATTTACTCTTTTAAAAAGTATCATCTGAGAAAAACGAACATGTTGGAAATACTTAAATACATTTTCACATCCATTCTTCCTCCTCTTACTGTAATAAGCACTAGTTTTGAGCAGAAAAATAGCTGAATTTAATCAAGTAATTTTTCTGTTACTCAATCTTGTGAAACCGCTGTCTGCTTTACCTACATACGTTTGCCTTTGACAACTAAATACAATCCCTTAATGTTTGGAAATAATCATGATGCATCGTTATACCATGCAGACAGGATAAAAGCAGCAAATCCATCAAAGTTACACAAACATTTCAAGTCTTTATTTGGTGTGCAGCTTCTGATATTGTAAATTCAGGCTCAGAGTTGTCTCAAGCCCAAAGTAAGCAATGGGTACTGTGTTCAATAAACTGAGTGCTGAAAAGGGAGCGGGAGCCTCAGTTAAGATGCTAAAAGCAGGCTGATAAATTACTGCAATTGGACACAGTATTGATTATGAATGCTAAAACAGTCCTATTGGATTACATGAGTAAGAAAGGTAGCTTTTAGCTAAATATGTGGACTTAAATGTAAATAGACAAGATTACTGAGACAAGTTTGAAATGAGAACACTTTCACCAAGTGTCATGACTTCCTGGACAACATCTACATTTCAGGTTATGCATGATGAACAACTTGGTCTTAACAACTAATCAAAATTAACCTAAGAAACGCTGATGCCATGCTTAGCCTTTAGAGGACAGACATAAAACACAAATTTATCATTTTAAAACCAGACAATTTCTGTCTCCAGCCACCACTTATTCCTGTCTGCTTTTTTACACAGCTGAATTCCTTCTGTGGCAAGAAAGACAAAATACTTCCACATTACTGAGCTAACTAGCTTAATCACATAATCTTGGTTTGTTTTTTTGTTTTTAAATCTCATGTTGAAACTCCAAAAGATATAGTTATGCAGTCACCATTACAGGATTCTGTTACATTTCTCCTTCTGTTGTAAGAAAAAACTTTTTATTTACATGTTTTGTTCCAGAGATTCATTTACATAGACTGCCTTATTAGACTATCATTATGTTGAATGCTAAAACCAAATTAATCTCAAAACATTTTAGCAGATTAATGATACATAATACTTTATGATAATCATTGAATGTTTAACATTCCAGTTAATATAATTTTTTTGTACTCAAGAGGTATGATCTTGTACATATTTCTACATGTTTTCTGTCAAAGCACTATTATACAGACATCTGCAGCCTGGTATTTCAAGTCAAAGGTTACATTTGTATTTAATTATGAACAAAACAAACAGTGAATGTTAATAACATTTTCTTCTAGATCCAAGCTTTTACAATATACCATCCATAAGAGAGCACTAAGTATGATGAAGTTCCGAATACATTAATGCCTGTAAGGGTTTCATACACAAAACTGAATGATACAGTACAGCCAAACAAACCGTTGAGACGATACCCAAGCATGTGCTGAAACACAGGCCAGACCCTGAAGAGGTACAACCGAGCACAATCTCTTTACTGGGTTGTTTTATGCCTGCTGACAATATAATGTAATTTTAGCAATTTAACAGAATTCAAATGAATGTTAATTAACAAGGACCTGTCTCAATGATTTAGAGTCAATAAAGTGGGTATCCAAAAGACATGAAAACAAGAGAAGCTGACTGAATAATTCAGCTCACTTCCCCCATACCCCCTTCCAATAACTGACCAGACTTGGACTGATTTTTATCTTTTTCAGAATATATTAATGCATCTGATGCTCATATGTTAAGTCTGACTTCTCTGAAAATCCAAACCAGCTCCCTAGTTAGATTTAATCTTTAGCAGTATTAATGAGCAGAGTCCATAAAATGCCTCTTTCAATTCAAGACAGAAATTTCAATTAGCAAGTTAGGGAATGAATTGCCACAGAAATATTAGTGTGCATTCTTAAGTTTAATGCTATTTCACTGAATGTGCAGATTTTATAATAACATATGATTTAGCATAAAGCAAACATCTTACAGAAGGATGTTACACATGAAGAAATTCACCTATTTTATTATTAATCTTCAATTTTGCTTAGACCATAAGATGACAAATTCTACTCAATCAATTTTGAGAAAGTGAAACCTTTCTCAAAAGGTTTTGGCAATTTCCAAACAACTTCTGGAAAAAAAAATTTTTTAAATAAAATTTATATATTTGATAGAAATGATGTTCTAAAGTGTTACAGGATTCCATTAAATCTTTTCATAAAGCTAATATGAAGTGTTAGACCATTAATGTTATTTGAAGAAATACGTATATTACACATGGCCTGACTGCAGTAATCGCAACAGCATTAATAGATTCTACCCGTAAAACATTAAAATCACCATTTATTGACAATTTCACCTTTAAAGTAGGAGTTAGGATATGATCAAAATACATTTCATCTGTAAAGGTACACATCATTATATGCTTATCTGGAGATGCACATGTTGGTCCATTCAAGAAGAGTCAGATTTGTTCAGATTACGAGACAGATGCTAAGATTATCCAGATGCTCCTACTACTTTAAGTTTTTACCGTACCAGAAGCCAGCATGCTGCCGCTTCTCTTCATGAAAACAAAAATATTGGCACCAGAAAAAACTTTAGAGACCAGATAAAGATTTGTGTTGTCCTAGTTTTCCTTAAGACTTAGAGTATTTAATTAGGTTGATGCAATATTTCTTCTATTCACTGATTGTTCCTCATGTTTGTCACTGCTGAGCTACAGCTTGGAACCTGCCATCACACTGATATTCTCTCTGACACTTTCCATCTCCCAAAATAGGAAGTCTCAACTAATAATGCCATATCACACTAATTCCATAGTTCTAGTGCTATCACCCACACTTTTTAAACTGACTAGCACTATATCCACTAGAGACACCTTTTCATACGAGGAACAATTTTTTTCACTACTTTCCAGTTTTCTTTGCCATGTGTCTGTTTTTGACAAATTAAACTAACAGATGCAATTTGTACTAACTTGGTCTTTCCTGTTATACGATGAAGATCATAACGTTGTGACTTATCTTTGAAAGAGACGGCTTTACTTCATGTGGAATGCAACTGGATCTCTCTTCTCACCCTTAGACATGACAAATACATCAACAGCTCCTCGCTACAAGTATAGTGATATACACTTCCAGAAGAAGACTCCTTTCCCTGTATTTTTTTTTTCTTAGTAGCTACATCTGAGTATCCTTCATTCGTTTCCAATATATCTGGTTGCCTGTCAACCACTGCAGATCTCTCTCTAGGCTGTTAGTGCTGAAGACATATGATATCAACTGCTAAGATAGTCATATCCTGCTTTTAAAAGACAGCACATTACACATAGGTAACTTCGAGATCATCCAGGCAGCACTAGTTGCCTCCTGAGCGTCCAGTTGCAAGTGCTCAGTGAGCTGGAGCACGCATTTCTACAGTTTACCAACCAGAGCAGTCACAGTGCTTGCCTCAGTACAAACTTAGAATGGTAATACACAACACTGGTGTTACTCCCATCATTCATACAAGCTTGGTTAAGCCTTCTGATTTCCATAAGGGAACTGCTCTTGCATACGTATGCATGTGTTTTCTGGAGGTATAGTATTTCTTTTGTTTTCTTTGCTAAATGATTATGGTTGTAATAATGTCATTTCTTTATTTAAGCATCTAATGTAAAACTGATGACAAAGTTGAGGTAGATACAAATACTGCCTGCATCATCTTAACAATCTTTAGATTAATTTACAAATTAATTTCCCAACAAAACTCTAGTGTTCAAAATAAATAATGAAATACATCTACATTTCCACAAAGCCTTCCAAGATTACATTTACAAGACAGCAGGAATTCATCCAAATGTTTTGGTTACATACAATTTAAAACATGTTTCGCAAAAGTCCGGTTTATCTCTTCTGATTACTGCAGCCCACAGACATCAACTTCCTCATGGATAAGAATGAAAGAAAAACAGCAAGTGCAACAATTTACTAACTCAGAGCCCCACTGCAAGACATATCCTCCATTTCCACTTTCTTTTTACTCACCCTCTACACTATACCAGCAGTCAGGTAGTAGGAACTTGTTCCTTGAACAAAGCATCAATTTATTCATTCTTCAATTATACACAAGAATTTCTAAGCAAATGATCCCAGATTATGATTAGGAAGCCAAGCTATTTAAACCACGTACCTGGTTTTAATTTTTGTATTTGTTTGTTTCCAATTTCAAAGCACATTTTGTTTAAAGAACTTAATACATCATTCAAAATGAATCTCAAATACAACAGATATATTTTGGCTAAGTTAAAGTTCAGTCCTCAAGAAAGCTATCAACCATAACTGAGATAATTTTGTCACAGAAATACACAAAAAGAACTTAGAAAACACTGATGTCTCTCATAATTTGCTGAGATACTATCTTGTGAAAGGTTCCAAGTTAGGCACCATAATGTTAATCTCTTTCCCCATGTAAAAAATGCAAGGTTTACAGTGAGGGCATAATTACATACCACTAGATCCAACTATTATTACTTTGATGAATACACTGTGAAAGGCTTGAAGATAAGCTTGAAAGATGATTTCTTAAGATCTGATTAACCCTTCCATGCTAATACAAGAGAAAGCACAAAATGGTTTCCTGAAATGAAGACCTGGGCAACCGTGTCCGATGTTATTAAACTGACGCAAAAGTGGCTCACGTGGCGAGAAACTGATCAGAATCACAGAGCTAGACTAGGAGGGAAAGATCAGATGTTTGTATTTGATGTGTCTGAAGAAGAGGAGACAAAGGTACTTACAGGCAAAAAACATAATTTTGAACAGCACAGGAATTTTCCACATTCCAGCATTACAGGGCACACAATAGCCATGACACTGGCAAAAAAATTGGGCAGCACAAACAGAAGGGACTGACTAAAATTTAGAAACATTCCAGGGGATGTGGTAAGATCTAGAGATGGTTCTGAATGTGTGGGTCAAAGAAGAGATGTAGGCCAAAGAAGATGCCAAAATTACAGCCTTGAGTGACAACAGTTATGGTTATACTCTGTTCTTTCTAGTTACAATGTTTTGAAATGGAGAACAGACAATGAAAACAGTAACTTGGTATTTTGAACTATTATAGCCCAACTTCCATTCAGAAACAACAAACTAACAAAATTACCAAACACATGCAATAGTATCAATAGCCACTGTTAGTTGCAGGTATTATATCATACAATAGCTTAAGAATAAACTAGAATCACTAAACTGCCTGTTTTCTATTTTTAATGAAACTGGAAAATGACCAAAAAAATTACGTCACCCTGAAATTAGTGTCTTCATTACAACTTAAATACTTTGTCTTTTATTGTAATGTTTTTTGTATTCAAGTAATATTGACCTACCAGTGGTAAATGAAAAGGTACTTCTTTACTCTTAAAATTATTCTGTCACAAGAATAAGTCTAGTTAATGCTTTTAATGATAGATGCTGTCTTACTCAAAACAAGTTTTCTTTATACTGAAGTTGTTCATCATTAGATTGAAAACTACTCAGGACAGGGATCTACTCACAGTCATATCCTTTTACAAAAGAATATGCTAAGAAGAGTATTTTTAGGCAACAGGGATGCTACTACAGAATAACTGTACTCCCATGGAATGAGCTGTGAATACATTTCTTCAGGGTGTTTTTGCACAGACATATCATTGAATTACAAACTAATTATTTCATGATAACTGATCTGAAAACAAATGAATAGTAAGGTGGTAAAGTATGCTGTTCATACTAAGATACTGAGGATAGAAAAAATAAACCTGGCTGAACAAATCCACCTACAGCCTCACAATCCTTAGTGCATATGCAGGTCAAATTTAATGTAAATAACCATAAAATACGCATGGGAAAAAAATCCTATCCCTACCTGTAAAACTATCTAGTGGATGTAGATGTTAACACTCAGAAAAGATATCCTGTGATCTATATAGTTGATGTTATGAAAACAATGTTCAATATTTGTTCAATGTTCAACAGAACAACATTCAGCAATGCTCAGGTTGTCTGCTTTCTTTCTTCCCTAACAAAAAACAAACAAACAAAACCTACAGGAATTATAAGAAAGGAACTGACTGGATAACAACATGAAAACCATTATTTTGGCCTAGCATAAATCCATCTGCTCTTGTGTCTTGAATACTATGTGTAATACCTTGTCTCCTAATCAGCAAAAGCATATACTGGTGTTCAAAAAGTACAAAAAAGATTAATAGTACCATGTGAAAATATCAAATGGACTACAACCCCTCCGCTTGGAAAAGACAAGTCTGACAAGACAGAGGAAAGATATAAAATCGTGAATTGAAGAAAAAAGGTGACTTGATAGCAACCATTATCAATTAAGACAGATTAGAAAAATAACAACAACAACAAAATTTCACACAATGCATAGTCAAGTTGTACTGAGTAAGGACCTCCCTTCCTGTAGTATACTGCAGATGCCAAAAGCTTACGTGGACTTAAAAAAAAAAAAAAAAAGAGAGAGAGAGATTGTGCAGATCAAGGGAATAAAAATGTACTGAAGACTGTTAAAAGTAAGATACCACTTTTGATTCAGAAAGTGCTTATGCCACAGTGGGCTGCATTCAGGGTATTATGGGATCATATGATGCCCTATCTTTGTGCTCTTCCTTAGGCACTTTCCAAAGTCCACTGCTACTGTCATACATACTCATGTATGGTATTCCTATAAATATTACGATATCTAATTATTTCAGGAATGCATTTATTTATAGCTGAATTCAATTGAATCAAAAAAATGAAGGAGCTATGCATAATAGCAAGACACATCTCAGCCTTGAAAACATTTATATATATACTTGATTGCCATCTAATTGATGTCAATAAAATGTAGGATTATTAACCCAAAAGGAAATTCACGTATTCTCTTTTGAAAACTCTTAAACAAGGAATCTGTACAATTATATTGGTAGTAAGTGTACCAAGACAGGGCAGATTTCTTTTTTTTTTTGAAAGAACGTAGGAGTATTTCTAAGAGAAGAAGGCGTATGATGGCACTAAATTTCTGTCGAGATGATCTGCCTTTTGAAAAACAAATCACTACTTATTTCCAACTTTTTATATACAGAAGTTACTTTGATCGTCACTGCATATTGTATTTTCTGTCAGTAATCTTGCTGGATGAGCTCTGCACATCGTCAACTCTTAGGCCCATATCCTGCAACACCACTTCCTGTTACACCACAGCTTCCCCAAAGCAGCTGCGACTTAAATGCTGTTCAAATGCAGCAAATCGCATGCACTGACAGTTGTTTCCAGAATACTTTATTTCAATAAGCAAGCAGAAAGTGTAATCCGTGACTTACCTGATTTCTAAACCAATTTAAGTAAAGCAGTACGGTACTATATGGAAACATGTCTCAAAGGACATTTTAAGTAATGAAATGCCTAAAGATGAACAGTTATAATCAGAATTTCCAAAGTACTAAGCTGTTAATCCTGCAGAAACAAGCAGAACAGGATGAATGAGCAAAAGCATTATTCAAAATCCCCCTAGCTGCCTATTTTCACTCACTGCAGTCTAAACTTTGTTAATAGTCTGGTCCAAAATGATTATTTTGATCTATTCCAAAGGGATTAGCTGCACAAATAATAAAACTTGGTCTGGCGATGCGGTCTGATCTGTAAACACAGTTAACAAAGACTGAAAAAAGTGTAGAAAATTACTCTAATCCACACTTGCTTTTCATGTGTTAAAAAAAAAAAAGATGGTCCTTAAAAGCAAAATAATATTCTTTGTATGCTGTAAAACACATGCAAGCAACTTTCCCTTGGTATCGCAAAACAAACAAACAAAAAAGACAAGAAGGAAAAACAGTAACTTCAAACAGCCCAGCTTTTCTGTTTCCCAGCGGCGTGCCCAGATGCCCCCTCGCACCGCTCCGGCCGGGGGCTCCCCCGCGGGCCGGCCGAGCGTCGGGGCGGGACACACGGATGTTTTAAACCCGCTTAATACACACGGAACGCCGCCCGCCGCCGAGCGCGGTTTCCTGGAGCCCGGACGCCGCTGGATTCCTCCACTCCCTGCTGGCCGCGGCGGGAGCCGTTAAACGAGCAGCTCCGGGCGGGGCGGGGCGGAACGCCCGGAGCCCCAGCTGCCGCCTCAGGGCAAACGGCCGCCGCGCCCGCGCGGGGAGGGGGGACGACGGCGGGAAGCCCGCGAGCCGCAGCCCCGGGGACGGCGCCTCAGCGCCCGTTCCGCTCGCGCCGGGAGGGCACACGCGCGAGCGCCCCTCCCGCCTTCCCCTCCCTTTACGCTTTTCCCCCCGCCCCCGCTACCGTGCGGCCGTTAGCGCGTGGCAGTTAGCGCGCAACCGCTCCCGGGGCGCGTGCCGCCTCAGGGGCTTCCGCGCGCGCCGTGTGCAGCGGCGTGAGGGAGGGCGGGCCGGCCGCGGGCTGTTCCTCCCCTCCCGCCTAGCCCCGCCGGCGGCCGCTGCCGCCGGTGAGCGCTGGGAGGCGAAAGCGAGCCCCTCCCGCTGGATCCGTTTCGGGGAGAGCGAGCGAGACTTTTACCTTTTCTCTCTTTCGCCGTCGTTACCCACCATGCTCCGGACGCCGCTGCCCGGGGAGGAGAAGCCGCGGCTGAGCCCAGCGCCTTTCTCCTGAGGAGATGAGGGAGGCGCGGCCGGCTCGGAGCTAGCGCGACCCGCGCCTCTCCCCCGTCCTCCCCCTCCCGTCTCCCCGACCACCATGAGGGACGAGAGGGAAGCTGCCGCCACCGCCGCCTCCCGCCACGGACCCAACAAAGTCCTGCAGCACTGCCAGCAGCCGGACGGCGGTGGGGTGCCGGCCCCCCCGGCGCTCCCCGCCGGCGGCCCGGAGAGCCTGCGGAACGGCTACGTGAAGAGCTGCGCGACCCCCCTGAGGCAGGACCCCCCGAAAAGCTTCCTCTCGCTGCTGCTGTTCCCCGCCGCCGCCTCCTCCTCCTCCTCCTCCTGCCGGGCTCTGCTCAGCCTGGGCGCCCTGGCCGCCGTCGTCCTCTCGCTGCTGGCTTTCCCGTGCCGGGGCAGCGCCGGGGGCCAGCAGGACGCGAGCGGCTGGCGGAGCCCCCGGCCGCTCCACGCCTTGCTGTGCCTCTCCCGCTGCCTCAGCCCCCTCTTCAGCATCGCCTGTGCCTTCTTCTTCCTCACCTGCCACCTGGCCCGCGGCAGCCGCGGGGAGCACGGCGGCGGCGCGACCCGCTGGTGGCTGCTGACGCTTCCCGTGTGCTGCTACTCGGGGGACTTCGTGGCGCTGCAGTGGCTGCTGCCCGCGGAGGGGCACGACGAGGAGCCCCAGGCCCCCGCCGAGCCGCAGATGGTGGTAGGCAGGCTCCTGGCAGTGCTGGGCTCGGTGGCGGCGCTGACTCTGCTGCAGAGCTCCCTGAAGCTCCGCCGGAGCCTCCTCGTCTTGGTCTTCTCCAGCTTGGTGTGGCTGGTGTCGCTCACCAGCCTCCGCTCGCTCCCCCCAGCCCTCAGACCGCTGCTGGCCGGCTCGGTCGGGGTGGCAGGCTGCCTCCTGGCTCTCTGCGGCGCGGAGCGCGGCGTCTTCTCGGCTCGGAGCCGGGGAGCGCACCACCAGCATCACCACCACTCACGGCTCCCCAGCGCGGAGGAAAAAGTGCCTGTGATCAGACCCAGGAGGAGATCTAGCTGCGTATCCTTAGGGGAAACTTCGGCCAGCTACTACGGCAGCAGCAAAATGTTTAGGAGACCCTCACTGCCGTGCATTTCCAGAGAGCAGGTAGGTTTCTCCGAAACTGCAGGGAGAAACTTTCAGATGAATGAGCACCGCTCGCTTTTCCTAACTTCTGTAAGTGTATGTGCTGGGTGTCTGCTAACCGTCAAACGCCTGTTAAAGAAATAGAGGGAAATTTTAGTTCCTTAGTATGTATTAATGTCTCAGCGTGGTTCTGCAGAATCGATATAATCCGTGTAGTCTGTGTGGAAGCTAAATCATAACAACGCATTTGCAATAGGATAGAAGGCTCGCTCGCTTTTCATACGATCTTACATGTTAAAAAGTAGTCCTTTTTGCTTAAAAAACAAACAAACAAAAACAAACAAAAACCTTCAGCTATCAGCTACCTTGTTTCTTTTCCAAAGCCCACCTCCTCCGCTTCTGGCAGACTTCACGAGAGAATGAAACCACAGCTTTCTAGCTGCTCGGCACTTCAATTTCTTCCCACTTTCTATCAACAAAAAGATGTTAAAGAAAAAATGAGATTTTGAGGGATGTTATGTACCAGTTTTTGGCAGTGTTTGAGTGGCAGGCGTCCTTCTGCCTTGCTGTCTCTTGTTCTCTCTTTCCCTCTTAACCATCTCTTCCTCGCTCCAAATAAATTAACATTAGGTTTGGGTTGATTGGATTTAAGAAACTTCTTTTTTACTGAAGAGAGAGCTGTTCAGTTGAGTCTGGAAGGATGCCCGAAACGTTCAGTTTTCTTGAATGGAACTCTGTTGGTTTCTACCTCCTGGAAAACTTGTCAATGAGTCTTGTTTTTTGCAGCGCAAACCCCCATGTGGGGTTGAGTTTGTTTATATTTGGTAAATTGCACGTGAACTACAGGAACGTCGAGCTGTGTTGCCGGCGGGACTGGCCTGAGGCTGCTGGACGTGGATAATCAGCCCGTTATAGGAGGGAGAATAAGGGGAGTGTTCTTAAACGTGCGAGTGAACAGTTTCTGTGAAGTGATTGTTGCTGCAGAATCCCCCATCTACTGCTGTTGTGGCTGAAATTCATGAATGCTAAATGAAATTTTCTAACTTTGCTTTGTCGTGTGTTCCATAATGCACCTCTTGTGATTGACTGTGAAATAGGTCGTGTGTTCCATAATGCACCTCTTGTGATTGACTGTGAAATAGGTCGGAGGAAACACGAGGTGAATCTGAAACAGTGGAGTGGTTTTTGAGCAGTTCTTGCTCTGCATTTATGCAATAGAGTAATACAGCAGTAATTGTTCTTTGCGCAAAAGATTAAAATGCAAGTATGCTCTAACAGGCTTCAGAAGTAACTTATTGAATAAGTTTTAAATTATCAAATGCAGACTATGAAACAAACATTAAGTATTGTAATAGCAGTTAAGATACGTAGGGAATATTGTATAGTAATTTACTTTCTCTGCTCTGTTCCCTTCTAGACAGTAAATGCTCTCTTTTTGTGTCATATTTGTTTGCAGTATGAAAAAAACTCAGAAAATGGAATAACAGCTTTCATTAACCTTTCTAGATGATAAAAGATATTTGTTCTCATACAACTTACTAAATGCTTCCTTTGATATTCAGCTCACTTCTTAAAAAGTATGTGTATATTTTAAGTTAAGGCATTTATTATTCTTTAAGTAACATCATAAATGTCAACCATAACTAAATACACGGAATTTGTTGGCAATACTTAAATCATACATGTTCATAATAAAATGCAACTGTTTGGTAAACTTCCAGAATTTGATATCTTCATAATCACTACAAGTGAACAGAAACAACAAAGAGATCTAAAGTTCTTTATTTTCCTAATAGTCTATTACACTTTACAATAAATATTTGTGCTTCGTTAGCCATGGTTTAAATTGGATTCATAGATACATGTTCTATGCAGTATTTTATGAGTGACTTTTATAAGCATAACACAGGTTAAATCCCCTAATCTCCTGTCTGACTTGGAGAGAGATCAGACATTGCAGAGCTGATAAAACATCAACTGTTTGGGCTGGGGCTGGGGGGTGGTGTGGGGAAGGAAGCCTATGTAGTCTGTAACCTTATTTGAATAAACACGGTAAGGTCTTATATTGCTTCCTTGAAACAGAAGGAAAGTATGCACTTAATGCTCTTCAGAGAGCATTCATTATGTGAACTTTCTTGACAGATTGATTGCATGTTTTGCAGATGTTTATACAATATTGCAATGCTTCTTTTTCAATATTAATATTTTAAGATGTTGAGTTTAATAAGCATTGTTAGGAAGATTGGTGGAGTACAAAGAATGTGCTGCAAGTCCACCATGCCAGGAATACTTTGATGAATGACAGCTAAGTTACTATTGTGATTATATTTCATGTATTTTATATGATTATTAGTGCACATTGAACCCCTACAAGCAGGAACACATAAGAACAAAAAAGGCAGATGTAGATTTTAGTTACTCTCTGGGAAAAATAGGGAGTGTTAGTATTGACCTTAAGTTTTCAGATACTTGTTGATTTGAAATTATGCCCGACTCTTGTCTAGTTAAAACTACGAGAAAATAATTATATTGGGTTGACTGTTTTTTCTTAATAAGCTTAAGCCAACAATTGTAAGGGGTCTTTTCGCATGGAAAGCGGGGAGGGGGAGCAGTTCCAGGTATGTGCAACCAGTAGCGTGCACACGCTAGAACCAGATGGAGCTGTCACTGTTTTCTGAGGTAGAGGTGAGAAGAGGCCCTGTGAACAAGGTCCTGCAAATGCTTTCTAATTTGAGCAACGTGTTTGTCATATTTGGATTGTTGCTTTCTGTACTTGAACAGATACTGCAACTATAACGCTGAAAGGTTGATAAAATTAATTACCTTTGTTCTTACCTTTTATATGAATATCCATGCTTACTTTGCCACCGAAATCTATAAATTCATGCTGCGTATGTTTTTTCTGCAGTATATGTGGCTAGTGGTGTAGTTTGGTGGGTGGGAGGAAAGAGTCTTGAATAGATTGTATCTTTAAAATTTTATGCAAGTATACTTAAATGCCATTATCAAATATATAAATAGAAATACACATAGAACAGAAGAAAGCAACATGACTAAAATTAAGGCTACAAATCATGCAAGTGCAGTGTCTTTTCTGAGCTCTGCTATATGAACAGGAAAAGTTCATGGTAATTCCTATGATTTTAGCAGTAAACAGGCTTTTTGTATCCTTACTTCAGTATTCTTGGGCCTAGAGAAGTATTGCTTATTAGCAGTGTGACTGCGGTATTGGTTGGTATTATGAAGTTTGTGTGTGCCATGTTTTGATTGCAAGTATTAATCAAATGCTAATGTTAGCAGTATCTATTGATATCAAAAGGATTATCTTCATTGACTGTTGAACATTTACCACTCCATTGCTAAATTTTATTTTTGTCATGAAAGCCAAATCAGGACTGGGATCTGAAAGGTGTTGGTCAGATCTTATAAATAATCTTTGTCTTTTAAAATACTTTAGTAAAGCATTATTTTTCTTTAACATGATGGTGAACATGTATATGAGAGTGAATAACTATATGTAGGATTTCTAAAATGTCTGCTTTTCCTTGCAAAAAGAATAGACCTTCCTAATTATGTATAAGGGATATGTGTCCCAAACCATCTGCTAATAGAACTGACTTTTTTTTTTCCTAGCTCTCTGAGTAGGTTCAAACAAGTAGAAAGGCTGGGATATTTCATTGATAAAGACTTTCATGTTGCACTCTGTTAATTAAAGGAAGAATTGTCTTGTGATTAGACTGGTAAATTGACCACCTCTTGCCAGTTTCAATTTGTAGCTACAACATGTACCTTTTATGCATTACCTTAGGAGGAAAATTACCTGATTATGAGAATCTAAAATGTTTATGTAACTTGAAATTAATGCAGTTTGTCCTTTACTTAAACAATTTGTGTCTGTTTCCTATTTTAAAACAAATTATATTTTGTTCTTAAGTACTGAGGCTATTAGCTTCCTAGTGAAGAAGCTACCTGTTAGTAAGTATTTTACGTTGTCTTAAAATTGTTAAATTCTGATACTGTTTGCAGCCTAGAAACCTGAACATTTTACTATTGGTTGCAGCCAATAATGTGAAATGTAGCTCTTCTTGCTATGTGTTCATTTATTAGCTCTTTGCAGCGTTCAGCTTTTCCTGTTGTAGTTGCAGTGACCGTTACCACAAGTGTACGTACATGTAAAGATTTGTTTCTGTTGTTAACTGAATCTTTCTATCTCTTGGGTTTTTATTGTTTGTCTTATGGGAAAAATCAAGGTAGAAATGTGGGTGCGTTGAACTGTGAATGTAACCAATTTCAATGGGATGCAGCTGAGCGTTCGGAATATACAAAAAGAATGACTACATGGTGAAAGCGAGAGTCTTGGGAAACCATTTTTACAACTATATTTTGCATGAATAAGATTATTTCTGTCTGGTTCTCTCAGGCCTGGACAAATCTTTTGTGCTAGGTGAAATGAGAAGATTCTTGATAAGAGTTGCATCCTTTTATTTTATTTATTTATTTATTTATTCCATTCTGTGTTTGTAGTCTTGAAGTATCATACCAGAAGGAAAGGATGATTTGAGCATGGTCTGCCCATAGAGACCTGTAGAGAGGCTGGAGCTTAAGATGCTGTCCTGTGGCAAAGTGATCACCAGGACCATAATGTGGTTCACAGAGAATGATGAAGAAAGCTGAGAGTGCAATTAAGACAATGGACTGCTATTAAGAATTCTGTTAGCTAAGTCTAGCATAAGTGGTTTTTTAGATATCCAAAACTTGGTGGGAGTGTGTTTTGGACAGAAGCAGTACACTAAAAGGAGGGAAACGTGTTTGTAAGTTGTCAGTGTAGCAGAGGGGGTTAACTGTTTCTGCAGGTGTGACTTCCTGCAGAGAAGATGTAAAGAGAGAAAGGAAGGAAATCAAAGACAACCACTGAGGAAATGCTGGAGAAATTTGGAGGAAGTATTGCAGGTAGTGTATTACAGGAGTGATCAGAGTGCCAGTAGAAAAGAAGCAGAAGAAGCCAAGAGAGAAGTTTCCAAGAACTGAGTGACCAACCGTGTCAAAGAGAACTAACAGGATAAATGATAAAGTACTAGTTTTCAGCTTTGGCTAGGAAGATATTTTAAATTTATGCAAGAAAATTGTACAGACGAGCAATAAAAGGTTCCCAGGAGAATCTCTGGAATGGGAAAAGAAGGTAGCCTCCACACTGCAGTTTGTGGACAGTATGTTCTGTGAGGTTGGATATGAATGGAATATGGATTACAAGGTGTCAGCTATATTTTACTGTGGAAAAGACTCAACTCCTGATACAATCTATGTGCGCATGTATATGCCTGGCAGTACCACACTAATGAAGGAACTTGACCGATAGAACTGATAGAACACTATGGCCTTAGAAGTTTCCAAGATATGAAATTCCAGCAAGCTTTATGAAAAAAGGTGAGAAGACCATGTGGAATATGTTCTGACATAGTGCAAGTCTGCAGTGTGAGCTGAACTCCCAAGAATCCACATCGGTGTCTCCTGTCTCCCCTATCATGAGTGAATACCACAACTGTGGAGGGAAAAAAGTTGTTAAAGACTGGTCCTTATTTGACATTTGATAGGAAAGTAATACGTTTTTTAAAAAAAAAATTATTTCCTCCTGTTATGGTTTTCTGATGCCTAAGAAGTGAAAACTTTGCAGCGTTACCATAATTCAAACCAATCACTGAAAAAAGTCAACTGTAACTACCAGGTCTGGTGCTTGCAAACTAGTTGCTGAAAATGGAAGAGAGTAAATCTTACATTTCTTTGCAAAGATAAAAATTACAGGCAGGGAAATTGCAAGGTGTAATCTGATCCATCTGGAAAAACTTGTAGAGGAAAACAGGTGAGAAACTTTTAACTGGCAAATGGGATGGGAGGCTACAGTCAGAGTATTTTGATAGAATCTGAGCCATTTTTCTGCGATAAAACAGTGGAGAGAGAGCTGAAAGAATAGGTTGAGGTGAGAGCGAAGGGGAGTGAAAGGAAAAGTTGAGTCTGAAAGTGACTTTTTCAGTGGGCAAAAACAATACTTGGAAGATGGAAAGACACAACAGAATAAATTTTAATGGAGAAAAAGAATAATGGGACTTTTCTGCAACTCAATAGCAGGAATGAAAGTTTGAGGGACAAGTGAGGTCTTGGACTGGGCAAGGAAGACTTTTCCATAAATGAGTGAATGATAGTGGATAAAAGGGATCAATTACTTTAAGGACCCATTGGAAGTAAAAGAATACTAGCGTCTTCCAAACAGCCGGGAGCCATGAATGCTAATAGATTAGAAATGACAGGATACCATCATCCATCAGCTTACTTGTTATTTGGGAAGGAGAAGTGTGATAAAAACAGATCAAAGAGATCTGTACTTAAGGAGGACCTAGTTAAGTGAGTGTGAGAAGATAAGGTGAGAAGATAAGGAACTGCATAAAAAAGAATGACTGATGAAATAAAATCATAGTTTCCAGGTCAGGCTTATGTCTGAAAATTGATCAGGCAGCTTTGGGAAGGGAGTAATTCATATAAATACAGGCAGCTGCTGACCAGGAGTAAGCTTTGATGTGTTTGTTTTTTCATGGGCTATCCCTACTTTTTCATAGCTTTTATATGTAGCGTGCTCCTTTGAAACAAGAGGAAATTTACAGGGGGAGGGACAGAAGAGGGAACAGGTAGCTAAGTAATTTTTCTATGTGCCTCTATTTGTTTGATAGTTCAGTATTTATGAAATCCAGTGCTGTTAAGCAGAACATTTTTTACTACGAGTGCTAACCTCGCTTTGTACAGGAGGTGTGGAAAAAACTGACGTATTTCCAATTAAATGACTGATTGAATGGTAATCCTGACAAGTTTTGTTACTCAGTACTGACTTGCCAGCCTTAATACTCCTTTCTGCAAACCCAAATACCTTCACTAAGTTAAAGGCATATTTGCAGCAAATGTTTATTTGTTGATCACTTGCTAAATAAAAGGTTGTTTTATGGAATGTTAAAATGATCTTTTCCTTACATAATTCATTTCCTTTAAGATATTCAAGACACTGTAGAAAATATACCATGTGAAGCTGTATTTGGGTGCTTTGGATTTGTTTTTGGGAGGTCATCCTTCTTTTGTGAGGAACGGTATGAATTAGCAGTGTAGCTATGTTGGCTTTTCTGTATTCGTGTTGGTAATAGTACTTGAAAAATATGCATGTGGTTAATTTGGGATGGGTGTTTTCAGTGTACCTAATCCACACAGCCTGCTCCCCCACCCCAGTGGAATTGTACAGCAAGCCTGTGGCACACCTGCCTGTTTCCATCTATTGTCAGTGCAGCTTTATCAGCAGGAGTTCGTAATACAGTCTTCCCAAAGTGAGTGAAACTTAAGGTTTGCAGAGAGAAGTTTTATCGGTTTTACTGAAATAACAGCTTAACTATGAAACCTTGTATAGGCATTATGGTATTAGAGTGTCTCTTTTAGCCTTTGTTATTGGTCATATTACATTTTCTTTTTGATTGGATTAAACCCCTTTTAACAGGATGGGAGCTAAACTAAAGGCAAAAAAAAGACACTTAGACTAGGCTCACTGTCCGCATCTTTAGCATGATTTTTGCTCCAGCGTAGTCTAAAATTAAAGACTTATATATACATTCAGGATCTCTGGGTCTCTTCATTTAACTTAGTTTAATACTATAGATTCAATTATAAATTACATTCATTTTTCTAAAAACATTTTTCCTAAGTACTGTTGGGTGACACCTGTTTGCCACTTCACGAATATTGTTCCTTCTGTCTGGCAGATTCTATAAAGGAATTCTAAAATTCTGGTTACTCTGTTACTAATGTAGGGTAAGAAATACAGTTTTAGAACAGGTATCAGTGAGTTTTTCTAGCACTTTTGGTTCTTTGGAACAATTTATATTCTTTCATGCAAATTGCTGGTACGGATGATGATTTTCAACATTTGATGATAGATAAATGCTAATCCTCATGTATCTCATTATTTTCGGTGTGAAGTTTGTATGGTGGCCAAAGAACCTTACAGTGTGTATACTGTACAGAAGTGGGTGGCCTCTTAGGTGAGCTTGTAGCTTTGGAAGGGATAGAGAAGTACTATTTGTGAGCTTTCTCTGAGACAGGTATTGATCTTTGTATTTATAGGACATCATTAGTATTTAATAAAATTCAATGTCATACATGTAGTTTAACGATGCTAGCTTTAAAAAGCAAGAAATGTATTTGAGAAGTCTTAAGTGACTGTCTTGACTGATGTCCACAATAGCCTCTATTTCATTTCGTTTGCCATCTAAACGATGTAATGTGTAAATGCACTCACAGGTTCTTTGATATGCACTCTTGCGGTTCTGCAATTCTGTACAATATCAGTCCATCAGAATTATTCTCATTGCTAAGTCTGAGCTTCAATTTCAGTTCATTTAGGCTGAATTTTCTTAGATATGAGTGGTTACAGTCTCATGTACGGGCAGTAGGGGAGGGAAATTTGTGTTAGAACCTCAAGGTGTGATTAGCACACTGAAAAAGCTTAATTCTTGCTGTGCCTGTGAAATACCATCTGCTCTGCACTGCCCTGGTTGGTGGGCTCGGACTGGAAGAAGTAAAGGCACATGACCAGTTTTCCTCTTGACTAGCTGGACCTGTGAGAAGCAGGCTTTACTTCGCCCAGAGAAAGATGGATGTTGGTCTGGGTTGTACTGCTTCCATTGAGACGGTCCATACAGAAATGCACTGAAACAGAGGTGTATCTACTGTGAGTTGTTGTTTATAGCCTGGAGTAAACAAACACATACATTAATGATTTCAGGGGCTTTGTTCTTCCTAACATGTCAGTGTAGGATAGAGCAGTATATTTCATATCTTAACTAGTAAACACAAACAACTTTGTTATCCGCCCCATATGTGGCCTATTTCTGTCCTCGTTTCAACTAGCTGTGTTTTTGGGGCAACATAGCATCCATTTGGGGATTACTGAGGTATGCTTTGAAAGCAAATTTCAAATGAAAAAAGAGCATTGCAGTGACAGAATTTCGATTGACTGTGTATGTAGATGTTTATCTAGGCATCTTCTAGGTGCTGGGTTTTGTTTTTATAATAAAAAGCTAAGCAATGTTACTTA
>VXAL01003115.1:1341379-1352818 GCA_013399475.1 Chauna torquata
TTGACCTTTAGATGTATACTTTCTAATCTGAACATCCGTACTCCAGTGCTCCAATTCCCTGAGTGCTTTGTGGCACTTCCACTGATGGGAGTGCTCCTTCCCAACGCTGTCTGCTCATTCCTGCCCTGGCAACATCCCCCTTTGTGCTGACACAAGCATTCATGAGACTATGCAGTGAACTAAATTGGGGAACTAATCCGTGTTAAAACTAATCATTTCTTTTTGTAGTTCTTTGCCACGTGTCTGCATGAATGCTTTTGCTGCATAATGGAGGGGGTGACACAGGGATGGGAATGAGCAGCTGGGGGAGAGCAGGACTGCTCCTTTATTGTGGCAATGCCAAGTCTGATTTAAGAGAACTAATGGCATTGCAGTGTAAATAATGGATGTATTAGAACTTCCCATCAAATCATTCAGAATAACATCACCTCACCCCCAAAAGGTTCTGCATGTTTTCAATATCCTGGGTGACCTGTATGTTCTGCATTTTCCTGCTTGAAGTAAAAGGGACGGGATGCTTCAGTATTGGATAGCTGGAACATGGCTAACAGGTACTTAAAATGTAAGACATTAAGCAATTGCAGTCGCATGTGGCGCTGGGTTTGCCATGTATAACATTATACACAAAGTTTTCACAAAGTGCTTGATTGGAAAGGTGTAATTTAGATATCTAAGTTAGCCTTGTATGCTAATTGGGCAGAGGGTTCTTTTGGAAAAAAAATTAGGATTATGTGGTAACAGACAATCACGCCGCATTCATAGGTGAGAACAGAATGAACTAGTAAAGGACACGTTAAATCTGATTCTTCCTAATACCTGCGTATTTGGCTCTCATTTAATACAGTACTTTAATGCTATCATGTTTACGTGAAAAACCTTCACTACTTTCAGAGTGAAGTGAAATAACAACATAAAACTGTAACAACGCCATTTTGGATCACCTTATGAGTCTTGTATTCAGCAATTCATCACGCTTCCCTCTACAGGACTAAATATGTAATATGGTAATGGAAAAGGCTATTATCTTAGAATGTATAAGTGGAGGTCCTCTCATGCTGAGTCAGGAAGTATGGCTCTCCCTCTCTGATGCTCTTAGGTGTTTTGATCATTTTTCTGCCTGCTTTTGCAAGTACTTGAAGTTCCAAATAAAGTAAATTGCTACAGTAAGGAAGCTTCCATCCAGCTCTCTACAGTAAACCTCCTTGGCTCTTACTTCTCATGTTGCCAAAAATTCAAATAACACCAACAAAAAGGAAAAATATGATCAAAATAACTGTTTTTTATTAATAGCTCAAGCCCAGACCGAACTTCATGGGACAAATAGGTCCCATAACTTTGCCAGCTTCAGAGTTCTATCAGGTTTATAATTTTCTGTAATATGGAATTGTGCAGTCCAATTACATGTCACTTATTCCTTTCATAATAACTCTTAGTCTGTTTTATGTTCATTTTATAGAGCTGTTTGCTCATATGTTCTCTCCACCAAACCAGTAAAATTACCAATGTAAAAGGCATTAGCCACCGTCAGCATTCTTTACTAGAAGGGTTGGGAACGGAGAAATGGAAGCAGGTGCACCACACTTCTGACTTCAGCTTTTGAGTAATTCATCTGTTGGGGAGTACACGCAAAAGGCTTCTTCTACTTCTGTTGTGAACTTGAGTTTTCTTCTACCTTGTGCTCAAGGTTTGTGATCAAAGAGAAAATCTTGTGAAAGCACTTGCAGTCCTGCCAGTTAGAAATTTTTTACTTCTACATCTTTATGGCATCTGAAATATTAGATCTTGCATTGTGCAACTAATAATGGTTTTCTAATACAAGGACAGTTTCTGATCACCTAATTAAGTTTTTTTTAATAATGTTAGGAAAGATAAAGTAGAAATTTGCACTTGATTAAGTTCACTTTTTTTTTTTTTAAACCCAAAACATCAACAAAAATGTTGATTGTATCAGTGGTTTTCAAAGATTAAATTCAAACTCAGGAGAAGTAAGAGGAAACGAAAAGGAACAAACTGGAAAGAAAACTTTAATCACATTAAGAAGAAATACGACTAACTAAAAGAAGTATAAAGCTTGAAAGTGAAGTATTGTTT
This sequence comes from Chauna torquata, assembly GCA_013399475.1. Lineage (NCBI taxonomy): Eukaryota > Metazoa > Chordata > Aves > Anseriformes > Anhimidae > Chauna > Chauna torquata. The sequence continues at coordinate 1,343,471 of VXAL01003115.1, forward strand.
TATTTAATCAAGTTTTGATGTAGTTTGAGGAGAAAGAACAGGCTGAAGCCTGATCAGCCTGATGATTCTTGATATCTTTTGATTTTTCCATGCCAATTATTCCTAGCCAGAAGATGGAGTTAGAACACTTTTTTTGATTATGTAAAAATAAAGATTTAGCAGTTCTTAGGACTTTGTCTTTTGATAATGACTGTACAAGACAATCTGTTCTAGATAATGCTGCGTGACATATAAAGACTGTGCAGGTTCTTCTGTCACTGGAATTCCCTGAATATGATCTGTAAGATTTTTTTAAATAAGTATGGTCAGCTGGCAGAAATATGCTGGACAATACAAAGGCTTCTTAACTGAAAACATTATTAGAAATTTATTGCAAGAAATAATTAAGAGCAATTATTCATTGAATGAGAGTTAGGCAAGCACTTTTGAAGAGCATAAGTGTGTCCCTTAGCAGTCATCCATTATAACGACAACCAAAAGAGGTAATGACCCTACACTATTTTAAGAAAAGGGGTACAGTGACTACAGTTTGTGGTAGTTGAAAAAAAAAAAAAATCTTTGTCTAATACTGCTAACAGTACAACTGAGACCATTTACACATACTGTGAAACCTGAAATTGGGTGAACATGGCTGGATATTTTGCATTGAATTTCATTCTGCCATTAATCTTTTTGACTAATTGAACATTTGGAAAAATAGCCTATAATGTTTAGATATTTTGCCAACACTCCTTTTTGTGGCTGATGAACTGTCAGAAGTGGAATGTTTTGTGAAATTTAGCCAGTGGTTTCTGTAAATGGTCAATGCTGACAGGGGGCCAAACCAAGGGCGGACTAGGTCATTTTAATCTGATTTCCCTGCCTTATTGTCTATACTGCACTATCTGGGAGTCTCCAGTCAAAAAATTCTTGTCCTTGTATGTTAAAGGCTTTGTTCTCCATGCAAATATACTGTGTGTTGATTTAATTAATTCATGACCTAGGTTTCAGTCCTGTGTGGGCTGAGGAAAATTCAAGATTACCCTTTTATCTATTGGTCAGGAACACCCATCAAACAGAAGTGATTTCAGAGTCTTTTAAGTGTTTTATTGTATTAATATATAGCTTGATTCGCAATAAGGTTACATAGGGTTATAGATTGTGTTGCTACATTAAAATGCTTTAAAAAAAAAACTGTAATGGATTTGTATTTATTAGACTTCATTATATAAGATGGAACTTTGGTTGTATAAGTGTCCCAAGAAAAGAAGGGGTACAGGATTCTTATTTTGCCAAAATGCTTAAAGATAGCATTCTTGGAAGATAATATTTTGTCAAAAAATTTCTAAAAAGTATTCAAAATGTTTTAAATTTTCAATAGGGAAAATAGGAATATTGAGATTATCATGAATGCTCTGTATTTCATTTTGATTGAAAGATTGTTGCATTCTGCTGTCCTGGTTACTCAGTAATGATTGTTAGAACATTTCCTATCCACCCACCTCAATAAATAAATAAATAAATCCACGTACCCCCAAATTCTAAAACTTATAAAAAGAAAGAAGTAAAATGCTTAACATTCATAAAACATTTGTTTTTCCTGCTCCATTTTCAGATCTGTGTATTTAATGACTGACTTGTTATGGTGTGTCTAAATACTGTAAAATATCCTGTACGTTACTGAAGTCTCATAACTTCGAAATAGCTACACAACCTTTTTTATATTAACGGAAGTATTGTCAGTCAAAAAAAAAAAAATCATCCCAAAACTTTGAAATGGACAGTTTAACCTCTTTAATTGCAGCTTTTGTTTTCTGACTTTTAAAACATGCTGCTTAATATTCTGACTAGTTTCAAGATCTATATAAACTGTACAATACGCTTTTTCTGTTTAAGCAGTTGTAGTCTTTTTTAATAACCATTTATACACACTGAGAAACTTAATTTTCTAGTTTGCAAAGTAGTTGCTCATTTTCCATTTCCTGAGGCAATTAATTATAACCGTTTAAGTGTGATAGTGAGAGTTAATGTTGTTTAAGTGTAGTAGTGTGAGTCAGTCTTACGGTGTTTTTAATAACAAGTTTCCATGCCACTTTTTTTTTTTAAGCACTGATATGATTTTTTTTTTCATTGACAGATAAATCAATTTAACTCTTCTGTTCTGCAAATTAGTCAGTATTTCTTTTCTAGGTAGCTTTTTCTGGTCTTAACTAATTCATTTTCATAAACTCCAGGTTGAGTTTCCTCTAAATAACGTTTTTTTTTTCTTGTTAAAAGCTTTAGTCCTAAGCTTGCACTACTTCTTGAAAACACAGTATCTTTAAGACGATAAAGCATCTTTAAGCTATGTAAATGATTGCCAAATTTTATCTGACATGACATAAAGCTTTCAAGAAATAATTTCCACTCTCCTATTTTTACCTTCCTCTTAAATACGACACTGTCCCATGCTCTCAAATATCTATACTTGGAGAAGAATTTTTGTTCCCTTACCACAGACATCTAGTGTTTTCCTGGTCACTCTAAAGTTTCTATTTTGTCCTTTGTTTTAAGTTGGAGATACTGCTATAGGTTAATTTACTGGCAATATAATCCCATATTAAATTATGGCCTTAACATTTTCTAAATATTTATAGGTACCACTACAAGAGTTTTATTACTACTAGAACGTGCACAAAGTAGTGTATGTGCATGTATACAGTGTGTACGTGTGCACACAGGCACGCTATCATAGATGGTGTCGTCCAGGTGCCTTTTTGTCATGTGATCATCCATCCCTAGTACCTTTGAATCTATTGGCCTATTTCAGTTAAATTTGACAGAAGATAATCATCTTGAATAACAAATTTCCTGTACACTTCTTCAAAATCAATAGCCAGCAAGACGGGAGAGACTACTGGCACCCTCATTACAAGAAATACCGAAGAAACTACAAAAGACAGATGGAATGAGTACCCTAAATAAGAGAAAATGGAGCATTTAAAGCTTACAACTTCAAGGATCCATGTCATCTAGTCATAAGACAGAAGTTCCTAGGATTTCGTCACTTATGCCCGTCACAGAGCTACCCGCCCATTTTTCTGGAAAAAGCATATTTACTGTTAAGATGTTTTATTCAAGTTTTGGGAGGATGGTCTTCTATTTAGTGCAACATGGCCGTGCATTTCCTGTCATGTTATAGGACTCTTACTGTTCTTCAATCTTTACCAGTTACAGAAACAAGCCGTGTGGTGATGACAGCCTCAAGATAAATTACATATTGTCTCATTTATTGGTCAATTTATTTATGCTCTGAGCCTTTCTCGCAGTAGGCTACAACTTGTTTGTAGCAGAGTTAGATTGCTAGATGGGAATGGCAATGGCCATGGAATTCCTTGAAGGAAGCCCTGGAACAGTTTTTGCTTCAGCATGAGGTATGCCTCACTGCCATTGCTGCGACGTGAAAGCAAACTGTCTCACTGATTTTTGTTCTGTGTTGTACCTCTTCAGAAGCAGAAGAGCAGGTCACAACCTATTCTTATGGAGCCCTGAATAGTAAAATGGACAGCAGATAAAAGCATATAGCAAAGCAGTTTGCTTTCCAGGGAAAAGAGGAATTCTTACAGGATTTCTTTTCTCAGATTATTAACAATGATTCCCACTCATTTTCCTCACAGTCTTCTGATGTTCAAAGCTATTTTTTTCCCTTTAAGGAAAGTAACTTATGTGTGAGTGAAGTACATTTGTCATTGTATCTCAAGGTTCATGTTGTTAGCAGGTAAGATGGTGTGTATGTTTAGATTCTGAATGTTGTCCATTTCAGCAGGGAGGTGATTTAAAAAAAAAAATTTAATTATCTAATATTATGAAGAGGAGGATGAAGAAGGGAAAAGAATACAATTACTTAAAACTTGACTGTTTCATAAGACCAGTTAGAAGAACAAAAACAAAATTGATTTCCTAGTAAGTCTTACCTTTTATGGGATACAAAATTGATGTCATAGGAGCATAGTTCTAGAATTCTGCAAATGCGTGCTTAGTGCATTGGCTGCACTTTCAGTAACAATCTGGACACTTGCTTGTGGGCCTTTGCTTCCTATCACAAGTTACATTTAAAATATTGTCTAAGTGGCTTCTGAATGTTTCTGTATGGGAGGTGTGCCAGCAGTGAGCCTTGGGCAACAGAATCTCCTGCTGGTGCTTTCCATCGAAGCACTGTTGAACTGTCTTGCAGCCCCTCAAAATTCCTCAAAGTATAGAACAGATGGAACAGCCGGCTGTTCCTGTTGGCACCTTGATTGTTTCCAGACACAGCAGCGGAAAAATGATGCTTTGTTTCCCAAGGGTGTTAGAAAGCTGGCAACTCAGTTGTTAGCTGTCATGGCGGGAGGTGTGATGGAAAGTAAGCTCAGATCCTGGAAAAGTAGACTGCACAGTCCAGAAAGCAAGCTGAAGCGATTTCTGAACTATCACAGAATCAATGAGGAAGGCTTTGGTGAATTTAGTAGAGCCAATTTTTTTTCAGATTTCTCTGTTAGACTTCCAGGTAAACTACTTTTGGATTAGATAACCTTTGAAGGTCCCTTCCAACTGAACTATCATGTTCTATTCTACTCAGACCTTTTGCTGGTGTCAGAATATTTGTTTGGGGTCAAATAGCTATTCTTGGCCCAAATTACTTCTGGATGTTGTCCAGAAACAATATACTTTAGGGATGTGTTGAAATCACAGGTGCAGCTTTGTCCCATTCCTGGTAGCAGACCAAAAAAATACTATGAGATGAACGAAACCAGATTATGTGCTTCAGATCAAATTGATGTTACTTGCTGCTTTTCCATGTCTTGGTTTTAGAGAATTTGGGGATAAATTGTGTAAGACTGTGTGTCTTGAAGTTAATATTTCAAAAATGAGGATTATCCCTGTTCACTGTCTTTTATGTAGTTTTTCCACTTTGCATATGGATGGTGGATTGGTGGGGAGTAAGGGGGGAGTGTTCTTGATTTTGATCACTTCCATTTGATGTAGCATGTGTTCCAATAATCCTTTCCAACTTTATAGTAGTTTTTATGTTAGCTTGAAGGAAGAGGGAGATTTTCTTTCTGTGCAGTTTTTCAGTCGGAGGTGTGTACAGCAAAAAACTGATAAGTGTATACACAACCTCTTGTATCTGAGAAACTAGTTATAGGTGAGGGGCTGAGTGTGAATATTGTTGAGCATACATTTTCATGTCAGCAATATGTCGAAAGAACATGAAAATAAGCATTCTGTTTTTTTGTTTGTTTGTTTTTTGTAATATTGACTTATTTTTCAGTTTTCTTCTCTGCAATGATCTTTTTCTGGCCATTCTAGTTTTAGTTTCTTTCTTCATGTTTTGTTAGAGCCAGTAGGAGTAACGTTGTGAGCACATGTGGTACAGACTTTCTCTGCTAGGATGTCTAACATTATAATGCACTGGGATTCCCATTAGGAACTCCTTAAATTCCATAGCCTGAAGCTGGAGAATGCCTACTATAGGTGCAATAAGTGAATTTAGCAATTTTAATAGTATTTTTTTTAAGCTTGTGCAAACTATGCAAAGTTATTTTTTTTTCTTCAGTAGATTTCAACAAGTGTAACAAAACCACATTCTTCATACCTGTACCTTACTATCAGTTTTCAAGACCTTGTGCCAAAGCATGTTGCCATAATATACTTTTTGTAATTTTAGTACAGGGGAAATATAATTCCTGTAGAATAATTCTAAAAAATAGCCAATTTTTTTGTTGCAGAAATTAAAAATAAAATAAATTGGAGAGAGCAGAGGGGAAAGAAAACAGTGGACACCTTGCACTTAAAATTAAGTATTCTATGATTTGGACACTTAACCATTTAGCAACGGCTTGTAACCATTCAGCAACAGTTACAAACTCTGTAATATGTTGTTATAGAACGGAAAGTATCAGGCTATTCAAAATTTGGACTTTATTTGTAAATTGCTGTGGACTGATAAATAAAACTATATATACAGTTTTCACACATTCTTTCTAAATTAAAGTTCTGAAACTATAAAATTAAGTTTGCGAAGCTGGTCACAAACCACTTTTGCAGCTCTACCGTTTTATGTTGTTTATTTTTGAAGGTCTTCAAAATAATTTCTGTATAAAGTTATTTAAAGTAGAGCACTGCTAAGTTCCTTAAATGCTAGACTTTCTAAACATTTGACTATTTGGAAAATAATGATAGGATGATTATTTCTACTGCTGCAGGTTGTTTTGTGAGATCTTTTGTTTTCCTGCTGTGGGAACAACAGAGCTTTGTCCCTGTAAACAGTTACCCAATGAAGTTGTTACTGGATTTGAATTTTTGTTTACAGATTAAACAGAAGTGAAAGAAGCTGAAAGCCTGCATTCCAAAACACGACTTCTGGTGAAGGGGGGAATTGTACCATTTAAAATATGGAAAAATAAATCTATTACTCTTGGTGGAGTAATAATCACTGCAAAGTATTTATGCAGATCAACATTCTTTGAAAATCCAATGAAGCTTTTAGAAAATATCTTTTGTAGTCTTTTTTATAGATTTGTAAGTCCTTTCCTGAAGCTATGGTGAGTTCTGCAGACTGTCATTCTCTTTCGATTGTAAACATAGTTTCGGTACTACCACTTTTGCACCAAATGCTGTTCCTAAGCGACTGCTGACGTCAGTTGGTGCAGCACAAGAAGGTTTGTGTGTTTATCTGCTGTGGGCAGACTGTTAGAAAAGACGAAAGTATTTAACTAGATTAGTCCAAAGAGGTTGCTGCTTTAAATAAGCATATATACTGTTTGCAATGTCATACTTTATTTTTTCTATACTTTATTTTGATTAGCAGTTGTATCTTCTTTTGCATATGCCACAGTATCTAGTTCACTGGAGAGGATTGGGAGGAGTATACATTCTCTTTGCAGTTGCTTTAAAGGGATAGCCTTTTTTCTTATTTTCTATCGCATAGTTAGAATAATTTAAAAGGAGCATAAATGTCAGAGAGTAAAGCTGTCACATACTTCATTGCAAAGTTAGAATTAGGAGTATTAGAAATGAAAGCAGGCATACAATTTCCAGTTCAAGTGAAACATATTTACTTAGAGATTTTTGGCTAGAGGCTATACATTTGGAAACACTGGAATGATACTCTTGGAATATTTTGCTGCGTGCTTTTGTATTAAACAAAGTTGGAGTGTAGCTGGTTTAGTAACCTTTGTGAATTTTTATTTGTTCTTGGTTTTACTTGCAACACACCCACACGGAATAAAAATTACCTGTAGGAAAAAAAAAAGAAAATACCTCTCGTCATTGTATGAAAGTAAAGGAAATAGTAGTGGGACCGCAGTTATGGCAGTGCAAAGAGAGAAGCTAGAAAGTTTACAGGAAGTAGTACTACGAGATAATCTACCAAGGCAGTAAGAAAAATGACAAGTTTTTTTGGCATAAAGCTTTTCTTCAGGTTGAAGTGTAGAAGCAGCAACTTTCAGAACTAAGTAAAAGATGAGAAAAATTGCTCCAAATTAAATTAAGTAAAAATTTAAGAAAATGCCTGTAGGACATAGGAGGACATTAGCAAGCATGGAAGTGAAAAGCTAAATAAGGTCCAGACTGAACTGAATGTAGCTGTTTTGATGGCCTCACTGGCCTTGAAGTGCATTTCAATCTTTTTACATTTCCAGTACTGGTATATTGTGTTGTCTATTTTGGCTTTGAAAACCTCTGAGGATGGAGGCTGCACAGCCTCTCTGGGCACTTTGCTCTGCCTTATCCCACTGCTTGTCCGTCTTCACAGTGAGAAACTTTTTCCTTGTATCTAGTCTGAACCTCTCTTGTTTCAACATTGACTCTGTCCTCCCATCATGCGCCACTGGGTACAGCCTGGCTGTAATCTTGATGGCCTCCTTTTAGACACCGGCAGGCAGCTGGTAGGTCCCCCTGAAGCCATCACTTCTCCAGGCTGAACAAGTCCTTATTCCGCAGCCTCTCCTCACTGGGAAGGGTTTCCAGTCCTCTGGTCATCTTGGTGGATCTCTGCTGAACTTGCTCCATTTTAATGATGAGTTTTTGTATTGGAGAGCCCAAAATTAGATGTAGCATACTAGGTACGGTCTCACAAGAGCTAAGCGGAGAGGAATAATCACTTCCCTTGATCTAATGGCTGTGCTCCTGTTAATATAGGACAGGATACTGTTGGCATTCTTTGCTGCTTGGGTGTGCTGCTGCCTAATGTTGAGTTGCTTGTCCTTTTCAGAAGAGCAGCTCCCTTGCCTGTATCTTTGCAAGGGACTCTTCTGTCCCAGGTGCAGGGCTTCACGTCTGTCCCTGTTGAATTTCATAAGACTCCTGTTGACCCACTCCTCCAGCCTGTCTAGGTCCCTCTGAATGGCAGCCCTGCCCTTGTGTGTACAGTCTGGTTCCCCCAGTTTGGTATCATCTGTAAGCATCTCTTGTAAACTTTCATTATTCAGAAAAACATAGTTGGTTTTAATTCATGGTTTTTTTTTGTTTGTTTGTTTTTAAATTAAGTGTCTGCAAGTGCTATTACTCATTTGCCCTTGGTGATTCTTTTTCTAGGTCTTCAATGAATTTTCATTCCCTTTAACCATACTTTCTTATTATAAAAATCTCTTCTTTCAATAGCAAAGGAAGAGTTAGGAAATGACATCTAATTCAGTAAACTGTTCTTAAACAAATGTTGAAGTTACTTGTGAGTTTAGTTAGTATCAAAGAGTAAAAATGGCTCAGATCAAGAGTCCATTTAGCTTAATATTCTGTCTCTAACCTCTGGTCTTTGAGATCAGATTTAACATCTGTTCTTATCAGTTAAATATCTCCTACATGCTTGACTTGAAGATGTCATATTAAACAGATTTTTGGGACTGAACCATGGGCTAGAACTTTTTCCATTCATCCCATGCATCTACCTGTTACTGCAGTGTCTCCAGGAGCAGTACACCAAGGGAAAATCAGTAAGAATAGTAATCGTAAGTAGCTGCTTATCATCTTTCCATCTATTACAAGGGCTAGTGTGCAATTAAATGCATTGAAGATCACGGGGGAAAAAAAAAAGTAGCTGTAATCAGAGGCTGATAGAAAGATAAAGAATATGAAATACATATTACTCTTCTTCTCCTATACAACCTTCCTACACTTCCACCTGTTTTCTGTTCAAGGGACTTTCTAATATGGTTTAGCTGTTTAGTGAGAAGTACCTTCCCTTCAACTTGAAAGAACTTCCGATTTTGCCCAGTCTCCCCTTGAGCTTGTGTAGACTTTTCACATCCACATATTCCTTTGGTAAGACAGGTTACTTACTACCTGTTAAGTGAAGAACTGCTTCTTTCTGTTTCTTCTTTCTAGTGCTGTGAAAATGTTGTGTGTGTTTTT
>VXAL01003116.1:1700-47127 GCA_013399475.1 Chauna torquata
GCTCCGGCGGGGCTCAGCCCCGGGGGCGAGGGGACCCGCGGCCCCGCTGCCGCCCGGCGCCCACGGCCGCGGCGCCGGCTCTCCTCTCCCGCGGGCTTTCTGAGGCGGAGGCTCACACCGCGGCGGGTAGTGCCGCGGAAGACCCTTCTGCTGTCTGCCGGTTGTCCGACGTGAATTGCACCCCGACAGCCCCACGCCTCGGGCCTCGGAGAGGCCCGGGTCTGGCAAAGAGAGATTTTTGCAGTGCCCGCTTTTGCAGATGGGGAGGACAAATTAAAATTAACGTGAAAGCATCTGCTGCTCTAAGGATGCCGGACCTAGGCAAGATGCCGGCTTTTGAGCTTTCAGAGTCCATCGCATCGGCTTGCTCTTTACTAACACCAAAGCATGGCTGCACTTAGTGCCAGCTACATAGGTGAGTGCTCAGCACGTTAGCAAATTAGGCCAGTTGCTTTAACTCACATACATGTGTTTAGCAATAACGTGGTAAAAAATACGCACTTCAGTTACTTGGCCAGCAGCACATACACATGCTGCGGAAGCGACAGTGGTGCAGTGGTAGATGGCAGCGTGAGAGAGAAAATGTGTTGGTGTGCAGGGCCACTGAAGTTCAGCACAATGAAGGGGGGAAGCATTACTGGCAAAGAATCACAGTAAGTGACATCTAGACGGATGGAAAGAAAGGCCAAGGGAATTTTTAGGATTTTTCGTTATTTTGCTCAAAAAAAGCGCTATTAGACTTTATAGATGTTTTTAATTAGCTGGGGTCCGTCCTTTGTGAACCCAGAGAGAACGTCACAATTCCCACCTCTCAGTATGTCGACAGACTTTATGTGCCTTTTCTTTTCTTTTCTTTTCTTTTCTTTTCTTTTCTTTTCTTTTCTTTTCTTTTCTTTTCTTTTCTTTTCTTTTCTTTTCTTTTCTTTTCTTTTCTTTTCTTTTCTTTTCTTTTCTTTTCTTTTCTTTTCTTTTCTTTTCTTTTCTTTTCTTAAGCGAAGTGGTTGTACTCATGTGCAGGGAAAGCGACCATTCCCCTCTTGCATGCTCTCTCTCTCTCTGAATAACTGCCCTTGTGCTGGGCTGGGGGCTTGTGAGCTGCTGCCAGCAGCCCGGTCCCCAGGGCCGTGGGGTTGCCGTTGGGCTGGTGCTGGAGGAAGCGTTTTCTGCGGTTTCTCTGCGCTCCTTTTGGTGTCAGATAATGGCACTGGCACTGCGTGCACTTCCATGCGTCGCTGACTGCCTGCAGACAAGCTGCCTCTGCCATTTTTTCTGGGGTGTAGTTTACATGCCACCCTGGCATTCACCTCCTAGATGATGATACTTCTGGGCAGCTACAGCAGGGCAGTGAGCTCCTCTCCTTCAGTGCCTGACTGCACTTAAGCACCCTGCTGATCTGGAGCAGATGTCAGCCTGACTTTAAGCAAACCAAGAGTCTCTTTCGGAGATTGCGTGACCTGGTGCAGAAGGTGTGTTCCCTCCTCAAGACCTATCGATTTCTCATGGCTGTATGTTCCGCACCATATTTTCCCATCTGTTTTCTTTCACTCAGTTTAATCCACAAAGAGTGCTTCAAGTAGGCACTAGCATCTTGGGTTCAGCAAGACATTTTTTTCAGATTTTTCTGATCATTGCAAAGTAGAATTATTCCTGTGAGAGTTAGTCTGCTCTTTCAGAAAAATAACCCAATTGGTGACGAAAAAGGCAAACAACTGTAGCCATATCTGCTTCCTTTGGATGAATGAAGGTAGAAATAAAAAATAAATAGCAAAAAGGAAGAAACATTTATGTCTATTTTTGTTTCTTTGTGGTTGAGGGAGGTAGGGGAAAGACAGCTTTTTTCTCATTGTTCTTTTAACATCAGGTATCCAGATCATTTCTGGAAATGTGTATTCCTTCTGCTGCTGGGTCCTTTAGCAAAACATTCCCAGAGTTTACTCCAAAGACTGGCTGTGCTGGTCAGATCCCAACCAACAATGATGTTCTGGCATCTTCTAGCTTGAAAAGCCCTCTCCGCTTAAAAGAAAACACCTCCCTTTCATCCCACCTTGTCCACACTTGAAATTCTGTTGGTGGTCACCGGTGCTGCTAGCTGGAGCTCAAACATGGGGGAAAATTAATGTAATTGCTTGTTTAGTATAGATGAGGCCTATGGGAATATGTATGTTTTTGTGGCATAGGTTCAAGATGAAGCGCTTCAATGTCATGGAGCAGTAACAGCGTGCACTATCAGCCTGGCTGGATTCAACTACCTGCTTGCTGTTGGTTTTTTTTTTTTTTTTGGGATGGTGGTGGTGGTGGTGGTGTTTTTTGTTTGTTTGTTTGTTTTGTTTTAATTTCCTTTCCCACTTCTTGCTGGTATTCACTGTGTGAGTTGTTTTTTGTTTTAGTGGAACAGTAAGAATTGTTTTAAGCTTAAAAGAAGTTCTGTACTTAATTCTTGCATAGAAAAATGTTATTGGGCTGAGCTCCTGTCTGCTACTGCTAACTCTGAGCACTACTCAATGCATCCTCACTGCCAGGACAGTTGGCGCCTAATTAAAAGCCTTTGCAGAGGAGCCAAAGACTGACAGGGGCCAGATCCTCTTCTTGAGCAAATTGGAATAGCTTATAATAACTTCAGGGGGGTGTAACTGATTTATGCCAGTGGAGAATCTGCCCCTAATGTACCCAGAAATCAAATGCCTCTCACTCCTAGACATGTTCCTCCAGGTCAGAAGTAAGGCAAGCTGCCGGGAGAGACAGGGCATATCTGAGTCGCTTGACTTGGTGTTTTGAACAGTTCTGCTACAAAGAGAAAGGAGTTTGCTTTACAGAGCCATGAATCTGGCACTAATTTACAGAAGAAAAACTAAAAGGGTACATAAAACTCAGCCATTGATGACAAAATCACTAATGTTTTCAGTGCTTTTTGTATGGCAGCAACTTGATATATTTCCTCTCTGCTGGTAACATTCAAGAATAGCAATGCCAAGCCAGTCTATTCATGTATTTTGAAGCAGAAAAAATGAAGGAATGCGTCTATATACCTACCTACCAACATACCGCCGGTCCTTGTTAATACAGAGGTAGTGATGTTTAGCTGCGCTTTTTGCCCTTTAAAATTACAGTGGTGCTTGTGCAAATCGTAATAGAATAAGGGAGCGAAGCGTCAGGAAGTTTTGTCACCAGTACAACCAGTCTCTCCTTGAGCTTGCAGCCAGGCCAGAAGCAAGCTCTGACGTTCGCTGCGCTCACCACCTGCCATCCTGGGGCGATTTGAAGCTGTCCCGTGGAGGCGCGAGGTGACGAGGCTTGGCACAGGTGTTACCTGATGCACCAGAAGATGTGTGCATTGCAGAGGTGTCTTGCTTCAGAAACGCGTTTTGCAGGACGTGCTCTCAGAGGTGAGAGATCGCTTCATGTTATGGGGACTGCCGACCCCCTGGTGATGTACACAGCTGATTCGCCTGACTTTCAAGAGAGGCAAGATGAGCAGCGTCTCAGAAGCAATTCATGACTTGGAGCATAAGGAAGCTCCTATACAGCACTTGTTGGATGGTCTATGCATGGGACTGGTCCGTTGCTACATGATTGCCCATGCGTGGGAGCTTGTTTGCTTTACCCAGAAAAGAAAAGATGTTTTGTCACAGAACGGACATGATACTCAAAGAATGATGTTCCCTGTGGGGTATGGATATATCCAGAAGTAATGGACAAAAAGCTATGTGATAAACCAGCATGGAAAAAGATTTTTCACTTTTTATTTCAAGCTTTTTATTTAAGCAGGCAGAGAGTAATAAATGACATAAAATAAGGAAAGACATTCTGCACTTTCATTTCAAGATATTTTATTAACAAACCAGTCTTGTGGTTCTTGATCAGGCACTCTACTGTTTATTCTAATATAGATTATTGTGTAAAAAATAAAATTAAATTAAATAGTGTTGCTGAACTTTATCTCAGCATTGTATGTGTTGAGATAATTGAAATGTATCATATTAAGCGGTACAAAATAGTATAAGAAAAGGCTGAGGTTAGTGTGAATTGTGGTAAATTTCTCATAAAATCTACTGGAAAATCAAGCTTTGGACTGTACTTCACTTTAGCAAAATTCTTCTGTTTAATTAAACAATGTAAATCCTTCTTTTATTTGAGTTATAGAATTAATGTCTGTTTGGTTGAGGCTCCACCTCGCACACTGAGAAGAAACATTTGGATAGTACAGTACTTATTGAAAAAAACAGCATTTTAGATTTAGGTTGACCAAATATCATTATTTTAATGTATAGATTTCCATCAGCTGAATGAAAGAAAATTAAGTAAGGGAAAATGTTTATTTGTGTTTTTAATGAAACATTTTGATTTTGTTGTTGTTGTTTCAAAATATCGCTTCATCTAGAAATATACCTGCATTTCATTTGTGAGCGTTCAGAAATAGGACATTGGAAATCAAAAGAATAAATGGTTTCAAGATAAAATCACTAGCTTTAAGCACTTTAAAAGTCTGGGATCCAGCTCTGAAAAGTATGGTGTCCTGGTATGTCTGAAAAGCTTTCTTCTTTAGAATATAATACATGTAGAGTCAGGTTGTGGGCTTGTAATGATCTCCACACCTAGGAGCCACGGTCACTGACCAGAATTCCACTGCGCTATGTGCTACAGACATAGAACAAAAATATGTTTTCTGGCCTCAAAACACCTACATATGTAATGCAATCCATATGTGACTATTTTTCAAAAGTGATTTAGAAAAGCTTATTTTATTAGGATGAGGTTCGACTGTTGGACAAATATAAACTTTGAAGCCAAATGAGGAAACATCATTTGTCAAGCTAACCTTTTTATTACTCCTTTCACAGTTTTTTTTTTTTTTAATGCATCTTATGTATTTGATGGCTATAGAAATATTTGCCAAGAAAATGAAGGCCATAAAATAGGCATGAAAATTTCCTCTGCCTTCATGCATTTGCTTTGCGTGTTCTTCTGTGGAAGGGCTGTCTCACGAACCTGTAGGAGGTGTTTGCTGATGTGCTTTGCTTTCCGGATGGTTCTGGAGCAACGTGATACGAGAAGTGACTCAGCTAAGCAAACTGACTTTGTATGAATATAAGCCCTTATAGTTTAAAACTGTGGCTGGATATTATGAAGGGAGGCATCGAAGGAGCTTGATGTGTTATTTGCTTACATATTTCACTCCAGGGATATGACAGCTATGAAATACAGTTTCCAGTTATTCTGCAAAGCTAAAAGACTCCCTTCCCATGCCGTACTGCGTCCCACATGTTGACGGTAAAATCTTAGACAGATCACATTCACTTCTAAGACATGTATAGATATGCCATACCCAGTTCTGGCAAAGAGGTCCCTTCTGCTCCTTCCTTGCTGCGGCGGAAAGCAGTTTGCTGTGGTGTAGCCACCTGTGACTTGGGACGTTGCCATTTCACACCAAGGTCAAAGAGGAGTGCTTGCTCGTTGCTGCAGCGTGGGGGCTTTTGTACAACACCCATAAAGTGTGCGATGTTAGCCTCGCAGTTAAGGTAGGTAGCTGGAAGGGAAGAAACTTGGGCTTTTTTCCTGACTCTACCACTTACTGCCTGTAGTGAAAGAAGGAGGAGTAACAAAGGCAGGAGAACTATTTCATTTTGTAAGAAGGTTCACGAAGCTTTTGTTTTGGTTTGGGTTTTCTTCTTTCCCATTGCCTACTTTTTTAAATTCAAAGCTTATCTGCTCTTTTTGTTTTTCCTGGCAATATCTAGGTAAAAACGGAACACCAGATAAAAAAGTGGCTTTGCAGGAATGAAGGAGCATCAGCCCTCTTCTGGCTGCGACAGCAATGTGTGGAACTTCTGCATTTTATATGTGAAATCCAGTGTAACAAACATGACTGCTGCGTTATGGGAAGGAAAGAGCTCTGTGAAACTACTGTACTGCTTCAGCATCAGTTAGTGCACTTCTCTGAGTGAACACTAAAGCAACAATTCCTGAGGAGGCAGGTAGGAAGAAACAGAACTTGTCCTTGCTGCCGTTTTATATTTAGATGCTCTCCATGTCGAGAAGATGACATGTAAGAGGCACAAGTACCCTCCCACCCTCCTTCATCCTTTTCCCTTCTTCACTCACACTGATTTTCTCATGACTCCATTTCCCCTGCAATAGGGAACAGCGTTTTCAAAGGAGCCAGAATCATTTTGGCCTAAATCCTTAAAGCTGATTCAGTACCAAACTTCCAATGAAATAAGCAGTTAATAAGAGGAACTGGGAGTTCAAATTAAACTGGGAAGACAAATTGTATCTTTTTTTTTTTTTTACCTTTTGTGTCTACATGCCTGAATGCATCCATTTTGAAATTTCTAAGAGCTTTTAATGGGGAAGAAGGCCTTTTAACTTCTGCAATTCTCCACAATAAAAAAATGATATTTCCAGTGAATAAGCCAAGTTTTCACTGTTGTGGACAAAAAAAATCTAAAGGCAGACAAAGAAATGTTTTAACCACTTGTGGTTATCTAAAAGAACTGCTAAAGATAAGGCTCCAATTCTGCAGGCTTTGTTGATCTGAATAGCATTTTAACTACATACTTCAGTGCAAACATACAGTTAAATGCTTTGGTAAGGAAGGTGGACTTGTGTGCACACTTCAACTTTTGTTGCTAAACTTAGATTCGGACCCCAGTCCTGTAGGGGCCTGCCAGATGCTTAACTTTGTTTTCAGTGGGACTATTCAAAGTGTATAAAATGAAGCGCACACAAAAATCCAAGGGACTTGGGTCAGGCGAGCCTTTCTAAAGACCCCCAGAAGATTTATATATGTGTCTTTCCCTGTTGATGTGTATATTGGAATTCTAAATTTTACAAACTGAAGAATTAAAAGTACAATACAGTAATAATAAAATACATTTTTTTTTATCTGTATGGTTACCAAAAATTTACTCTTTCAAAAAATGCCAAAAAAAATCACTTCTGGGAAACTACACAGGCAAGCCTAGGGCCAAATCTCGTCCTGATATTTCCAATGGCTCTGTTTTGCTTCTTCTGTTTCCTTGTCAAAAGTATCCTGTTTAGCCTGTTTGGCTAAGGGCAGTTGAATATTTATTCATTGATCTCTCCCTTTCTTACAGTATCTTGAATTCTAATTAGCATTTTTCGAGTTCCTTTACTTTATTCCCCAAATGTAGCTACAACAGACCTAATTCTTCCCCTTTTGTGGAGCTGTTCGGAGTCATGGAAGAGCTGTCATCTTACATTCTGTAACCACACTGCCTATAAGTTCTTCATCAGCTGCTTTCATTTGCAGTTTGATTAAATTATATTTCTTTTTACATGTAACAATGTGCCTGAAAAGGAGTAAAATCACTTGATGTTAGGAGAGGCTCTGTAAATATTTCAGGAGTTATCCTCTAGGTGTTCATAATTAATCAGACACCAAACACTTTGAGCTTTTGGATGCACTTTTAGAAAGCCTAAAAATGTAAACAGTTTTCTTTCCTCTCCCCAGGAAGTCTTAATGCACTAAAGACGTAAGCGAAGAAGTTCAATCGCAAGTGACCAAATCAATTACACTTCAGATCAGACTGTGGCAGGGCTTTTTGGTTCTGAATCAGATGGAACTAGACTCTGTGAAGGAGGTATTATTATTTCTTGTCATGGTTTCAAAATGAACATATGAATTCGCAGCAAAAAATACGTGTTTTTCCTGTTGAAAAATGTAATAAAGCATTTAGAGGAAAGAATCCTTGGGAGCTGGCGTCACCAAAAGCTATCAGGCACATTTAAAAAAAAAATACAGTCTTGTAGCTATTTCTTGTTCTCTGATCTGACCAAAGAGAAAACAGAAATGAACAGGATATTTTCCTGTGTTGTGAGGCAAAGAAGAAATCCTGCTTTTTAATATAGTAAATTCTTGGATTTAGAATTTATGACTTCTTTTGTCTACGCCTTTCCTGTAGGCTCAGATTTTTTACATCGACACAGCCAGCATGATGGAAAAACGTACCCGAGACAAGTGTTTTTTTCCTTGATGTAATTAGTTGAGATAAATCCAGGTGGTGGCACAGGCTATCTGGGGATAGAAGGCACTTTTTTAATCCAGTGGAGATTGGACAATTTGTTTAGAAACTGTCAGCACAACCCTCTGGGAGGAGGTGACTACTACAACCACATAAAACAAAACCATCTTCCTAGATAGAGAAAAGCCATCATAGCCAAATGTAACTTCTTTGTTTCTAATTTAGAGAAGTAGTTTGGAAAACCAAATACTTTTATGTTTTAATATACCAAATAAAATTGTTTGTTTTATCTGGCATCCAGATCCTTCTTGATTTGAGTATACTACCACTGTCTTCTGGAAGAGCTTTGAAAACCACTTTGGTATTTGGCCCTAAAAATTTAAACATGGGGAATTCCACCTGAAACCACCTTGAAAGGAGTTATTCCTGCTGGTGTGGAGGGAAAGACTCCGCCTTAGCTTTGACAGTGTAAATGCTTATAGCAAGACATGTCCTGCTATGCGGAGTTCTGTCAACAACACTAACAGGGCTACTTAGCATCATTGGAACCCTTGGCCAACAAACCCTATGCATGACGATGTTTGCAAGATCAGATTTGTCACTGGAATGCTAATAGTGAACAAGGAAGTGCTGTTAGAGCTTTAATTCTTTTGCTATACCTCTTCCAGACTTTTTTTTTTTCTTTTTTAATTAAACTGTCTACTTCTGTTGTGGTGCTTTGTGCAATGCCTGGTCCTGTAGACATGTGTGAGGTGTGTCCTTACCAAGTTTGTTCCTCCAGGGAATATGGGGGAGAATTGCCAAGTTCGTGGATTCAGGCTGGGTTTAGGACTGAAATAGGTGTTGAGCTATGCAGGTTCACCACATTTCAAACAGTCCTCGGCAAGCACAGAAGTAGAAATTTAGGTGCCTGAGGTACTGCATTGACAAGAAAACATAGTTGTGACAAGAAAACTTTAGCTGCATAAGGAATTGGACATGGGAGGCAGGTTTTGAAGACCATGTGCTGAGACTTAGGTATTTGTATTCCACACAAGTCACGCTGTTGGCACTTAAGCCTTTAGCGGATCTGTCCCTCAGCCCTTTTGCTTCCATTCTCTCATCTGTCAATTGGAAATTGCTCCTACTTTTGCAGACCTCCAGACAGAAAACCTCCAGATACACAACCAAATAGACACAATGTGTTTTTAAGGAGCAACCGATATTTTATGGACAGTCTGTGAAGGTTTTATCTTCAAGTTTGTGGATAATTCTTGTCTTTTTAGGGGCGAATAGGTTGCTGCTGAGAACATAAAAGCACAGCAGGAAATAGCCAGTACTGGTAGGGAGACACTAGAAACTAGCAAATCACCTGAACTGTCAGAGTAGGAGATAATTCGTGTATTTTAAATTGAAAGAAACGTACATTATTTTGACATGCATTGCTTGCGTGTTGGATAACTTGCACTCGTGAGAGCCCTTGAAAACAAGTCTTCTGAGAACCCGAAGCTTCAGACCCATAACCATCAAAAAGGCTGCAACACAATTGGAGAATAGCAGGGGGAAGCTATAAGGAATCAGAAGCAGGTCAAACTTTTCTGCTTTTTTAGCCATGCACACACACATTACCTGTGTAAGCACATAACCCTATGCCAGCTGAGTCAGAGGGCTGTTTGGGAATTTAAACAATAGCCATGGACTATGTGTAAGCTAAGACAGCAATGCCTATCCATTAGAATAATGACTTTTTAAGAACTTGCTTAAATCAGCTATGACTATTTTTTATTTGATAAATGTTTTATGCAACAATAAAAGTGGGGTTTTAGTTCAACTGCAGGAACACAGCTTTAAGGCCCATAAATCTTGCAGCCATCACACTGTCCATTGGAGCTGCTGAAAGTTTTGCAATCAACTTAGTTTCTGGTTGCACTGTTGTTAAAAAATAAATAAAAAAATAAAAAAGTCAAAATTAACCAATGCTTAATTATTAGTGCATCTCTGAATGACCTTTTTCTTTTATGGGTATGTTTTGTTCATTTGCAAATACAAAATGACACGATGTGGTATTTTCTTTTATTTCCAAATGTGGAAAGGGGTTCTGCCTACGTTAGGATGACGATGCAGTGCCACACTTCCCTATGGGGGCTATCCCACTTGAATCTCAGTCACTTTTAGATGACCGGGGCATTAGGATGTAGTTAATGCACTGAGAAACTGCATCTTGTTTGTTTGTTTGTTTGTTTGTTTCCCAGAATAAATAATTAATTGAAACAGGCTAAGACTGAATTCAGCATCAAAACTGTATGCCCTGTCTGTGAGCTAACTCTTAAACATTCAGATGCTCAAACCTAAAAAAACCCTGTCTGTAAGGGAGGTCTTTGGTGGCTCCCAAGAAAGTTACATTGTGGTAAGGTGGTTAGGTTCAGAACACAGATCTGGAATAAAAGCAGTCAGTGTTTATACATTTAAAATCTGAGCTTAATGGTCTGTAAATGAATGACACCAGTTAAGGAAGGAGGGAGAGTCTGAGGCTGTTAGCAAATAGCACATTATTTTTTTTCTTTGTACTTTCTCTTTTGCCTCACTCAGTTTACAATGAAATTTAGCCACTGACTCCCACTACTGTTTTTCTTGGAGAGCAGAGTAGGATGAAGAAACACAACAATTAGATGTAAAAGACACCCATGTGTTGTAATGAGAGCTGTATTCCATGTGTTTTGGTAACAGGAATTATATGAAAAAATAAAGAGAGATGATTCAGGCCTACCTGATCTGTACGTTTTGAGGCCATTCTCAATTCCTACTGTCTCTGATCCTTTCTGCACCTCTGCCACACATACAAAAAAAAAAGATGTTAGTGACACAACATGTTTTTAAGCTCTTTCAGTTCCAACTGGTAAAGCTGCTGCCATGACATTCACATCATTTAAGATTTGTTATGCTCCCATGTGCTGAACACATGGCTAGCAACTATTCCAACCATCAGGATTCAAGTAATCATGGCAAAGTAGTTAGCATCATAAATAAAGCAAACATGAGCAGGTATTACATCCTTCTTCTCATGGTAAATTAGGATGATGAACTGGAATTCAACCCCATTCTTCACCCAACAGCAGAAGGCTTGAGTGTGGTAGACCTGGACCATGTATGTACCTGGGAAATGACTCCTGTAACCCTTTCGTGGTTTCATATTTGGAAATCTTGGTTTAGGACAAAATCCTGTGCCAGTCCACCTTACTTGTGGTTCATGGAGTCCTTCATGATGGCAATTCCACCTTCTTCTTCTACATTGCTTTTTAGTTTTCATTTAGTTTGCATCTAAGTAGGTCATTGCCAGTTGCTGAGCACTTACTTTAAGAGAACTTGCCATTTTCGGTCATGGTTGTAATATGCCTGTGGCTCTAGGCACCATAAACAGACAGACTTTTTAAGGGACACAGGAATTAAAAAGAAGACTTAGTATTTGAGATGAGATTTGAGATTTGAGATATCCCAAACATGATACTTATTTAAGATTACTGAAGGTAATTGCATGACTTCAAATAAAACTGGTTTTTTGTTTTTTTTTTTACTTGTGTGCACTTTAGCTAATAAAACAGTGAACATGCTCATCTCCCCTGGGAGTCATATGAAACTATACTTTCCTCATATGTTTACATTTGGTCATGGTAGTATCTTCTGCATCTGCCCACCTTCCTGTTCTCCTTCCATGAAAATGAGTCTGTGAATTTAATTGAGAAGTTTGAACGCTGTGTCCTAATGATCCAGTCATTCCAGATTCGCATGTAAGAAAGCAGTACTTGCATAAAAATTAATTCACAGGACTAGTGGCACAACATTATAAATGAGGTAAGAGTTGATTTAGCAATCTTACAAGCAAAAATGCCAGAGGAGTATGAGTTTGTTTTGTGCTAGTGTTGCTACGGGGTTTTTTCAACAAATTTAAATGTTTGAAACATTTGTTTTTATACAGAATGAAAATGAAAACAAAGCCTTTTCAACACTTTCACAGCACTACTGGTTAGAGCTCTGGTTTGAGGGCATGGACTCAAGTCTCCTCTTCATCGTCAAAGAAAAAAAAAAAAAGCACTTTTCCTCATCCCCAGCTCCTGTCATGTGGAAAAAAAAAGGCTTGAATGTTATGTTGTCCAGAACAAATCCAAAAACTTAATTGGCTTGGTATTCATCTTTCTGTCCATGTCCTTCCTTCATCAGTTTAGCAGATTAATATATATTTCATTGTATTTTAATAAAATACAATTCAGGTCAGCTTTACTTACAATCCCGTACATGACTCTCAGGACCCTGACATCACATCTTCAGGAACTAGTTCCAAGTTTCTTTGATTTTGCTCATGAACCGCTGGACAGATTATCAGCATGGTTTTGTTAGGTGAATGCAAATGTGCCAACAGAACAAGCATATCACTATTTCCCTTCCTAAATAATTCACTAAGTATTTTTATATTACTTTCTTCTGTGGGTTGACATCTTTGGATTTTTTTTTTACTGCTGAGTTCATTAGAAGGCTATATTGTCTTCTAAAAAGTGTATGTTTTGTGTAGCATGAAAATGAAAACAAAGCTGTGCATGTGTACATTTATATAAAAATATATAACCTATAATCTGCTAACAGGTTTTTTTTTGTTTTTTTTTTTTTAAAATAGGGTCATAAATATTTCTTAGCCATAACACTAAACAAAACTAGTGTTCCATGGCAATACACTTTATTTTGTATAGCTTCTTCAAGCAAATTATGTCTGAAATATGAGAGGTAATTAACATACTTGCAGATTTTAAAATATCTAAAAATATTTTGTTTTCCAAATAATGAAAATTCTAAACAACAGCTATATACAAGCTCCTTAATTCACTTGCATCATGAATGCAAAAGGAGTGATTACACCTGTCAGAGATGACTAGCTATTTACATCCTTGAATATATTTTTTTGTGGCATGAGATCTTACTCTTATAGAAGGATAGTTGGCATCTTTGTTCCTTGAATCCAAAAGACCAGCACTATGATGATTCTGTTTAAAACTGCATATAAACATTTGGACTGCTGTTGGGAGCAGTAGGCAGGACAACATTTTTTTTGCTTTCTTTTTGATTTTTAATGAATGTGGGACTACCAATCCCAGTTCAGAAAGGTAGCTCTATTATGAAACTGAAATTAAAATAACTAATCCTATTATCATAGTGTAATATCTGTATTTTATCAAAATTTCACAGTAGTGCTGTTGAGTCTTCCTGGTCGAACACTAAAGCTGCCTGATGGACTCAGCATGTGGTTAGTACTGCTATGGATTTGATTTTTTCTAGGAGACAGTTCCTGTAAAACACATCATTGTATTGTGCAATGTAAAGGTGGGTGGTTTTTTTTTTTTTTTTTGGCTTGTATTTAAAGACAAAAATATCTCTATGTTGTGATGTTGTGTAATTTTCCTTTGCCTGCTCTGTGAAGATCTACCACATGTGGAAGGGCAGCTCCTCAGACCCCAGCAGTGAGGGCACTCTCGGTTCTGGTGGTTTGCGGTGCCTATCGTGTCAGCACACAGCAGCGAGCTGAAGTACTTACAGACAGCAGGCAGGGCATTGCTGGTGCTATTAAGCAAACATTACCTCTTTGCACCTCCCTTTTTTTTTAGCCCTACATTTACCATACACACATCTCTTTATTATGTGCTGGTCTGTTTTAAGAGCTTAAAAAATAAAATAAATTGCCTTCATGGTTTCTTCTTTTTTTGTGTGATTAAAATGGATTTTACTGTAGTTGATAAGGACAGAATGTAGCTCAAATTACTTTAAAAGTAGATAAGACAGTTGAGTAGCTGAAGAAATGCCAGTTTCCTAGGAGTGGAAATTGAGCCGCTGACTAACCGGAACCCCCGTGGTCGGCAGAGGCTGGCTGTGGGTTAGGGGG
Organism: Chauna torquata; assembly: GCA_013399475.1. NCBI lineage: Eukaryota > Metazoa > Chordata > Aves > Anseriformes > Anhimidae > Chauna > Chauna torquata. The sequence goes on from VXAL01003116.1 coordinate 15,585, forward strand.
AAGGAATGACAGTTTGGCATACTTCGGGCCACCAGGTACCAAGGGTACCTGATTTGGGGTTCATGACATGATACGTAGTCCTTCTGTTCTGGAAACAACCTTTGCACCTCCGCAGCTCTCAATACCCGAGTGAAGACTAAGTGGGAGTGCAAATTAAAATAAGCAGAGAACACGAGTCCTGCCCTGCGAGCAGCCGGGGTGCTCCCATCCCACTTCAGGCACTGGAAGCTGAGGGAGCTCAGTGTTTCACAGAAACTCCTAAATTTCATGCCACATGCAACTGTATACCCCACGGCATTACACACTGTCTTAGTTTTCTCTTCCAGCATTTCTTTAAAGAGGAAATATGATGATAGACTTTATAGTTCAGCCTAGAATGTTACCGAGTTTTGCAATCCACCCATAAATAACTCGAGAGGAACAATTCTCTGCATACATAATTTATTATGAATTACTTACTGGTAGGATAAAAAAAGCAAATGCCATACACAGTCATATTTGTGACGTTGTTAACTTTAATTACATGTAGCTAGGACCTTTAGTTTTTGTTAGTGTCTTATCTATTTTATCTAAGGGATCACTGTTATTTTACTATGTCACTTTGTAGGACAGGGAAGGAAACTATATAGGTCTTTTTTCATTGATTTGAAGTTAAAAGCTATAAGCTAATGCTATTTTCTATAATTCCAGTGGCACATGTACATGGCTTGTTTGGCTTGTACTATTTCAGATGCACCCTAAAAATAACAACAATTTTATTTAATTTTATATTCTCATCTTCAAGCAAGCCAGAGCTCATTTTGCTGCCATATAAAGTTCCTCAGCTCCTAGGGGCAAAAAGGCAGTTTAAGCTTCCTGGAGCGACTTTAAGAGCAGTGATAGCTACCAGTGCTATTAGAGTATCGTAGCTTTTCAGAAGAGAGATCATCAGCTGCTATGACCTTCACATCCTGGATTTGCATTCAGAGGATGCTGGCACAACCTTGTTAACACAGATAACTGTCTCCATCTTCACTTATAGTATCCCAAAGAATTTAAGCACTTCATAATGCACAAATGCTGCTGTTACTAAGACAAAAGAACAGAGGGGAAAATTAATTCCCACCCAAAAGTGCCATGGGTAAGGAAGAAAGATGTGCAAGGGTTCAGGGAAGTTGCGGACAAGGAACGATTAAAACTAACAGAAAAACATTCCAGTGGATAGATTCAAAAAGCAGCTCTTTAATTTTTAAATTTGCACAGAAATAACTGGGGCAGATGAGCCTATGAAATATTTTGGAAAACGTCACATTGCAAACCTTGTAGATTGCTTAAATGTTTATTAAAATAGACCAAAAGCCAAAATTCTCTGGGTAAAATAAATACTTTGTCTTTGCTAAGTAACAATATTTGTGAACAAAACATAAAACTATAATTTTCATGTGTCAAACATAGTAACGTTTAAGATTAAATGCTGGAGTCAGACGGGGCATTTTTTTACATCTTCCTATTTACAAGCTGCTCATTAAGACCATTTACCTCACGTTAGCTATTAAAATGACTAACATTTTAAAAGTTTGCTCCATGACTAAAATAAAAACAACAGAAATGTCCTTTTACCATAGCTTAACGAAAAGCAGAACCATATTTTTGTTATCTAGGAGAACATACTGTTATAAATACAGCTGTTTTTCATCTACAATTATATAAATAATAAACATGCTGCCATTCACAAGGATTTTAATAGATGATTATATATAAGCAATATTACGATCTAGCGGAGGATGGCATGAGTTTTCATCATTCATTTTTATTGTACTTATTCAGGACCCTTGTCTTCATCTGAAAAATGTGGAACAGACTTCTTCGCTACAACATTATCCAGTCGCTGTCCTTGCAGATACGGGTTCACACTCTGAAAAAAATGTAAAAATATTTATACTTATTAGAAACAGGGAAATGAGGAAAGGTAACTAGGAATAGTGGATATATGTATATCTTTCTTATCTGTCAAATACAGACCGAAAAAAAAAAAATTGGTCCCAGGAAGTACATCTGAAAGTCAACCAGTGCTTTGTTTTCTAATACTTTTTTTGTGAGTGTGTGAGAATATAATCCAATCCACTAAAAACAGTAAATGCTACCTACCCAGCAGTGTGGACAAGTGGAGGAGGACTGTCCAGAGTGCAGGACAGGCTGGGCTAAACATCATCTTTTCGCTCTGCTCCTCCTTTCCCAGTTCAGCAGAGAAGCAGCAGATCTAATCCCCTCACTCTTGAAGCAGGACAGAACTCACTGGGAACGTACAGGTGTGCTTTAACTTAAATCATTGCTCCCTGATGGACCTTAAGCTGGGAGACAAGTTAGATACCACGACACCGTTTTTGACCAAAGTCTCTTCTTCAGCCCATGTCCTCACCAGGAAACCCATCTTTGCTTCCTTTCTTGATGCCAAGATAAAAAACTGCTGGCACAGAAGCAGAGCCAAGCAAGATTTTGGCATAGGAAATGGCCCTCATACCACTGCCAGAACAAGGGAATGCGGGAAAGAAGATTCCTGGCGAGGGTTTGACTTCACTTTGCACGATGTAAGCAGCAGAACGTGAGACTGAAGATGAACAGCCCCTTTCTCAAAACTGTTTGGATATCATGGTAACGTAGAAAGCTTCTGCTTGAATTTTGTCTATATCAATGAAATAAAATGTGTTAATTATATTTGCAAGTATCGAGCAGTTTCATGGAGCTTTGAAATGAACTTAAATATTATTTATACCCACTGTGTCTGTGTAAATAAAATTCAAATACATATTCTCTTCTTCACAGATATAGACAAAAATTCTAGTGTGCTGTTTAAGGATAGAGGAGGAATGGAGTAATTTGGAGGATGCAAAATCCTTTTGGAATTTGGAGGAATGCAAATTTGGAGAAATGCAAATTTTCTGGTATCTCCTGCTTCTTGTCAGGGTGCTGTATCATAGAAATTACTTTTCTTGAGATGCTTATTTCACCGAAATCTAGGAGTTCAAGACTAGGGGAAAAAACAAAACAAAACAAAACAAAAACACCTTAAAATATGCATGAAATATTTCTTTTCAAATATTCAAAGTATTTGTCAAATCTCTGGAAAAGATATGGGATTTGTCTTCATTTGTGTTTAAGCCCTTGACTTTGTCTGTATTTGTGGAAGCTATCATTAATACTTGATCATAGCACAGAGAAACTGTTTTGCTTTGTTTTATTGTTTCTGAATGCTTTGCCTGCCACAAGTGAAAACATAAAAATATTAAGAACTAGAAATGAATGTGGAAAAATATTTGAAAATAAAACTAACAGTAATTTAATGTTCTAAATTGTTAAAAATAAGACACATGTAAATGATTTGTTTGTGTTTGTTAAAAGAAGTTCTGTTTAATGTTAATTTAGTGAAATTCAGCTATTGCATAAACTTCTAGGAATTATTTGAAGATTCTTGGGAAGATTAATTGGTCTTTTTTTGGAATGGTACTTGCTTGCTACTTTTTGAAATAAAGTAGAAGAGAATAAGGATACATAAAAAAAAATTGAAACCTTCTCAACAGACAAAAGAGAATACAAAATATAACACAAAAATTCTGGCTGACACGACTAAAATTTTTTGAATCCCATACAGCTGTGTTGAATTCAAAGCAATGTGGTTCATGAGTACCTTTGTGCACGGCTCCGAGCCCTCAGCAATGTGACTCAGTTGTTATAGAAGAACTCCTGTCATGTTCAGGATGTTAGATTATGGGCAGGACTGTGCTCATGCATAGAAATTCAACAAGGGGAGAATCACTAGTTAAGTTAGAGGTCCCTGTAGGCTTCCTTGTCTTCCACTGCAAAGGCTGCAAAAATTTAACACAGTGGCAAACAGTAAATGCATACCTTTGCTGTATGTACTGAGTATATGTATGCTTGTGTGTGTGGATGTGTTTATATACATCCACATAAATACCTGTCTATACACAAATACTTAGAATATGTGGTTTTGTATAATCCTGTAGTCCCCCCATGATTGTTACGCTATAGCATTGTACAGCATTGTATAGACACAATGCCCTTACTCTCCATGGACAACCCAGTTCTCCAAACATGACATGCTTTAATCTAGAACTGGGATGTTCTGACCCCAAAGATCAATCTGTTGCCAGCATCTGTCCTCAGTAAGCTCTGTTGGTGCAGAAGGGCATGAAGGAGTGGCAGGGAGCACAGAAGGCAGGAGGGGAGTCAGATGGGTTTTTGGTAACTGGAAAAATACACTCTGCTGCTGTAATCTGCTGCCCTTCTGTTGATGCAGTGAAAATTCCAAATGGTTCATTACAGCATTAGTAACCAGTACAGTATTACTCTTAAAACAATAAAATAATTTAAATTATGATAAATTTACACCTAAGCGATACACCTATGCTAAGAAAATAAATCTGCTGTGAAGCAAGAAATTGAAGCTTCAGCTCCTATATTCTGGGCTATCCCTGGCCATGGGGCTCTCATGTCTCTCCAGCCATTATTCCTTTTGTATCTGATTATATCAGTCAGCACACGGTCAGAAAATGTATATACATACATTTTTTTTCGCATGTACGTGTTGCACTATTCATACTTTAACATGGTGTTTTAACAAGTAATAGATGTTCCTGTTTCCAGAGTAAATTCTACTTACTTTAGACTTAAAGTAAGATGTCCGCATTTCTTCCTTTTCTGTTAAAAAACTTGAAAATCCAAAGTAAATGGGAAGCAGATACTAAGCTGGAGGTAGATCACTGACTTTTGATCAAACAGTGTTTATTGCCAGTGATGTGTGAATCAGTAAGAAATCAGCTCATCTTCTCCCTTTCTGGCAAAAACTTTAGGTTTGAGTGTTAAACAGACAAATAAATAAATAATCACCTTCACTTACACTTCAGTTACTTCAACCCAATTTTACTTCATTTAGAGTATGAACTGTGCTGTCATATTTTACAAAGCTACTTTTTGGCAGAGAGCTAGGCTTCATAATGTAAAGCCCTGTTTTCTTCTTGTAAAAAAAATATATCAGCAGCAAAGCTAAAAACTGCTAATCTGCCCGAAAGTGATTTTTTGATAAAAGACAGGCTGATGCTACAGAAAAAAGAGAGAATATAGTGATGTGAACAGCGCAAAAGTTCTCTGTGATATGTGCATCTCCTTCCTTGTGTTAGGGCCAGCAAGGTGAGAACCCATCTTCATCCTTGTCTGCCCAGCAAGTGGGACACGGAGCTAGGAGTTTAATTCTGAACTACATCGCAGTATGCAAGTTAATCAAATTACATCAGCTTAAGGACCAATTCTGTTGTCATTTACACCCAAAAGCATATTGACATGCATGGGTAGTGGTAATTAATTTTACTGATACATTTAATAGGAAACTTTTTATTCTGTTTTAAAGAAATTTAAATAATTTCAAATGGTTTTATACAATCAGGATCACCACAGATAATACAAAGTCTGTCAAGAAATGCTCTGCATTGAAGTATGAATGCAACAGGCTGTTAAGAGAATTACATCTTATACTCAGTGGGCAGTCATGAAGCCTGCTGTAGCAGTTTATCACAGAGACCCTCTTTAGGCATTTCCTAAGGTACAATGCAGATGCATTAGACTAACTTTTCTTTTCAACAATATGATTTTAATTCTTATTAGCCCTCTAGATTATAGAAGGGCTATAAAATATTCTGATAGTTACCCTCTTTCTTCTTTTTGGACCGCCATTAATCTTCTCAAAGAGTAAATTCTTGCTCTGGAAGGGGAAAAAACATGTAGCCATCAAATTCATTACACTCTTGAAATACTATTCTTGCTATTAAATATTAGCATATGAACATTTCAGAAGCAAGTTTAGATGGGTGTGTAGTTTTACAGGAAAGATAAATATATCCAAAATGTTAGCAGAAATATCCAAATAAACATTTGCAGTTCTTCAGGAGCAGTAGGTCTCATCAACAATTAAAAATCCAGTAGTTTTCCACTGTGTTGCACTGTATCTTTGTCTGTGCTTAACGCATAAGCGCATTAAGTACAAGTAATGCTTGCATAATGATACAGATTGGAAGTTCCACAGCATGTGATACATGGTATAAACGCATATATAAAAAAAAAAAAAAGAAGGAAAAAAAGAAAAATAAGGGGAGAGGAGGAGGGAGAGGGAGTTCTGTCTCTGGTACATCTTTGTATACATCTGAGGTGACAAGAACAGAAGCAAAAATATTTCCCTTTTACAAGGGATTTTCTAATTCATTGTAAAAACTACAGTCAGTGTCATTCCTACTGTTTTGTTGTCTTTGCTTCTTCCCTTCCAGATATCAACACTTTCCAGTGCAAAGTTCTGTTGAAATGAGTTCAGCGCCAACTCTTCCTTTGTTTAAGTAGTGCCCTCAATAAAGTTTCTAACAACCATTTGGTCCATAACATTTTTAATAGTGAACCTTTTAAAAACTGCCAAAAACATCTTGGCAGAAAGGAAAGTTATGATGATGAGGAAAAAAACCACACACAAAAACCCCTCTGACCATGGTTTATATGAGCGCATCCACATATTGTTATATTTCATACAAGTAGTGAATTCTAATAAAGTCCGGAATAACACACACATGCTCAACACATTTTGTTTCAATTGTGTATTATGCAGAAAAACAAAACAAGACCCTAACCTGAAAATGGAAGGAGAGAAGAATTACATGTATAAAAGCAGAACACTGTATAAACAAGGCCATTAATTCTGCTATAAACAACTGACCTAACGTTGATTATATAAATAGAAAGTGTAATTCTAGCGCGAGACAAATTCACCAAACACTTCTACCCTCTGCACAGCCTTGATATGAGAAAAAACAAACATTTTCAAGTGTTACAATGACATCTGCCAAAATTGTCTGTTTTGTACTTCTCATGTTCATTAAGCCCAAAATTCGCAAGGCCTATCTCTTGCCCAACCTCAGTTATTTTATCCGAACTGTGCCAAAAGGGAACAGAGATGAAGTTGGCCAAGGGAGACATTCTTGGCTAGTCATTTGTGCAAACTCACTTAGGGAAAACGTAAATTTAACATTTAAAAAAAATACCCACAGATGTGTAAATTATTCTCTGTAGAAACAAAGTACCACTGAAGCCTCTCTTCATAAACTATTTGACTTTATACTTTTCACGAGAGGAAAAATATTGTCACTGAAATAAGAATTTCATGACTACCGAAGCTAACATTCCTGTCACTCTGGAAAATTCCTTACAATTGAACAGTTCCTGCTCACGAAGATTGTATTTGCCTTGTCTGTTTGGGAATGCATTACAACCGCAACTACTACTTTTAAGCATTATGTGTAGTGCAAAGCAAACGGGGTTATGGAGCACACGATTTACGAGTGTGCATGAATGGCAAATTGCAGTTCTGGAAATACATCCCACTGCGCAAGGACCTGAGCTCATCAGCTTCTGAGATTTGCCTGTGTTCACCATTCTCACCTTTCACCTGGGGCTTCTTAGGAGTGGAGGCACAGAGTTTCTCCAGCTAACAATGAACCTCAGCTGGAGACGAGCTGCACGTCTGGTGAGGAAATGTTGCTTCAGGAGGAGAGTGAAGAGGAACTCCTGGCACATTTTAGGGCCTCGGGACTGCAGGAACAGCTGTGGCACAAGGAACCACTGCTTTCCTCTTGCTCTTGGAGCTTCCTTTGCACCCACCAGGTGCAACCTCTGCTTGGAGGTTGGGATTTGGGCAGAAGAACTCAGGAGTTAAAATGCTTGCAACCAATGCCAGAGAGATTTACCCTTCAATCTTTCAGAGGTCACTGAAACTTGTTTAGGTCAGTAATAATCAGCAGCTCTGTAATCTAGGCTTGCACAATTATTAAGCAAAAGTGAAAAGGAAAATTGCATTAGCAATATTGCACACTTTCAGGAGGGCTTTTTTATTTCTGCATCAGTCCATCAGAAATATCAAACATGATAGTTTCTATTACACCAAGCATACTACAGTGAATTCAGCAATCTGTATCTACTGTCTGAAACTGAAGTTGGGTACTGGACCTACATAACCCACCTCAAATAATAAACACCATTGCCAGCAGATATTTTAAAATGTCAGTTGGCAAAGCAAGATGCACTTAACATTGCTCACTGTAACTGAAATTGGAATAAAACAAAATCTATGAGTGACTAGTTTCAGGATTTCAGTAAAATTAGAAAGCCAGAGATGGCAGCTTCTTTTAACGAGGAGGTAAATTTTGTGGCATGTTTTTATCCCTGCTTCCCATTTGCCTTTCTTTGTGCTGAACTGGATCCCTCCTTTGTAGCTGATAAGCACAACTGGCATAATTTCTACCCTGAGAGTGAAATGTTATCCACCGTTTTGGTAGAGAAAAGTGTTGTTGAAAAACACTGTTGCCTTTAATTTCCTATTTGTACTGATACTGTTATCAGAAAACACAGCTGAACTTCTCTCCTCTTTAACTCCTACATGTGCTATATTGGTCAAACCTCCAAAAGTGCCCCATCTTACTGTTCCCACTGCACCCTCTGTGTTTTCCACATATAAGGGGGAAAAAAAGAGTCTTCTTTATGGGAGGGGATGGGGGAAGAGTATAAACTGTGTGTCTTGCCCTATAAACAGAGCCTGTTCCCGAGAGTCCCAAGAGGTGAGCATATTGATGCATGGAGAGTTCCATTAGACAGAATAATTCTTCCTCTTTCTTTCCTCTCCTAACCCAGTGTACATTCATCATGATTTATATATTCATAACTTCATATATATTAGCAATTATTTACACACAATATTTGGCATCTGCATGGAATCATACACTTTGCTCTGTGAGACAGCTTCTAGACTTGTTTTACCCTTATAAAATGTATTGCAGCAGATACTGCGTTGGTACCACAGCTTTGCAAGCACAAGAGTATGTCACCAAAACAAACCAGCCAACCTGTTTCTTTTCCCACTATTCATGAACGAACAGGTCTTTCTTTGGCCTGCTAACGTAATTTGGGTTTTACTGTGGTTATACTAAGGAATGCATGTCGGCCTTTTGAAAGGACAAGTCGGTGGGAATGGTGACTCTTCCTCAACTGCTCTGCAGTAGGAGAAGACAGGGGAGAAGCTTCCTTGAGAGCAGATGCCAGCTTGCATATGTCCGGGAGACACCCAGACTGCCAGGTGACAGTGCCTTTGTAGCACGCACGAGTTCATGGCAATGCGGACTGTACATACACAGCATTTACACCCCTTACGGTCCCAGGCTTCTCTACTGGAGCAGCAGGAACCGACCGCTGGCAGAAGGGCTTTGTGGTGGCTGGGGGCAGTGGCAGGGTGTGGGCACACGCAGTTACCCGTGGGGCAGCTCGCGGGTTGCTGGGTTGGTCCTTTAAGCCCGACCTAACCCAGAAGACAGTAAGTGACCTAAAAGAAAGATCTGATCAACTTTCTCTCTCCTTTATAAAATCTCAGATAGCTAATTTTTAGAGTCCTTTTCTCCTCTTATTTTTCCAGAGAGGGAAAAATAACAAAAACATCTATAAAAACAGATACCACTATATTTCCTAATCTTTTTAACGTGTAGTAATATACAATGAGGAGGCAGTCAGGTAAATACTCCTGGATCTCAGCAGGACATTTACCCATGTACGTTACCAGCTGTTTCATCTCTAATTAAAAAGATCTGGACTTGGCTATGCTGCAGCTAGATATGATTACTGTTTGGGACCTAACAATCTGTTTTAATCCACATGTGAGTAGTTTTTTCCCTGAATTAGTAGTGATGTATGGACAAATGAAAAAAGGGCCAGTATTCACTAATGATTACCTACCATTTATTAAGAATATATGTTGCTGATGACAACACAGTATGTACACTGATTCTGAAATAACTCTGTAGGCCAAAGATTTGCAGAAGTGTTTTTATAGTCTTCAAAATGGCATTATGAAAGTAAATCACTTTTGAATAATAAGAAAACTAACAGCATTATCTGGCATAAATAATAAAGTTCACCATCTGGTGTTTTTAAAATGAAAACCTTTGATGGTAATTACTTAGAATGCAACAAGGGTTTCCAAAATTTGGATTTTTGGCATGATTCTCTATAGAAATTTAGCACTCACATAAGTAATTAAGACTATAAATCTTACACTGGTTTGATCATGAACGATGAATCATTGTCGCGCAATTACAGCAGGAGAAGAGGCTGCCAAATTTGTCTATTTATCGATATATGCTTAGAGAGCATGGGTTTAGGTCAATTTCAAGTAAAGTGCTGTAACAATGTATAATGAGATTTCATGATTTGCTCTAGAAGCATAAATTATGATCATTGTTATTGTTTTCCTGGCGCCTGAAGATGGATTTGGGATCGGACATTTAACTGATGTAATCTAAGATTAAGCAGCAGAGCTCTGTTTGGAGCCTCTAGCCTGAAGAAATAGTCTAGCTGGAGTTATTAAAGTCCTTGTATGTGCAGAGCAAGATTTTTGCCCTTAGTGTGGCTCGCCGTACTTATTATATGCAATGCATAAAATAGGTTTTCAATAAAATACGGTAGTATAGCTCCACTAGAGCCTACTGATGTCCTGCTTCCACACAAGCCAGAAGCAGGAGAAGGGGAGAGCAACAGCCGGGTCACTGCGCCAGGGATGCCGGGAGGGACCTTCTCCTGCACGAGGGCGAGCTGCCCCCTCCTCACGCTGCCCACCCGCTCCAGTCTGGTTTGTGCAAGGCTCTGATTAGGGCCTGGTTATATTTTGAAACCTCGTGCTAAAAGCTGCACTGATTTTGGTTACAGGCGCACTGTAGTTTGAAATGTGGTTTGCTGCATTTATCACGCACATACATAGTTGTCATGCTTTGGGACATAATGAGACAAGGATTTCTATTTTCTGCTTTTATAGGCTTTTCATCGATCATTTTTCTTAGCTGCTATTTCTGTATTTTTTAAGAGCAAGTTCATCTTTTTGAAAGGCTTCCTTTAGGGTGATAATTCTACCAGCAATAAGCACAATATTCTCCTTGTGGTTCCACAGCATGCCATGCAGCACGCAAAACCCAGGTTCATATGCAGCAAAAATACCAAGATGCATGTACTCACCCACTTGCCCATGTTGGGATAGTCGTGCTCTGGATCAAAAAGGTGCTGGTGCAGCTGGTATTCTCTGCTGAACTCTGCTGTGTCTGGCGTGTTTTCTAGACACCCATCATCAACTGCAAAAGCACGTTAGAAAACACCAAGTGCTTAGTAGCTTTAAAACACAGTGTGCCACTTTTAGCAGCAAACTTAAATGCAGATTTGCTGTTTAAAAAAAAACATTTAAAGAACTAGACAACTGGAAAACACCATTTTTTTTCTTTTGAAAGGAGTTTATCAGGATATACATAATTGTTTTTCAAAAAATACAGCTTAATGAAACTCCAAAACTAACTAAATTTATTTTCCAAGCTCTCCCCCTCCTTTTTGTTTTTCTTTTAAATCAGTGATTGAGATTAACTTTACATAGAACTGCATGTTATGCTGCTTTGGAAGGGATCATATTTTCATTTTTAAATGCCCTGAGGAAGTGCTAGAAATTGTTTAGGCAATACTTTTGAAGCTCATGGTAAAATGAGTCTGTAAGCAAAGGCAGAATTTCCTTCACTAAGTAGCTGTTCGTGGAGCTCCATTTCTGGTTTGCTATTTTGTGGAAAATGGCTGAAAATTGTTTACGCATCTTAAGTTCCCTTTAAAATGCAATGTGGCAGAAGTTGTGTGCTAAGGACTTTTCTGCAGGTTGGTAACCAACCTGATGAGTGCAGAGACCTCCTTTATCACAAGGAATGGTTTTGCAGATAATGTCACATCAGGGATAATATCCTTTTAAAAAATCTGCTTATGGACTTATACCAAAATAAGTGACTTTAGATTAAACAACAATTCAGGAACTTGAGGCCAGATTGGTTCTTTGGATAGAGTCTGCTCCTGGAGCTCCCTTTTCATTGCCAGCATCATGCGCTTGCAGTCCCAGTCTCAGACATACCCGAGCAGAACCCACCACCCAGGGCATGGTGCTGGGCAGTCAAGCCGCTGCATCAGCCAGAACACAGACACTCCAGAGGGTACACCTGTGGGCCTTCCTTTCTGTCCTTGTGTGATCAGCTTGTGAAAAGATTTGCAGATGGATCATTTTGTCCCTTAGATGTGGGAAACAGTAAAGACCTGGCTTAAAAATGAATTGATTCAATGATCTAAGGAGGTTTATTCCAAGTCCAACGGATCCCCCTCTCTCTTTTCTCCTTCGGAACAATAAAAAAAAAGTTTGCAGTAGGAAACAGGGGAAAACTAACCATGCTGATTAACTGACTCAGAAACCATTATAGTTTAACTAGGAGTACTTAAAAATTATTTCAGTCTCAGTGGGGATGGGGTCATCTCAAGAGAGAGAAGCAGGTGACAACAGAAAAGCGGTTGACCTCCTCTCAGTGTCTATGCTTTTGGGTAGAAAACACAAAGAACAACTGGACATGTGTGTGCCCTCTGTGACTGCTAATCAAAAAGTCTTCAAGCTCAAGTGCTCAAGGATTATGTATTCCTGCTGTGCAATGTGCATATGTAGACAGTGACTGGAAAAATTGTTTTCCATTAAGCAAATCCACAGATCTGATTGAGGAAGGCCTCCGGTAATTTGTATGCATAATACAGTTTTAACAGTCACCACTTGAATTTCCATTTAAGGCTCTGAAAGACATTTTACTCTAATCCTAGTAGATACTATCTTCACTCACAGCGTACTTATGACAGAGTTTATCTGAGCAGACAGCACTTCTCAAGGAATTCTCCGTGTGCTCATACCTGACTGTACTGGTCTAGCTAACAACTTTTATTTCACCTAAGAAAGAAAAATTGAAGGGATTTTCAAAGTCATTTCTCTGGATGCCAGGTTTTTATTTTATTTATCTAATCACTAACAGAAGTTTGATGGGCAAGCACAGAAGATAAAAAGTCTGTATGTGCCTGTGTGAGTCAGAAAACCTAAAACCATCATTTGCAACCTGTCAGACTCAGCTATATTGAACAAATGGAAGATTAGATATTATTTCAGAAGAGATACAGTCATCATCACCAAATGGGCTTTAATAGAAATCTCTGGGGAGGACTATTTGAAATTTTTTAATTAAATGTAAAAACACTGTTAGCAAAGCTTTTCACAACAATATTTTTTTTAATAGATTCTAAGATAGCTAGAATACTTTTTAATAAAAATGTGGACAACTGTTTTGCACTATTCAAAGAGCATAAATGAAGACTAAACAGAAAAGATTTTGAAAGGATGTCTTCGCTCACAAATAAAAAATGAGAGAAAAAAGAGTGCTCATTCCCATTCCCAGTTCCAGCTTCCAAGGCAGCCAATGGGTGTTTTACTACTACTTTCAGTACTGGAAATCATTCCTTGGCTCAAATAACAGGAAAAAAGGTCAGTTTCCTTAGGGTATATCTATATCATGCACATGTAGTGCTGCTTTAGAGATCCTGGAGCACTAGCCACACACATGACTTAGGATGCGCTCAGGTCCAAGCTGAGTGAGGGACACGCTGGGTGTCTCAGGTACAACACCGCTCCGACCTTCCCTGGCTGCACTACTACTCTGCCGGAGCTAGATTGCTTGTAACGAGTTGGGGTACGTCCACATAGTTCTCCATTTCTTGGCGCAGATGCACCCTCAGTGAGCTATAAAGCCGCATGGATGGGAGCCAAGGTATCTTAAACATTGACTCATGGTCTGGGTTGGAGATCAGGGCAGACAGTTTCATTCCTCTTGGCACAATGAAAGTCTCTAAAATAAGGGTAAACCTCATCTGTACAGAATGATAACTTTTTTTCAGGGGCCAGCCTAAAAATGAACTCCCTCAGGAACAAGATGCTATCATAAATCTCACCATCTTCTGCTCCATGCTCAGGACAATTTCTTTCACCTCACCTTCACCACAGTCATACAGCAATAGAGAAGGTGCACAAAAAAAAATCTCATGTAAAACACCTGATTGCTCTACAGTTCTGCTCCTGGCATACAGAATGAAAGGAAACACCCGTTGCTGATCAAGTGAGGTACTGCTTAGCACATCACTGGAAGACCTAATAGCACAGTCAATACAGAGGTACGAAGGTTACAGCAGAATTACCTGTTTTTCCAATAGGGCAGGGATTTGGAGGGTCAGGATATCCTTGATCTTCACTGAAATCCTTTGGTATGTTATCTCCTGTCAGCTCAGCCACGATGTTTGGGATATTGCCATAAGGACCCAAGTGCTGGAGACCCTCATGTGCACCACCTAGCAAAGAAATTTTTTACAGTCTTTTTACAAGAGGAAAAGTATAAGTGCTTTAGTTTCTTCAAGTAATCCGAGTTAGATTTTAAAAATACATATAATTTTTACAGAGACAAATCCTAGTTTAGATTTCAAGTTTCTTTTAGAAATATCACCCTGTGACCGAAATCAGATAATTCAGGTAACAAAAAATGAAACTAGGAAACAAAGTTGGCCACTTATTATTAATCTCAGGGTTTCTTTTTCTTTTTCTTTTTCTTTTTTTCTTTTCTTTTTTTTTTCTTAACTATATAAGTTATAAGTAAGAAAATGCAAAGAAAAATAAACATGAGACAGTAATGGAACTTCAAAATATTTACTACGCAATCTCCTTCACTCACTGATGATGTTACTGTTCACTGAAGCAAGTAATAAATGGGGAAGATACAGCAAGACAGCATCATATCAATTTAATGACACTGTAAAAAGAAATGATATTGTGTGTACAGCCTTACAAATTATTTATATGTTAATAAATTCAGTCATGTGAGGGGATCCAAGATACTATATCAAATTTGGTTACATACAGCCAGAAAAAATACTTTAAAATCAAACCATTTCTTAAATGCAAATTTGAGTTTCCTGCACTGTGAAAAGTGATTAAGAGTCCTCCATACTGTTGACGGAATTCCTGTATATGTACACCTACATTGCAGTCCTTTCGGTACAAAACATCACATTCAATGACTTTCACACCTTTACTTAATAGGTCATTTCTGGATTCAGGCTTTTATATTTGCCACACGTGACTGGGGGTACCATGACCGCAAGGTCACAACAGCAGTGTGGTAGTGTTGCAGGTCTCTATAAACCCGCAATGCAGGGCAAGTAGAGGTGTTTCCTGCTCTTGGGCAAGTGCAACACAACCAGTGTGCTACAGCCAGCGAGAAGGGAGAGCAGTCTCAGCCTCGGGCTCCTCATCTTTCACAAGCAGGATCTTCCGTGAGAGTCTCAGTCTAATCTCCCTATATTTCTTCTTCTTCTTCTTCTTTTTTTTTTTTTTTTTGCATTACTGGCCAAATGCATCTAAATGCTACAATCCAGCTGCTTGAGGAGTTTTCTAAATACTTCAAAGAATACAGCATTCTTTTGAATTTTAGACAAATGAAAAGTTAGTTTCAAGTATGCTCTTTTGCCCTGCCATAAAACAAACACCACACACACTGTAGCAACAGCTAATGTAGTTATAGAGTACTGAGATTGTTGTGTGACAGCAGAGCAACATTTTAAAAAACCCTATATAGTGAGGGATAACAACATACAGCTCACTGATAGATTCCACTAACAGTGAATGAGAGGAAAAGGAATTTGAATGATGGAAAAATGTGAGTTAAAGAGTGAAAGTAGATAAAACTCTTTGGGTAAATAGCATGATCACCGCCTTATCACCAAATAGTCTTATTTTCAATTTATATGATTTTCATAGATCCAAAAGACTAGAATAAAGCTTCTGAAAATGCAAGCTGCTCCAGAAGAATCATTCAAGTACTCCTGTCCTGACTTGCAAATAAATACTACCAGCATAAGTTACATCTTTTATGCAGCTAGGCATTGTAAACTAACATAATCCCTTTCAAAAATTGGTAGCATAAGGTAGTTTTAAGAAATTTTGTATCAGTTTCTACATATAGAAGTAGTAGTTCTGTCAAGTTGTCTGTGTTTTGGAAATAGTCAATTGGAAGTTGGCATTATAGTGCCAGAAGGAAGTTAGTCTATAAGCATGTATATTTCAATTTTACATGCATGATGGACTAAAATCTAATCAAAATGCCATTTTCCCCCCTCAAATACAAATTTATTTTTCTGTAATGCAATGTTGAAGGAGTTTTACAGATATGTAACAAATATAAACATAAAAAAAAAAATAAGAAAACTATAAAAACTTTGCAACTGTGTTATATGAGGTTTTCTTTTGTAGCTGACCATGAGGCCTGGTACTAAAACCAAAAAACAGTTATGCACACCATGAACTTTATTATACATTTACAGTCCATAGTCAACACAAAGATGATGTTTGTAAGAACTGTATAGATTCACAGTAACGCTATGGTGATACGTTAAAAAATATATACGTTTAATCTAATGTCATTTTATCGAACATCTAGTGTATAGCATGATATATTTTTGTACTGAGCTCCTTCACATGAAGATTGATTGCATATATGTACTTAAAAGCATCAGATTATGATTCTGCTGTAAACTAAAGAACCACATAATCAATACGTGTTTGAACATCCTGTATACAATGTGGTTCACTATGGGACAATCCATCAGATACAAGCGTATCTACACTTGCATGTGGTGCAGACCTCTTGGCACCAAAGCTCCATCCATAAAGAAAACAGAGGTACTTAGCAGGCTCCAGTGTGCTATATATACATGCGAGTTTAAACTGACTGCCAAGAATTCCCTTGACTGAGTACAAAACAATCTTTTTATATTAATATAAAGGATTGTTTCCTTTAGGTATAAATGTTCAGGATCATTTAAGGGTTTTTCCTTTCTTTCCAAAAAAAAAAAAAAAAAAAACCAAAAAACTTGAGACAATAGCACCTGCTCTGGTGCCATAATTCAGCACACTTGAGTGATTTAATAGTGTTAGCAAAGCTCATTCCTTATAAACTGTGATAAATAGTGCACTCACTCGAGCCTGCAATAATAAAAATGAAATGCTATGAATATAACAAATGGGGGTATTATGTACAGTAATTCACTAACTGCATTAGTTTTGGTATTGTAATGTTACTGATTTGAAGAAACATATTAGGATTAAATACATGGCAGCTACCAAGTCAAAATATTGTAATACAAACATATACACTGCCATGTAAAAGATAGCACAAGATGGGTCCGAACCTTGAGGCAGAGACTGAAAGAAAAAGACAAGAGAACTAAATATTGAAGAACATTTCATAATTCCCTATCCAAGGGTAGCATGAGAGACACTATTGCTAAATTTTTTGAAACTGGACTACAGAAACCCAGAGGGACAGTACAGAGAACACTCCTGTACTGAGGCAGGACGGGCTAGAGAAATTTATGTTTTTCTCATCTCTGCTTACTTCTTGTATGAACTGGCTTTTGTGCAGTACATACTAGCAAAAAAAGTAAAACAAAAACAATCAGCTGCCTTTCATGTGTGGGATGTCTGTGTAAGCACATGGTTATTTTACTTCCCTACAGGATAAATTAGAAGTTTAGGTCTTTTGGACTGAGGTCTGTATTGTCATAACTAAGCTTTGGATTTCATTTAAAACATATGCATATATGTAGCCATCTTCTGGTAGCGGTCATGAACTGTTGTAGAGTGGAAGAGAAAAAATGGATCAATTCCTCTCCACTTTCTTATAATTCTGGAAAAGTCTTGAATTATCTCACCAACTGCTACTATTGTCTCAATCAGAGATACTCAGAATGACTAAAAATTTAAAGTGCATGCATTTTAGCTTATTCTTCTGTAGCAACAATACTGTCTGTATGAGTGGGAGGACAACACAACCACTCTGCTCTTGGGGGGTGGGGGTAGGGGGTGAAAGAAAGGGAGAGGGAGAGGGGAGGGAGAGGGAAACACAGAGAGCAACTAGTTTCCTGCCAGTATTGAATATTTCCCCTAATAAAACAGATCTGAAGTAAAAGCTGAAGTTTTGGTTGCTGCTACCCATCTATTAGTGGCACAAAGCACAACTGAAACAAATCTGCTCTCAGAAGCAATCCTTCACATTGACTACAAACCGCCAGCACCGTACCCTGAAAGAATCATTTTAACAAAGCCAGTGAGAATGGATTTTCAAAAAACGCAAAATGGTTGTAGAACTTTTCAAGACAAATAATGGGACACGTTTCCTTTTCAGTCTGACTAGAACAGTTTCCTGCTTCATTGTGTAGATAAGGCTACCCCATTTACAAATTCAGAAGAGAGGTGGTTTGGCCAAGCTTAGCACAGAAAAACAAAATAGAACAGTTTGTGACCGTCAGTTGTGAGTAAATAAATCCCAGATCCCAAATCAAAGCCCTTTATTAACAGAGTCATGCTTGTTGTCTCATTTTTCACCTTTTTGCTCTTAAACATCATGGAACAGATATCTAAAGTGCCCAAGCCCTCCCCAGATGCATAGAGGAAGAGTCCCCCCAAGTGAGAAGTGCACCTCTTTCGATCTTGAGCTGTACAAACTCCAAGCAAGAGTGAGCTGCAAGGCAAGACTGGTATACCCTATCCCACTTGTGTAAGGTTCCCGAGGGAGCCATTGCCAGCTTGAGATGAAGTGTACCAAAAATCTGTCTGACATGCCCCCTTTTTGCCATTTTTCCTCACACAATGGGCAGTACAGGAAATGATAGACAAGGAAATAAGATGCTGTAGAGGAATTCCTTGCATGGGGAGACTCGCACGGCAGCTATTTGCAGCTGCCTTGCATTTTACTAGGCATGCAAAGCAAACGTAACTGCCTGAAGAACTGTAGCAGAGAGCATCCCAGGCAGGTCTCCAAGACCTGTATGGCATATTATTTCTCTGTTGTAAGTTAATTTGTGAAATTTAAATAGATGTTAATCAGAGATGCAATACCATCTTTGCTACTTTGCAAAATGTTTTGTTAATCTAGACTAAATAGTTCCTATCACTGGCAAAAATCTTCAAAACCTTTTCCAGTGTGTCCTCTCTCATAGCTCTTTTTCCTTTCGTTGTGACAGCTTTCTGTACCATCCTGCACTTCTGACAACTGTCACCCTGCCATATCTACCTTTGCTGTGTCATTGTCACATTCAAAAGTAATGTCTAATGCCTAATCAAAGGCAAGTTTGACAGTATGCTTTCTAATGGTCTTGTATCTTAAAATGGGAAACCAGCCACTAACATCCTTTTTCCTTTCATTTATTATCTGCAAGACTCCCCACCATGAAATCTGATTAATTCAAACTGTCCAAAAAATCCGAAATGAAAAAAAAAAAAGTAATGCATTTTCATTTTTCTCATCCTTTCTAACATCATTGGAAGCTTTAAAGCTCCAATGCCATTTTCCTCTGTGCATCTTCAGCTAGCTTCATCCTACTGTCCTACTCTTTGTTGCTCAGATTGATTAATGTCAGGAAATGAGAGGCACAGAAGAAATTATAAATGACCAATTGTCTCTATTCCACAGAAGCTGCTAAATAAGAGAACAGGGAGGAGAAAGTGCACAGGAGAACCAAGAATGGAAAAATGCAAATCTAGCCAGCTTCCTTACCCATTCAAGATCATGCCTGGGAAAACCCAAGAAAACTACAACCACACATATGCAAGTATCCCAGACTCCAGAGTCAGCTTCTCCTCTCCTAAATGGCACAAATTTTCTTAAAACTATAAAGGTTAATTTTCCTTTTCTCTGTAAAGGGACAAACTCCGTTCAATGTCTTTTCTAAAGCTTTAAGCACACACATCACAAAATTACTGACTTTGCTTTCAGTGAATGCTTCAATTTTATCCCATATTTTAATTACGAACAATACAGATATTTAAGATATGAAACGCTTTCATTGTGAAATGGTTAGGACCAAACAACGCCCATGCCTCTCACAAAGAATTTATAACAGTAGCTTATATGCCATTATTATTTGTTATTCAAATTGCAAACACAATAAAAATATCCAGCAGCTCACTTGCTGACAGAGCACAAAAGCAATTTCTTATGTCTCATTTTGTTCAACAGTCCTGTAATGGTTATATTAATTTGCCCTTCAGCCTGCGTAGAAAGCTTTCTCACTTCACCGTGTAGATAAGCTCACCCTTTTTACTAAGTGCAATGTACAGCAATAGGCAGCCTTTGCTACACTGACTTCCAGCTACTATGCAGCAGCAGGGTCAAGGACAAACATGTCCAGCAAGCAATGTGCACCTGTTCCTAGCATGGTGTGATCTTGCTAATGACCATGTGTGTAGTACATGGCTTTATGAAACAGGACAACAGAAGGATGCAGGTGACCTACTTTATTTCATGAGGTACGGGATATTATCTCCATCCTATAAATGCGGATGTGCCAACTAAAGACTGGAGCACTTTATTCATTGGCGTTGACATTGGGTCTGTGAGAAGTCCAAAAGATCAATCACTGCTAACATATTCACAGGAAAATGCGCCTTTGGCTCCTGTAATGGGAAGCACGAAAGCAGCTGATTTGCCCAGAACAGGACCATATTTTCTATCTACTGCTCCACTGAACTTCATGAAGTTTTCATGCTCATTTCACATTCATATTCACTTCAATTCTATTTTTCATGCAGATAGCTCAAAGTCCCAGCTGGTGCTTCAACAGAAGCATTTAAAAGCTTCGCATGACAACTGCAAACTCTGACAACTGCCACCAGTGTAGATTTTCTAATTCCCAGAAACGATCGTATCGTGAACAACAGCAATGTGAGGTTACAGGGTTCCCAAGTCTCTGCTTTGGTGAGCTGGTATAGCCTCACAGCTCCAGATACAGGGGCCTTTCTATTCAAAATTTCCACCAACACAGCCTGAGTCAAGATCCAGGTTCTTCTGCACTTGAGTAAAAGCATCGGCACTCAATGAGGACACGAGAGTCAGGTAAGATCAGGCCAAACACTGTATTTTATCACCGTGATACGGACCCAGGCTGGATAACCTGATGTACTCAAGCGTCCCAGAGGGAGGAGCTGGCTTCTTTCTCCCTCCTGCTCAGCAGCTGAGGACTTTTCTCCTCTCATTCATTCCCAAAGCAGCAGTAAGGGCGCTGCTGAAAGCATTCACAACAGGAAGCACAAAGAATAGTTCTGGAAACCCCTGGAGCATGCCAGAGATCCTATCTTCTGCACACTACACCACAGTCAAGAAAAGCAAGAATCTCCTCTTTGTCTAGACTTTTAAAATATATTTTCATAGAACCAAATAAATTAAGGAATCTTTTCTTACTGCAATTGAAAAATCCAGATGGGAGCAGGGGGAATGCACAAGATTGTGAGAACAATTACAAAAAGGTATAAATCCTAATAAATGTGCCCAAGGACTTATTTTATGCATGTGAAAGACAAGCAGGGAAAAAAATCTCAGGAAACAAGAGCTCATCATAATTTGGCCAATCTTCACTGGTAGATTTTTAAATACTGTTGGAGCATATTTTATTTTTTATTTTTTATTTATTTTATCTAGCATTGCTAGATAAAATTTTACAATTTCAAGTTACATTTTTACACACCATCTGCCAACACTAGAAAAGCATGGTACCGTAAAGCACCGGACAATACAGAAGCTATCATATTCCACCTCCTCCTCAGATTTCTTACCTCCCTTGTTAGTTAATTTCCTTCTACTAACACATACAAAAATATAATTTTGGATATAAACATTTTCTTAATCCCATTCTAATTGATTAATTACCTTTAGGTACATGAGAATCTATTTCTAATTCATGCAGACCTGCCGCCTTTCTTCCCCAAAAGGGTCCCATCTCAACCTGCTTTCTCCTTTGGGAGTATCTTTTAAGGATGACTTTGTGAATAGCAGCAGTAGTATATATCACACAGCAGCTGGTCACAAAATTAGCGGGAGGTTTCAAGCGCTGGGGTTAGTCTATCTTCTTGGTTCCATAGAACAGGAACAGAACAGTGACACCTGCACTCCCTCCTGTTGCCACGAGAAGAGGATACATGTAACTTCAAGAAAAAGTTCAAAGTCCCAAATCCAAGTAGGTCCCTTAGTCAGAGCCACATGACAATAACAAGAGAGAAACTGGCATTAATACACTTTTCTTCTTGCATTCTCCACTGACTGGCTTCTCTGATTAGTGCACGAGTTTGGAGGATTCTCCCTGCCTCTCCGCAGACATACCGAGGAGACAAGAACCGCGCCTGCACACCTCTTGCAGGACTGCCTATGCCAGGAAATGACAGCTCCCTCAATACAAAAGTGGCGGAGCCCACAGTGGTAAAGCCACAGCCTTTGCCAGATCCTTCCCTTGCTTCTCTGGCGAGAAGGCTGCCCATGCAGCACGCTGCGGCAACGTGGCACCACCTCCACACAGCGACGCGAGCATCGCCTTCCGCACTCTTACAGCCAGTGCTCGTCGTGGCTTATGAATTCATATGGGCCAAACTTTCAAACACTGCTCTTTAATAAAGTAAAGAACAAATAAAGTCACCCAACCTCATCATTCTCCTGTTTATGGATTTATAGGTATAAACTATTTAACATGCAATTTCTTCACAGAGCTGTGCCATATTACTTACTCAGATGAAGAAAATCCACTATAAAATACTACTGTCATTTGGTTCCTAACTTTTAAATGCAGGAATTAGCATTTTAAACTGCTTCTCTTAGGACATGCATGACTGCCTGATACTCTATTTCTGGCTGTATTTGACATTATAATTCTGGAAATAAAATGCAAACAAAATGTGAAGTATTTTAATAAGATCTGTACAAATCCAGATGCCTACCACATTAATATATAAAAAAGTATGGCTTTACCATTTTCATTTTATGTTACAAATCCAAGATGTCCATATTAAATTTTGAAATAATATATGGTGGGCTTTTTCAGTAATTTGGGGGAAAAAAAAAGTAGAGACTGGAGACTAGCAGAGTGACTCTGGGGGTTGATTTTGTTTGTTAAATGTCAGGCCCGTAACACACTGTTTGATTAAAGTCATGTGTGCTTCAGCAACAGTAGTCTCACTGTGAATGTAACTTTATGTTTTAACTGCAGCAGGACTTTCTCTATAGAAGAGATACAATAATCCAAATCCCAAACTATTGCCTGGTCTCTTTGCACCAAATTGACGCTACAAAGTGGCCCCAGAGCAGCAAAATTGGCTGTGGGAGGTCTGGCCCAGTACAGCAGCACTCTGCCAGCCCAGTGCCTCCTGCACTGCTACCCCCAGATGCTGGCACAGAGATGTAAGCCGGAGCAGAGGGGATGCAGCCATAACATCTCCCTGTTTACTGACCCTCATACATTATGTTCCCGTGTCACTGCTAATGGACATTGCTTCTGGTCACCCAAGCAAGTGCAGATATATTGGGGTGCAGGCATAGCACACAGAAGCCCAAAAGCAAATGAGTGCAGTGGTCAATCATTTCTGCATTAGTTTCCCCAAGTTCATTCACAAGCAAAAGTTTTGGCAACTTTGATACGGAGATTGTAATGTCCTTGAGGGAAGCAAGCAGCAGTCTTGTAGGTGTGTTACAGGACAGACAGCAAGGCAATTCAGTATTGTCCATCTTAGTTTTCTTATGAGGAAAATGTAAACAAAGTAGAAATTACTATTGCCTGAATATTCTGCATGATTTTTCAGAAGTACATTTTATGCAAAGCACTATTTGTACAGAGTCTGTGCTGATAAGTCATTAACTACTAGTTCTTAGTAAAGATGTTAACATAATGTTGCAGGCTCTTTGAGTTTCATCATCTCAATCTGGCAAACACTAGCTACCTTTTTTTCTAAGACAAGAAACAAGTATATATTTCCATTCAAAATAACTAAATAAAACCCAGCCTTTTCTCGGCAGCTACAAGCAGTCTGTGCAGGAGGGTAGAAAGCCTTGCTCATTCCCAAAGAGACATCATACTTTCTTTTTCCTACAAAAGATCAGGATTTAATAGACATTATTGGACGTTGTCATTGAGGATGACAGTATTATGACTCTTTTGCAGATTGAAAAGTTTAGACTGAGCTGTCACGCCGGCACCTTTGGCAACTATGATTTTGTTTGGAGTGTTTTTAAGAAATAAAAAAAAAACAACCAAATCAAACCAAAACCTATAAAAAAATCAGCCGAGCAGCTTCCTGTTGTATTGAACTGTACAGGAGGCAACGAAAATGTAAAGAGATGATATTTGCAGAACTAAAAGGAGACTTCACTTTTACCATTACGAAGTGCTACAAACTGCCCGCACTGGGCTACTGGTGCCCCCGTGTGTTTAAGTGAGATTTGGCTGTTCTGTGCGCGGTACCGGCGTCCTGACATTGGAATCTGACACAGATTCACCTCACCTCTCCATCCCTTCTGCCCCCTCAAAACACTGAACATTGGCAAAATTTATAAGCATGCAAAGAAAAAAAAAAAAATCATGCCGTCTCTTACTTCATAAAGTCCCTGCCAGGCAGAAAAAACAACTTCTGTTTTTGAAATGCTGAAGGCATATATTTTATTCTTTTCTTCTCTATTGACATAAATGCAGCCCCGTTATTCTCAAAAGAAAACCTGAATACAGCTTAGTGGTGCTTGTGCAGTATCTTAGTAATAAACCAAAATAGTAACTACAGAAACAGTTACTCATTAAAAAAAAATTATATTTTGCTTTACTATTTTTTTTTCCTTTTCCCTCCTCTATGCAGCACTGCTATGCCACTCCCATGTATCTAATTAAGATAAAGTAACAAGGAGAGAGAATATTATTATAGAAATGAAAGTATAGGTTTATTACTTTTAGGAACTGCAGTGTGTTCAGAAAGCTGATCTGTTCAGTGGCCACCAAATCTGCCTGCTCTTAAGATGCCACCTGGGGTGTTAGGAGCAGCTGGCTCTGACCCTCACCCTGCAGGAGCTGGTGGCCTCTGCGGCCCTTCCCTGCAGCGCACCATCTGCTGGCCAAGGCGGGCGAGTGTGCTGAATCAGACAGCAAACTCGCGTTTTGTGACATATTTATCCTATGAACTGCTTCCACTCAGCTAACAGAGCTCCAGCAGGGGACGAGAGCTCACGCTGCCTCGGCGGCCAGTACCGCCACTGGGAGAGGCAAGCCACCGCTCGCTCCCGCAGCCCTCGGGACCTTCGCTCTCCTTCGGCTGCACACAGACTGGAGTTTGCAGTAATTTCTTGGCAGATTAGACGCTCTATCAGGCATCGCTAGACTCTACTCCTATTTTAGCAGATTGACCTGAGATAACAGGTAAATGGACAAATGCAAAAGGAAGGAGAAGAAGAAAGTAGACTCATTTATCTACAGATTTCAACATAAGAAAAGGAAGTAACTTCACCTTTTAATTAACAAGCTGTACATGTTTGGTGTTATTTGTTTGGTGGTTTTTTTTGTTTGTTTGTTTTTGTCCATTAAGAAGAAAATTATCTGGTCACTCAGGAAAGAGAACATGCTGATAAACGTATTTTCTGAAATGTGCCCATCTTCTAGTTGTCTTTGGGACATAGCAAGTTTGTTACCTCACTGACTACTGCCAAGTCAGCCCTAAACTTTTTTTAGAGTGAAAAAGAAGACCATATATAGTTCCTTAGAACACATCCAACCTGTTTTTTAGTGTTTTTAAGTCAGAATATGATGATTAACACTGGAAAAAATGTAGATACCAGAGTTGGAAAATAAGCATAATTATGAAATCTATTTATGAACTAACAGCAGCAGTATTTTTATGTATAAAATTAAGAACTTATTCAGCTGAAAAAGGTTATTATGATAATCACTCAAATTTGCAAACATTTCATTGTAATAAGGCAGCTAGCATAAACTTGTCTGTATGGTGGCAGCTTAAATTTTATTCCAAATTCCGAAGCTACACAACTTATTTTTTCCTGACAGCACCTCATTTGCAAGAGTACATATGTTTTTGGTGAGATCTTGGCTTTTTGAAAATCTTTTGGAATCCTGGCTTTGCCGAAGCTGATGGCATCCACACTTATCAACACAGCTGGGGATCTACACTAGAGTTGGTGTGGCAGTGCCTGACAAAAATATTTTGTTAAGAAAAACGTGTTCAAAATAATTTTCTGTAGGAACATAAGTTTATTAAAGTCTGATTGGCAAAGTTTTTTTGTTCTGAGGTGCAAGATCTGGTCAAAATTAGAAACATGCACTCCAGAACAGTCTGTGGGTTGATCGTAATGACACCGGCATAGGATGAACCAGGCTTTAACTGTTCACATCGGTCACTGACGACTACAGTCTGAAAAATGGACGGACGTCAATACTCCTGGCAGCTCAGAATCTCTTGCAGATAATATGAGTTTCATATCCATTTCTACTCTCCCTCACTTTCAGGCAAAAATTCCCCAAAAGACAGGGCCTCGTGAAATGAGAATTACCATTTGCTATTGATGATGTTTAGTATGAAAATCCTGTTTTGCTGTGACTTATTCCAGTCCCTGCCTTCCCACTCGATCTGAAGAGAAAAATTCTATTCACCATTCTCTTCTTTCCCTTAGCTTTCCCCTTTATTACCTTGTAGATTTTTAAAAGTACTTGCATACATAACTATTAGCCACTGATAATCGTGTAACTACACTGGGGAAAGCCAGCATGTGAATCCTTAAGAATATGTAAAAAATATCTAAAAACATGTGCAGTTATTTTTTCCTATAGCTCAACCATAAACCATTTATTGTTCATACATGTACCACTGGGAACTGTAATGACAAGCCCTCTCTCTGCCAATCCATAGACAATACTACCGTCAGCTGACACCTGTGCTACAGGCACAGGTTTTTGGCTTAAACGTTACACCCCCACTATTGCTTCTTGTGCTGCTGCTCATTTCAAGCCCTTGTGTGTTGGCTTCCGATGCACAAGTGAGTTGTAAGAGCTCAGCACCTTCAGAAATGTTCCTCCGGAAAGTTCTGCAGGTTCTGTTTAGCAGACTGGAGATCGGAGTTTCTTTCTCTGAGGAAATTCTGCTTCTAAATCACGCAATCAATTTCACCACGTGTATAAGACCTCAGGAAAACCCACACCAATCCAGAAAAGCCAGTGCAGAAAGGTCACAGTATTTTTACTGTACTGATCATTACACTTCCTCTGCCTGTGATGGGGCAATGTCTCATGGGAGCCCTCCTGGCCTCATTCCTCACCAAAGGACAAAGTCCTTGCTTTAATCCATTTCCTATTTTGTTTTGGTTAGAAAACTTTGGCTGAAGGGAACTGCTCAGAGGTCAGGAATGTTAGTCTCCTGGCAATAACAGATTAGTGGGCAGACAGTGGGGAAAATGTCCACAACTGCAGTTTTTCAGACAGATACCTTATGTGGAAGTATTACACATCTCTTGCAAAATTAGACTATTTTGAATAAGTGTCTTACTATTCCATTTTAGCAGTTCTGTTTTCAAAGTAGACACCTAACGGAAAGTCAAACCCATTATGTAGTTTTTGCTGAAATTATGCAAAAATAAATATACAAGAAGGATAAAATAGAGCATTGTTAATACTTAAGTCTTTCATAAAGCAACAGCTAAAATCAATGGTCAAGCATGAAATGCTAGCTTTGTTGGATTAGCTATTCCATAATGCATGGTCAATATTTAAAAAGGAACAGTGAAAGTTTACTGAACCAACACTGAACTGTCATATATACAGAAGAGGAGCATTTATTTAAACAAAACAAAAAACAAAAAAAAAAGATGAAGATAAGAGAGGAAAAAAGGGTTGTACAACCTGCTTTTTGCAGGAGAATCTTCCGGGTGACCAGAAAACTAGTATTATTCTAGTCTCACAAGCACCAGAAAAGTTTCAATACTTAAGAGAGCCTTAATCTGTCTTTGCTAACACTGTAATTAAACAGTAATGGCAAACAGCTGAGATGAGATAGTTGTCTTAGGTCCAGATTTCCTTATCTTTTCATACCAGGCTCAAAAAAACAAACAAAAAAACTCAGCGGTCAGAGATTTGCTGTTCCTTATTATTCCTTATACTTCTACAGTTAAACAAAAAAAAGTCTATGGAAAAGAGGGAGATGGAGCGTGAAATTACCAGAAATTACCAGTCTGCCCCAGTTTCTCATATACATAATACATATAAACATTAATAAAGGAGGAAAGGGCACAGATCTAATTTTACTCTTTAAGCCTACTCTCTCATTTAAGTTTGCAGAAAAGCAGATGATGACAAAAGTTTCTTTAGAAAATATATAAACTTAGGTCTGCAATTATCTGGTAGAAATGTATACTCAGTTTCAGTCCTCTTCTTAGCCTTCATTAGGGCAATTTTATCTCTTTGGCTAGGACAGTCTTGAGATCTGAATGTGAAGAAAACAAAGGACGCAGACTTTGCCGTGAACTTAAACGCAACTTGCTACAGTATGTCAAACTGGCTTAACAGTGAGAGAGAGAAGGGATGAGATTTTCTGCTCTGTTTTGATGTTCGCACATTAACTATAATATTCCCAGTTGCATGCCTTCAACCTTTCACTGGAATCCCAAAATAAAAGACAGTTTATTACAATGCAAATAGCAATGCATTTTGCAACATTATCCTAACATTTGAGCCAGATATTTCAGATGGTTTGCGTAGTTATTAAAGACTGATTCCAAGGAAACTTTACTCACACAAAGTGAGACCAGAAGTACCGGCCAAAAGAGAGAACCTGAGCCCATTGTATTCATCATAGCAGCACAGCTTTGAGTGCCACTGCTGGATGCAAGGAGAAGAGCAGCTCTGTCCCTTTCACCCCTGCAGCTGGAGCCCTGCGCACCGCACCACTGGTTCTTTCCCTGGGGCTGCGCAGACTTCTGGAGAACATAAGAAACCCTCCCAGCCCTGTAAGGTTTCTTCCATTATGTTGCATGACACCGCAAACATTTGATCTCTTCTGGTCTGCAAAAGT
This sequence comes from Chauna torquata, assembly GCA_013399475.1. Lineage (NCBI taxonomy): Eukaryota > Metazoa > Chordata > Aves > Anseriformes > Anhimidae > Chauna > Chauna torquata. The sequence goes on from VXAL01003116.1 coordinate 44,452, forward strand.
TTCCAAAAATCCATGAGATTTGGGTTGTACAGCTCACATTTGTTTCATGTAAAATGTATGTGATATATTTATACACGATACTGGGGAAGAATTTTGTAAATCATTGTTTTGAGGTACTAGAGGCTAGATACTACTAACACATTTTTTTCTACAAAACAAACAAGCAAACAAAAAACCCACACTATTTCTCCTGCCAAAACCATTACTTTAAGGAAGGTAAAAGATTGACAGTTTTAAAACAAAGGTTGGGCAACAACAGGGTGAAGAAGCCTGTGATTTTAAGCTCAGGATATTCTGCATACATATGTATGCAAAACAATAATTATTACCAATGGGTACCAAAAAATCACCATAACTCAAAGCAGAAATTTGCTACCTTCAATGCTCTGTGGACCAACTAGGTTCATAGCCTGGTGTGCTGGATATTCTACGCGGGGTCTGGCAATGCCCAGCTGTTCCATAACCCCATGGAGGAGCCTCTGAATGTCTGCTTCAGAAACCCTGTCGGGGGTCCTAGGGCTGTGGCTAAAAGCTGAAGCCAATCCGAATGCCAGTAGGAATATCATGTTACAAAGCAAAGCAGTTGTCATTCTGGTAGCCACTCGTAGCCTGTGAAAAAGGAAAGAATTTGATTGTAAATGGTAATGGAAAAACAGTCCAGTATATGTGCTGGAAATAACTCTTCTGATCTCACTATCACACATTGCGGTTCACTACCACAGCTTCTAGGGTCAGCTGAAGATCTGTGGGGGCTAGAGAGAAATGGAGCTGAGAGGTTCTTCCCTTCTAAAGAAAAAACAATGAATTACCAAAATCAGTTTTCTCATTTGCCTTTCCCTATAACATTCACTAACCAGCCACTGCAAACAAAATGGATCCACGGCTTCACTTAACGAAAATCTCTTTCCCCTCCCCCCCATATGTTTATTATGCTGTTTTATAAAGCTCTGGGCTAATGCAAAGCGTTCTTCAGATGGAAGCTGCATTTTCCAAGCTATATTCTTTCACTGTCCAAAAAATGAAGCACTAGAAACAGCTGAACAACCTGCATCACATTTTTATTTCTACCTTAAGACAAGAAGCTGCAAATTTCATACACATCATCTTCCTCACCTCAAACAAGTTTTGTTTATCTCCCTCGAATACCTTTCACTAAATGGCTGCAGTGTGTAGTTTAATTAGACACACACACAGAGAAAAAAAAAAAACACCAACAACAAACACACACACACAAAAAAAAAAAACAGAAAAAACACTTACTATTGTCTCAGGCTGAATTTTAATCAGAGTGATTAATAACGCTCATTTTCCCATCACATCACAATTAAAATGCATGTCTTCCAATCCCTTAAATAAACAAAAAGACCTGCAGCCCCCCTTGCTTCCTTAAAACACAACAGCTGCTCGGTTCCTCCACGCCAGACGCGTCAAGCTGCTTCACCGCTACAACTGCCCGACGCAAGGCACCTTAAAATGACTTTGAGGCAAAAATGGCTGAAAAAACCGTCGCTGGAACTGTTCCCCTTTGCGCCTGTGCGCGGCTTCACCGTGCCGCACGTCTGGGCTTTACCAGCCTCTGGGGGCGATGCCTGCGCGGGGGCGGAACCACCTTTTTTCTGGCCGGAGACGAAACGCCTGCTTTCTACAAATTACCCACCGCCACCAGGCATGCGAGCAGGACTGCCGCTCCGCTGCCCCCGCCCGGGCGCACAACCCCGCACCGCCGCGCTGCGCCCGGGAGAAGCGGGGCTGGAGCCCCCGGCCCCGAGCCGCGCCNCTGCACCGGGCGGCTGCCGCGGGGCTTGTCCAATAAAGAAGTCCTACGAGGCTTGGGGGACACGGGGGTGGGATGCTCAACGTCTCCGTTTCGGCTAAATGCAGTACTCTAAAAATAAACTGAAAGGTGCTGGTGGATTGACGCTGTTGCAGGAATATGTAACGTCTTATTTCTAGAATTGTTTCCATCTTCCCGCTGTGATTTTTCTTCCCAGAATAAGATGATCAGCAGCTTAACTGCTCATGACAGCATCACATAACTGCAGGTTTACAAGGCAACAGCACAGCAAACAGCTCTAGGCACTTGCAGCTAAAGGTCTCCAGGTTAAACAAATCTGCAAACACCACCTATAGCAGAGGTTAACAAAAAAGACCATAAAAGGATCTTGCTAAATGAAGTCTATCGGTTAATAGCACTTAGCAGAACAATCATTTCCTAAAGACTATTTTATGTAATAACTATTTTGTGCAACAACTGCTACTGATGTGAATTTCACGTTCCATTTCAGGATGAGAGAGATCTGCAGAAAACATGAGTTCATACTCCATAGAACACAATAGATCCAGAAACTACTTTCAAATATAGATTATGCTCTCTTCTTCTCGGCCTCTAGTACATTTTTTTTTGTTTCAGTAATCTGCAGGATTAAGCAGTAGGGACCTCCATTGGGCATCTAGTATTTCTAATCCCTTTCTCCAAAACACATTTACAAAAAGTTGATCATGTATGTCTAAACAGCTCTGTAAAAACAAAGCCTGCCGCTTCCTCTGACAATCTTCCCTAGTGTTTAAGGGCCAGTTTATCAGCCAGTCACCCACCAAAATCTCCCTTTCTGACTTTTAAGTCTACTAGTTCAAGACCTGCTTGCATTGAAGATTAAAAATAATTTACTGTTTTTT
>VXAL01003116.1:47596-62067 GCA_013399475.1 Chauna torquata
GGATTGACGCTGTTGCAGGAATATGTAACGTCTTATTTCTAGAATTGTTTCCATCTTCCCGCTGTGATTTTTCTTCCCAGAATAAGATGATCAGCAGCTTAACTGCTCATGACAGCATCACATAACTGCAGGTTTACAAGGCAACAGCACAGCAAACAGCCCTAGGCACTTGCAGCTAAAGGTCTCCAGGTTAAACAAATCTGCAAACACCACCTATAGCAGAGGTTAACAAAAAAGACCATAAAAGGATCTTGCTAAATGAAGTCTATCGGTTAATAGCACTTAGCAGAACAATCATTTCCTAAAGACTATTTTATGTAATAACTATTTTGTGCAACAACTGCTACTGATGTGAATTTCACGTTCCATTTCAGGATGAGAGAGATCTGCAGAAAACATGAGTTCATACTCCATAGAACACAATAGATCCAGAAACTACTTTCAAATATAGATTATGCTCTCTTCTTCTCGGCCTCTAGTACATTTTTTTTTGTTTCAGTAATCTGCAGGATTAAGCAGTAGGGACCTCCATTGGGCATCTAGTATTTCTAATCCCTTTCTCCAAAACACATTTACAAAAAGTTGATCATGTATGTCTAAACAGCTCTGTAAAAACAAAGCCTGCCACTTCCTCTGACAATCTTCCCTAGTGTTTAAGGGCCAGTTTATCAGCCAGTCACCCACCAAAATCTCCCTTTCTGACTTTTAAGTCTACTAGTTCAAGACCTGCTTGCATTGAAGATTAAAAATAATTTACTGTTTTTTGTTTTTTGTTTTTTTTTTTCCTTCCAGGTAATGCTTCACTTATTTTAAAGCTTCATAGTTGCCTTAGTCCAGTCTTCTAGAAGTGAACCTACTTTCTTGCTTGCTTTGGATCTCAAAACCATTAGCTAGTAAAGTCATTTAACTGTTACTGAGTTAGCAATACTCACATCCCCACCACCCTCAACTATCTACCATAACAGCCTGAAATACCAACAAAAGAAAACCATCGTGAATTTGGATTGTAAAACTCTACTTTTCAGATGACTAAATCTAAGAACTTAAAGCTTCTGAAGTACAAGTTATAAGAAATGTCAAGAAACTGATCAGTAGCAAATGGGTTGGAACCAGTAGACTCCTGCAGAGATCTGTTGTACCCTAGCACTACACTAGAAAAACATCTTTCAATATTTAAGACTATTGTGACATTTAACTGAGAAGTTAATGATTAAAGGCAGCAATATATATTCACAAACCCGAGGAGTTTCTTAGGCTCTTTGCATGACAGCTTAAAATGGACAGCATCCAGAATAATTCCTACTGTGGATCCCTGATCAGAGCTCCACCCCAAATAAGGGATGCTCCATGACATTGTCAAAGCCACATATGTATCAAATATTTTGAATACTAATCAACAGAAAAGTCTCACTCTTTCAAACACAAATGGACATGGCAGCTTACTATTATGGAAGTAGCCAGAACCCATTTCATTACTCATGACATTACTTTTATCTCCTCGTGTCCATTTCCACCTCATACCTCTTCCCTTGCATCAGCTGTGACACCTGGCAGTTACATTGCGAGGACTTATGCCAGTGAAATGATACAAAACACGGTGCCCTGATGCCTACATTCTGCTTACTACACGCAGTCTGACCCCCGCAAGGTAGAGGGTGGGAGCATATAACCGAGCAGGGAGAAGTAGCTTCCTCTTTGGAAGATAGTAAACTGTTACAATAGCTCTCCACTTCATGAAAATGACGCTTCTGATATGTAGCTTAAAACAAGATTGTTTGGTGTTACAGACCCTCTAATGGCCGTTTGCCTCCTCATGCTCCTGTTTCCCTAATGTTAGAGCTTAACAACAATATAGCAACGGAGTAAGTCAGCTCATTTCGGCCGACGGGGGCTGGTGGTTTCCGCTGAGGCTGAACCAATGTGAGTCAGTGGGTATGTGGGAAAGAAGGGGGGAAAAAAACCAGAAAGCAAGCAGAACTAGTCCTTTCATTAATAGATCACTTAAAAGCCTACTCTTGCTAAATTATTTTACACCATGCCTTTTGCTAGTAATGAGAATCACCAACATGTATCCAAGATAAACAACAAGGAGAGCCGGAACAGAATCATTTCTGACTTTAGCACTTTCAGACTTCCTTGTTGATGCCCATGGTCTTTGTGTGTATGACAACATAAGCTAGATTTCTAAGTTGCTATAGAAGAACGGACTCAGAGAAGGGACAAAAACCATGGTTTTATTAAAACCAAAAGTATCCAGTGCTTTCAGCTCTTATATTTTGCCACTAATTTGCACATACAGAAAGCTAACAAACAGTTTCAAGTGTTTACTCTTAAATAATTTCACAACTGATGACTGACAAACAGTTTTAATTCCCAAAGATGTAAACAGTTGCTTGTGCAAATCAACTTTTAATAGACTATGGCTTCTTAGATTCATCTCCCTTGCAACATAATCAGCATCTAAAATCTGCTTCTGCACCATCTAGGTTCATGCTATTCTATTGCTCTAAAAATAAGTTAAGACTATCTTTTCATACTAAAGCATTTTATTGCTCACAACTGAAGATACTTGGTACATATTGCAGAACACATCACCTGATGAGATTTTAAGACTTTTCACTGCTTGAATAAACTGCACATTTTTCAGTATGTGTACACATGTCAAAATACAGTTTGTTTACTTAACAAGGAAACTATGCTCCCACTTAACTCCAATCAAAATTAAAAAAAGTCTCAAGAGAAGCAGAGCTGGTGTAAGGTCCAACTTAAATATCAGAGTAGTGTTACAATACACTTGAAATTAGGAAGTAAAGAAAATGAACATACCAAGATTCATCAAGACATTTTCTTTCACATCTGTTAGGTTTGGTTTAAAATCTGAGATTTTTTTTTTTTAAACTGGTATTTAGTCTAAATGCTGCAAAAATTGTTTGGGGACATGCAGTACGCTTTCAGAAACTGAGGTAATCAAGTATGAGCTTTAATGCAAACATTTGTAAAAACAGACTTTTTAAAAATCCAATCCATTTGGATGAACTGACTAGCAGTTACAAAAAAGCCTAAGTAAAAAAACTCAACATAAAACCAAAACTGTTAATTGTACAAGTCCATAACTTGTACATAAAAAAATTAGTTTTTCCAAAGGTTAACCAAGTTGCAATAAGCCCATTTAGCAATCAAACCTAATCTTATAAGTCTACTGGTTTTGCAGTTGGTAGCAGTTTCACTTTAGATATTGGATTCTTTGGAGAGCCTCTATAACGAACTTTTCCTGGAGCACTTCTTGAGACTGTAGATTTTTCTGGAGCAAAACCTGGAATATTTACATCTGCATTAACTTTTAAACTAGGCTTCACTGTTTCATGATTGGTTAGATCTTCTAGAACAGACTTTGATGGATGAACAGTCACTTTCTTTTTGTAGATTCCAGTAGTTTTTACAGAACCATCAGGCTTGTCTGATGGATTTAGACATCTGCAACATGACTTGGATGTTAAGTCAAGCTGATTATGAGATGTAGAAGCTTGGTCATATGTACATTCACTCCTCAGTGAAAAAGCCATGGAATTCTTAGAGGGTTTTTCTGTGCAGGAGGAGAGTGCAGAATCACAGCTCAAAGATTTAACAAGCGGTGAACCAACATCATTTGCTTTAGCCAGCCGACAGCTTACAGATCTTCTGTTAGCCTCCAATAAGGAATTCATTCTTCTTACAGACTGTCGAACAGGAGTACGTTGGAATTTAAGAGGCGGTTTAATTTTGCTTGCAGAACTTGGATCATTTAATGAAAGCTTGTTGAACCACCGTATGTGGTCAGAAACCTTTCCATGGTCAGAAACAGTTGATGTTTTAGTTAAAGTTTTATGAGAGTTTTCAGCTTGCAAGTATTGGTTGCCTACTTCATTTCCTGATTTAGGCAACTGCAAAGCAGGAAGCTGTCCTGACCCAGAAAGTTTAGCAGTATCTTCTTCTATATGATAGCATTTTAATGTACTGTTTTCAGCTGTTTGTGAGTACGCTAATTCTGTTTCCTCTTTTCTCCCAAAGGAGTCTAATTTGTTTAAGTCATCTCTTGATGAACTGTTCAGAACAGTCAATTCATCTTTCCTGGCCTGTACCTGTGGCACAGGAAGTTCTATTACGTTTTTTATATCTGGTTTCTGGACTTGAAGTTCAATCTCAATAGAAGTTTGGAAGCTTCTTTTCTCCAAAATTTTAATTGGATCTTTTTTTGATTGTTGTTTATCAATAGCGTAAGACTGATTCCATTGGTGGCACAGCTCTCTGGATGCTGGGTTTGCTAGGCTTCCAGAAACTTCTACAGCAGTCAATTCTTTCTCTGGGTTGAGCCCTTTGAGACACAGAGTTTCATTTAATGTTTCACCTGTCACATCTGAGAGAGAAGACTTTGTATCAGCTATCAGATGGTGAAGATTACTTCCAGATTCAGAGAAAGCTTGTTTAACTTTCAGTAATGTTTCCACAGTTAAGTTACTTTCCTCTTCACAAAGCTTTAACCCCTTGTCTTGCTTGTCTACACCTGTGGGTCTGCATTCATCTGGAAAAACTGGTGGCTTTCCAAATGTGAAAGCAGATTCTGAAGAATTGTTTCCTGTTTCAGGGTGTCCTGGCAGAATGCCCTCATTGCTGCTGATCTCCTGAGAATCTGCAACAGCAGGACTATTCCACGACATTCGGTAAACCACTTTATCATGGCATTTTGGAGTTAACAAGTTTTCTTCTGACTTGCTCACATTCTTCGAACCTTAAAACAAATATCACAGGTGTTTAATGATGTCTTGCAATTTAAAATGACCATTATAGGCAAAATTCTTGCTTAAAAGAAGTTACCAAAGCACCACTGAATTTAAAAGGTACCATTAAACCCTGAAGTTTCAGAGGTGTGAAAAAAGTCATATGAAGAACTGAAGTCACATTTCATCATGCTTAACTAGCAGAAAAGAACTACTAAAACACAATAAGCTTGTCCTAAACCATCCTCCTCCCCGCCCCTGCCAAGAGCCACAAACATTCAACTATCTTTTATCTTACTAGCTAGAAACACTTAATCCAACTGCTTTTATACCTCTATGCATGAAGTTACTTTTGCTTTACAAAAATTTTTCCCCACGTAATACGTTCTGTGAGGTATTTACCTTTCTTACAGACTTTTTCATTGATGTATGGGCTGAAGAGTATATCTCTTTTTGCACATTCAGCCCTGTTTTCTGAACCTTGTTGACTTGCAAGACGCCTTCCAATATTTTCAGATCTATTACCAGCTGCACATCCTGATACAATATTCTTGGAAAAACAAGTGTTAGTTACTCTGATATAAACTTGGAATCTCATTTACAGAGGAACCACTGGGAAGAAGCTATACAAATCACAGCCATAGCAGCTTTTTCCTGGCCATACTTCATCTTCCCTCAGTTCTCTGTAGACCTAGGTAGGGAACAGCCTTACCTGCAGCAAGGCAGGCTTAACCACACTCTGAACATAGGGATCGTGTGCACAGCCTCTGCAAAATCAGGTTCAAGAACTGCAAGAACTACTGATCAGAACTGTGGTGCATTCACTTGGGCTGTCAGTTGCTTGCTCACTCTACCTCCAGCAGGTTGGGGAAGAAAATCAGAAGGGAAAAAGCAAGGAAAAAACCAAATACACCACCACCCACCAAAAAAAAAAAAAACCCCACAAAAACCACCACAAAAAAACTAACAACAAACCCTCACAAGTGATGCAAAAAGCAATTGTTCACCATGAGTAGATTGATGCCCAGCCAGTCCCCAAGCACTAGCTACTTTGAAAATACTTCTCCCCAGTTGTATCACTGAGCATGACATTATATGACATAGAATATCATTTTGGTCAATTCGGGTCAGCTTTGCCAGCTGTGTCCCCTGGCAACCTCTTGTCCCATCCTAGCCAAACCCAGTAAGTACAATAAAATCAGTTACTGCTATGGAAATAAACCTACAGATTGTTGCTCTTGATAGCAGGTCCAGTTGTGCTGTGATCCTACCATCAGCAAATAAGCCTTTCCAGCTACTGAAAAGCAGTGCCTAAAAACTTATGATCAAAATTTGCACTGTAACAAAAGCAGCACACTTACCATGTCTCTATTGCTTTTCCCCAAACCAAACTTCAAGCGTAATGACCTACGAACCATTTCTTTTCGGCTAATCTTTGGAGAAAAACAACCCGTTTTTCCTGATTCAGCCCTGGGATGACAGAGGAGAAGAAGTGACACAGAAAACTCTTTAGGAGGGCAACGAAAACATCCTTACACTTATTTTATTTCCTCTAGTTTGACTTCTATTATGTTCATGCCAAGCTTTTTTAATAGGCACAGGAAGGTTCCTCTGAGGCCACTATACCAGATCTTGTTTTATTTTGAGCTACCTTCTACTATGTATGATGATTTTGAGAATACTACAAAAATCTCTTATGTTTTAAGCACACAAGAATATAATTTTAAAGACTGAATGAGATTTTGTACATTACTAGTCAAGGGGTCTAGATAAATTTGTTTTTAGTTTTTGAGTTGAGGCAAATTACCTGTATAACTTTTTGCTTGCAAGTCTTTTACTTCTTCTGTTCCCTGTACTAGGCAGAAGATTTTCACTGCCAGTTGAAGGAGACAGTGAGGTCTGAGATGACTCGAGAGACACAGAAGGGCTTGCTTCAAACTGAACTGAGGAACAAAATAAATGATCTTAGAGTAATCAAGTTTTCAGATAAGGACTTAACAGATAATACAGTGAAGAAGAGTCTTAATAGAACAGATATTTTGCTTATTTTCTGCAGTGCTGACTTGAAGTTATTTTGACTTCCACTTTTATTTAATATTAAATGAGGCTGTTGCTTGTAGCACCCATAAAAGTTAGATTGCAATTAAATGCATGCTACAGAAAAATAACCACTCCAAGCAGCAAAGGAAAAAAATGAAGGCACTGTACCTGATGCTGGTGTCAAGCTGCTGTTAAAAATGCTACTTGGTAACAACTCAAAAGCAAAGGTATGTTTAAAAGATCGCCTCTTCTTGCTGGACAAACCCTGAGAGCAATCAGCTGGAAGTTTACGCTTGGTACTTGGAGTAAGAATCAGTGGAGTCACTGATGAAAGGACTGAAATTAAGAAAACCAAAGTTTTCAACAACAGCTTAAAAGGGTGAGAGTTTACTAAATAGTTTTGTTTTTTTACCCCAGAAGTTGTTGTAAAAACTTAGTCAAAGTGCATGCATTTTGAACAGGCAAAGCAGCCAATATAGCAGAGGTTTTTCTTTTTTGGCAGGGGGGCAGGCTAGAGTACCAGAAGGGAAAATCCCAAACCTCGTATTAATAAAATAACATAGGTATTAGGGGGGAAAAAAAGAAATTAAGTATAGTCATTCTTCTGTAAGTTTGAGAGAGTAAAAGCAAAAACTGATTCTCAAGACAAAATGCTGCACTGCTGCACTGAAGCCTTAATATGCATTAGACAAAAAGCTGAAGTTCTAATGCTAGAACCACATGGCCCACCGCTGCAGTGATTGTACCTGCTCCAAGAACTAAACTAAATGCGGTATCCTCAATAAAAAAAAATGTACCTATATTCCAAATTTTACACAATTCAAATATAATCACTTAGCTTCAGTTAAAGTTCTAGAGCTTCACTGCGGAATATAGTCTACAAATCCAGAAGATACTGCATGCGCTTTACTTAGTAGAAACATACCAATACCTACCGCTTCTGTCTTGCTGAGGTGTAGTGGAGGGTGTTCTGTTAGATTTAAATTTATTCAATGCTCCACTAACAATATCTGAAATGCAAGACACACCGAGCAATCAAATCCAAATATGAAATTTGTCTTGCTCTATTTTCAACTGAAATTTAACTTGCATTCTTTCAGAGAGATAAGGCAAATCAGTTTAAACAGTTGTTTTATGTACAGAAACCTGTAGCCCAGACCTTCTTAACAACATACTGTGTTTTTGTTGCTTTCATAATAGCTTAAAAGTTCTGTTTTCCTTTAAAAAAAGATTCACGCAAAGACTTTTTTTTGTAGAAAATTCTACTGGTCATTTATAAGGTATGCCTTCTGATTTCTTGTAGGCACACCCAGAAGGTATTCATTGAAGGCTTTCTCACAGACTTTACTGGGTAGTCCTCTTGTACTTGAAAAGCTCTTAGTGCTTTGGGCATAGGCAAATACAAGTATGAAATTTTGGTCTTGCAAAGAAATAACATACAACTTTTCTGTGAACAATGATTTTTTTTTTTTTCTTAAAGGCAAAATGAATCCCAGTAGAACATACACGTGAACTTCTACCAGTTTCCCTGCTTTTAAGGAGCGTAAAACAGAAAGCATTTTTATTAAGTGGTACTGCAACCTACAGTTGTATTTCAATGTGTTCATTTCAAAGTTTAGCAAACTACAAGGCTGCAGTAGTTCTTTTATGGTGTCTGGTAGGTGTCAGGCAGTTTTTCAAAACTCATCTTTGACAATAGATAAAGTGCAGTAATGCTATGTTTTATTACATATGGAGAAAGTAAAAGCTGCCTCATACCAGAACCTATTCTAAAGAATTAACAAATTCTAACTGCTTCTCCTCAAAATTTGAACATTCACAAACATCACTTCCTAACTCTGGGGTGACCTCCCTTCTTCAAAGGGCAGAAAAGTATACTACACAAAAGCATGTCTTGGTTAAACATATACAGTAATAAACTGTTACTGTCAACTGCTGTCAGGTTTAATATTCCAAATGTATGTATTGCTATAAAAATATGAATATATATGTAGCTCATATAAGATCAGTATTATAGTTAGAATCAAGTCAAGCATACATATTTTATAGTGTTTCCAGAAAGAATGCAGAAGAACAAAGAATATACCATTCAGTTGTCCATATTAGGGCATTTGTCCATGTTAGATCAAAAAAGCTATTGAATAGCTACACCACAAATAAAAGAACAGACCCACAATATCAGAGCGCACAGTATTCAATAAGAACTCACAGTAAGTTTCTAGAAGTGAGCAGCTTCAGTGCTTCTTCTCTGCTGCTTAACGAGAATGCATTCCTAATATTTTAATATTAGGAGACATTTAAATTCTTGTACTCTAATGACACATGTAGCTTCTTAGTTTCAAGATTAGAAAGTGTAATGCTTCTTAAGAAAAAACTAAATATAGATCTCAATGAAATTCACATACTCCTTGCCTTATTCAACCACAAGACACACAACCAAAACACCCCATTCTCATCTACACAGGTTTAGAAACAATTAAGCCTGGAGCTTTTAGAAATGAGAAAACTAAAAAAAGTGTGTTTAAATCTGTTCTATAAAATCTGCATTGTCTAAAAATAAAAGACCAATTAAAACTAAAACGACCCCTACCAGGTTGGTTTAAAATCTCACTTAAACCAATTTGATTTATGTTATAAGTGCTTGCTATCCTATTAATGTATCATACATGCAAAAAGACGGTTGGAAAGTAATTAGAAGTTAATACTGTGGATTGAGAAAAATTTTTAATGAAGTCATAACCTGCGTGTATGCAAGATATGCAGAGTCTGCAGTGCATTTCCCTAAACTTCTTCATCCTATATGCAAGATACGCAATTGTGACAGCATTGTCATACTACAGGGTCTTGAAGAATGTATCAGTATACTGTATCTGATTCTTCAACAATTTCTAGCTTACATAGGAATACTGTGTTTCCAACAGTCTAATCTGCTTCGGGTCAGCATATCTGAAGTTGCAAAAAACTGTTTCAGTTGCTGAAGCTTTCACACAATATACCTACCTCCAACACTTCGGTGCCTCCTCCTCTTACATTCACTGGGAGATTCATTTTCACTGTCTTCATGGCCTCCCAGTGAGGGAGTAGACTGAAATGCATCAACACCTAACATTGCAGGAATCTTTTCCAAGATAAATTCTGGTACTTGTCCTGAATTAGTTAAGGAATGTTTTTTAAAGTTATTTTAAAAGTTGAATAGAAAAGCTGTATACAAGTATGTTTATCAAAATGTCATCTTGTACATTTATCACTTACCAATTTCTTCCGCGTGATCAATAAAAGTTTGTACAACAGCAGCCTGCAAACGAATTTTTTTTTCTGTACTGGTTGACATTTTTTCATTTTCATTTGAGTGCAAGAGGTTGGGAGCAAAAATCACTGCCAGATTGCTGCTATCCATTCTGTTTTCATTGGATCTTAACAAGAAAGAAAAAAACAAGCTTTCTTTTCAATGCGAATTATCAGGACATAAGCAGCACAGAGAGAAAGACCAAATAACAAATACAGTTGGAAAAAAATGAAATCAATCACTTGAGTGCTCATATACCAAAACTAATGGGTACACCTAGCACTCTAGGCTCAGTTCCTGCATGACTAAGTTACTGAACTCAAGGTGTTATAGACACTCCTCAGTTTTTGGGAGTGCAAGACATCAGATTGTGTTAGTTTCATAAGTCACTCCTTTTGCTTTCCAAAGAAAGAAAGAAATGCAGCTATGAAAGAATGGAATAAAGTCTCCAGGATAATAAGGTTTCATAAGAAAACACTGTGGATTTATGAAGACCATGCCCAAGTTCTAGTAAGTGACTGCAAGTAAGAAAGTTTTAAAAAGTAAAAACCAATCACAGGAAGTTATAGCAGTTGTCTGAAAAGAGAAGTTAACCGAACTTAAGAGTTGCTTACAACCAGCCGCTTCACGTTACACTGACCTTAGGGACACAGCTCTGAGAAAGTTGAAAAAGTATCGCAAAGCTTCAATTGTTCTGTCATTCATTAAACATGAAATCAACACAGTTGCAGTTTTCTTCTCATTTCCTAGCTGCTGAGCTTTGACAAGGCCTTCCTGCAGATGAGGTGGAAGGATGGGTTCTGGCAGCTCTCTAAAGAACTGTTTAAGAAGCCCTGCAACATCACACGGTAGTGCAGCTGAGAGGCAGTTTTCACCTTGATCCAGTTTACTCTGAAATTGTTCAGAAGAAACATGATTTGAAGTCTCCAACATACTGTCAGATTTTTAAGTTTATGCATTAATTTTCTAGCCCACATCAGAAAAAGACTCTCAGATCTTGCCCATTTCTTTTTATTTCAGCCTTGTCATGTTTTACCTAATTACACTATCTACAAAGAGGCACAGATGATGTTATCAGATGAGATGCATTTATTTACTGGTTCTCCCCTGGATGCATCCTTCTAGGAAAACACTGGACACTGTAAGGGTATTTGTTTAGTGGTACGTATACCTGCTAGTAAGTTTGTTCAGTCATGGTTTTTTTTCCCCATACAATCTGGAAAGCTGAATGATTTCCCAGTAGGAGGAAAAAAAAAGTGAAGTTTGCCAGTTTCTAGACTAGACCCCCTCATTTCTAAAGCAGATAATGTTACCAGTCTACTTCCAATGTTAGAACTTAAATATGACTGAAAAGCATCCAAAAACTAAATCATACAGACAATCAAGTGAAACACAGCTAATAAAAAAAAAAGCTTTAGAGAATACCTTTAAGGCTTTTAAACGAACAAGAGATCCAGACTTTCTGAATAGTCCTTCAGTATGAGCATGTCCTTCCAAATATTCACAAGCATCAACCAGAAAGCTGAGGAAAGAACAGCAACATACTTCTGACCTTCAGAATACATTTTTCCTAGAAAAACTACTTCATGATAAATAGATAAAACATAATACATAGGATTGTTTTCCCCAATGATAACAAATATAAAGAAATACAACCGAATGATAGCTGTGGCTCTGAATTCCCCATCTAACTTCTGCTTCCCTCGTCCCCCAAGTGAAACTATTCTTATTTCCCCACAATCTTTAACAGATCTGGAATAAATATTGTACCCTTTCCTCTGATGAGTTCATTATTATATAGAGAGCAAAGAAGTGTAAATCTAAATATACAGTGTTAATTTACCTGGGAATATACCCATATTCTGGCACAAGTGATTGTGGTAACATATGAAGAGATACTCCAAAGATCTTACCCTAAAATACAAAACTCAGTGTTATTTAAAGGTTGATAGGATTACCAATTGCTTATTACAGAAATGCACATATTCCACAGAATACAAATAGAAGGGTAGTTTAGACAAAAAAGAGAGTCTTTCAGATAACACAAAATGTATTGTCAAGAAAAACTATCATCTCTAAATGTGAGCCTATGTTGATTCTAGTTACACATAACACACTAGATTAATGTGAAATAATAGAAAGGTTTTCTGCACTATGCTTTACATATTTTATTTCGCAAGGAGTCAGTTTTCCTATAAGGCCACGAAATCGGTAAAGGTACTTATTAACAGACTCTTCTGGAATCTCACCTCACTTTTTTCAAATTTAGCAAATCTTATTTTTCTTTAAAAAGTGCAAATAAATAAAACCAAACCAACATAACTTTGAATAACAACTTTAAATAAAAAGTAATTTTTTCTTCATCTGAGGCACTCAGGATTGCTGTTTCAGAGAGGATTAATCTCAACACAACAGTCTAGAGAACCTGTCCTGAACTCTTATACTCAACATCTGCATTTAAGAAACCATTATAAAACTATCACCTTATATGAAGACACCAGAGTATTTGTTACATGTTAGAAAATATGCACTTTCTTCAGTCATTATTGCACACCTACAGTGTTCTTTTGCTGTTCTTTGTTTTCTTTTAAATGTTTATCTTGGGTGACCACATAGTTGTTTCAGTTAAAAACTCACAATTCAATGTAACAACTTGTATTTTTTATTTCCTTATCCCACCTCTTTTCTATTTAAATTTGCAGAGAACACAAGCCAGCCCCTCCCCTCAACCCAAACAGGACTGTGATCACTCCACTCAATATTTTTATTGTCAGAGTGGAATGCAAATTCTCAGTCATTTATGCCTGAAATTCCAAGCGCTGACAACATTTAGAAAATAGTTAATCCATAACTAGCTCACCAGGCCACTTTTGGCCTATCTGTCCTACAGAAAACAAACACCACATGATAGATAAGGAAAACAAAGTAATGCATATGCTTCTGTCATTGTACTATGTCATTGTACTTATGCTACCATAAGTTAACTCCAAAACATCATGTTTTTCTGTATTTATGAGATTATGTAATAGAGAATTCCAGCAGCTTGCGATTCAGTATTTAAAATTCATAACTGATATTAGTCACTTTACTGGGCTTTGATTGACATGTCAGAAGTCATGGTTTATTTCAAGAACTGAAATAAAATTATACCTGTTCCCTTACAATAGAGATAGAATTTGCCAATCAAAACAGACGTTATTCTCTACCTTTTCCTACCTTGCTCATGTTATTTAAATACAATTTTTTTCCCTTGCATAATACTTAAGTACTATACACAGATCTGTGTATATCTTTTATTGTGTACATACAGATGTTTTCAGTCCTTATAACCTTCTCTTCCAATAATAAAAAAAAATCTAAATCTATATCGTTGACTTTGATGAGGGGGAAGAAATTCATTCTAACTTTACTCTTGCTCTCTCCTTTTCTGAATAACCCCACCTAAGCATGGGTTTTTGCAACATCTCAGCTTATATTGAGCAAGGGTTACTGCAGCATTTCATAATATCTTCACAGCAACGGAAAGCTTACAGAAAGCTCATGCTGAGAACACTCGTGCTCTGCCACATCAGTTGCATAGGGATCTAGTTTATGTTTTGGTAGTGGTTACTTCCATACTTTACAAACTAGGTTCTACAAGGAGATCAATGTTCTGAACCGGACTTCAATGCTGTATAAACTGGCATCTATTAAAATTACTTTAATGTTAAATTAGAGGCCCGAGACAGAAAATTCCTTCAATGAATTTGTAGTAGGTATTTAAGGTAATAGGACGGATTCCATTCCTTGGGGCACAGGCAAAAGAAGGCCACGTCTGTCTGTACCAAAGTGTCCGTAGTCATATCTTACACTAAAAAAAACTATGCAAACAGTGCCAGGCAAACCTAAATTCTACACATTCAAGTCAAAAACCAACAAAACAAAACACAGCTTTTAGAAACCACCTACGTATTCCAACAGACAATACAACGAGTAAGATTTAATTTCCACAGCGAATGACACTAAGCAGAGCAAAGCCTAAGAAGCTCTTGCAGAGACGAGAGGCACGCATCAGTACCTTTGGAGCATGCGTGTCTGAGGGGACAGCAAGCAGGCTAGCAACGAGCACTACGAGAAGAACACGCTGTCTTCCACCACGCGCCACATTCAGACCCCGGACCGGAGGGGGCGGCGCTCAGCCCCGCTAACCCGNCGGAACGACCGGCCCCCGGGACCCGCCCGGAGCGGGCTCACGGCGGAGGCGAGGCGGCGGGGGGGTGGGAGGAGGGCGGCGGGGGGTTCGCACCGCGCTGCCGCCCCCCCGCCCGGGGCGCGCTGCCCTCAACGGACCGTCGCCACGTCACCGTACCCCTACCTCTGCGGCCGGCGCTCCAGGCTGCTTTGCCGCCGCC
>VXAL01003116.1:62180-78226 GCA_013399475.1 Chauna torquata
AGCGCCTGGTTGCTGCGCCGCCTCTCGGCCCCCTCGAAGCGCCGCCTTCGGGCGATCGCGCTGGCCACCTAAGCGCCTCCCCGCGGGGCGGGTTGCCCAGCGCCCGCCCGGTGGCGCTGTCCGGCGCCGGGCCCGCCCCGCCGCCTGCGTGGGGCGGCCGGCAGGACCGCGGGCGGAGCAAGGCAGAGCCCCTCCAGCAGGGCGGGGGCTCCCTTTCCCTCCCCAGTCCCCGGCCGGTGCCAGGCCCGCGTCACCTGGTTTGTTTGTTTTCAGTAAATTTCGGTTTGAAATGGTGACACAGGAAAGCCTAGCGCGTCCGGGGACAGGCCGAACGCTCCAGGGGGGAAGGAAGCACGGTGTCGGTCCTGGTGATAATGGGGGATGATGGGGATATAGATGGGGACAGAAAAACGTGGAGGATCTTCACGTCCACTTAATAAAGCACTGGTGCTTTCTCCCGCATTAGCTCTGCTCTGTGCACATCCGCCTGCGATGGTTCATCAGTTTCTATGGACAGAACCACAATTACTCCAGGATTTAAGCGGCAGCCTAAGCGCTAGCACCAGGATGGTTGTTCCCTCTACGTTCGTGTTTGCCTACCTATTGCTCACTGTGTCCTCGTTCACCTTCCCTGGCAGTGTCACGTGGCGTTTTGCACTGTGTTGTTATTAACTGATTTTTTTCTATAAAGTTTTTGTTCCTTGCTTTACATGCTTTACGAACAGGAGTTAATAACAGTTAAATTAATGAAATGCAGTCTTTCTGTTTACAGTTCTGAAATAAGTGCTGTAGCAAAAGTAAGCTTTCCTGCTTTCCGCTTATACACTGTCTGGTAGTAGTTCTGCAGTTCTGTCTTGCTAAGAGAAAAATAATACCACAAAGTTCAGGCACAGAATGATAATACTACATTAAGTGGCACTCTGAACACCTATGGACACAAAAGCTAGAGAATAAAACAAAAGCAGAATAGCTCGAGGTTTTCCAAAATTGTCTAATATGTATGCTAAAAGTAATCAAAACATAAAGAGAGAAAAAAAATAGAAAGTTATGTGGGAGAAACACCTAGCAGCAATAATAAATAGCAGATTAGACATGATTTTTTCTTAAGTAAAACCGCAGGATTTTGATTATGGATGTCAAAATCATTGTGTCATTGAGCAAACATAATATTCCTGTAAATGTGATTTTAGTGCAGTCTTACTGTAAGTATTATTATCTGTCCTCTCATTTGTGTTACATAAAATACGAATTTCCAAACCCTGAAGTATCACTGACAAGAAGTACAAGAGTAAAAATAGTAGATAGAAGACCCTACCTTTACAAATTTTGACATTACTTCAGTGAAATGTATCAAATACAAAATAGTCTCATTTACTTCTAACTGGCCTGAGTAAAGATTAGAAAACCGAATAAAACAGCCCCAGTTTAAGATTAAAGAACACAAATTAGTTTATTTTTTGCAACAGTTTGTATGTGTTACAGGAACAGCTTTAGGACTGTAGATGTGATGATGCAAAAAAAAAAAAAATTCCCCAAGGGTCTCACAATAGGGGAAATCTTCAAGGAATAAAATAATAAGTAGGTATCTTAGAATTTAGTTAAGCAGTCACTATCCAACTTAGTTTTCTGTAGTAATGACAAATCACACAAGAGGGAGCTATGATCTGATAAATATTTTAAAACTCCATGTCAAGTCTTTTTCATGTGAATTCACATAAGAAAAAGCACATGATGATAATATGTGCTATATTTAGGGTTTTTTGTTTTTCTAAAAAGTGACAGAAGTCTTGTTTTTACATTTTGCATTAGATATTTAAAGCCACAGTACTATCTATTTTGTCAAAAACATCAAGTATTTTAATATCCTTTAGGTGACTATTTTAACACATTTCTGCTTCATTTACAGGTAGAGACTGAGGCAGAAAAAATACTTTGCAAATAAGAACTAGGCATCTAATTTAGGAACCAGTTCTAGCATCCCAACTCAAATCTATCTACCTCTTTCAAAACCGAGCTAAAAATACTAAGGTAAACAGCTATTTGGATCCCTTTTTTTCCCTGCAGAATTGTCTAAGAATTGACATGCTCAGCTTCTGGCATTTTAAATAACTCTAATTTTCAAAGGCTATGGGGAAAACCCTGTCTTGAAGGAAGTAAATAGCATAACTCACTTTTGTCATCAGGAGGGCTAGGTATTACACTCCTTTTCACATCGAGCATGTAATACACAAATATATTTGCACACACATACACAAACACACCTCTTTTTCACTATCTATATACATGTAGATGTTTACATTTTAGGAGGGAAAAAAAAAGCACTTAAATTTAGCATGGGGCTTTGTGAATTTTGGAAGCTACTCCAGATCTGAGAGTTTTATAAAAGAAGTCAAATGTTTACTGACATTCTCATTTCAGCTTACTAACATTCTCATTTCAGTAACCACTCAGAACATTTAGTGGTTGAAACAACCAGAAACTCAGCCAGACGAAGTAGAAAGAAGCTGCTTCAACAAGCAAAGTAACATCATGAGGAGCAGGGAAAACAGAACTTACTCCTGAACAAGTACCTGAACAAACTCAGAACTCGGTGGGAAAGAGTGTAAGTATCCCTCACTTCGGTACTACCTTACCTCTTCAACCAAAGTAGCTCAGGGCAGAAAGATAAGCTAGAACATACCATCCAGGAGAAACTGAAAATTAACTGCACGAGGGACATTTACATGGTGATGTCCTCAGTGTCTGGCTTTTAGTATAGTTTATTCTGAGTATCCTTCCTCATTCTTGCCTCTACCTGGCTTTCTCTCTCAATAAGGAATTATTTACTTCAATTCCCAGTTGTCACCTCAAGACATTGTTCTGGCTGCATTTATGTTAGTTATGTCCCTTTTCCATCTCCCACTCCCTCCACTGCTTTGTCTTGTCTTCAGTAAACAATTTTTCTCAGGACAGAAAGTGTTGTGAGGACAGTCTCATGTGAACATTCAGAATTATGTCAGAAGCAAAACAATCTGGATAGTCTGAATACCTTTAGAATTTAAGTGTATCTATATTCCCTACCTCTGTAGGGGAAGCTTGATGAAAACTAATTCCAGATCAATAAAATAGTAAGGAAAAGGATTAAAATGTGTTTAAAGCAACAAAATAAGTATAAGGTGAGAGTGTGTTTCAAACTGACAGTCAGCATGAATTTCCTCTGAACCATAGGTTCAAGATAGAATAACTCTGTTTAACTCAGCTTCCACTTGGGTTGCGAATTTGGTCTCAGATTACTATCTTGTTACTTCAGGTTTTTGAAGAGACTATTGCAGAAAATTAGATATGACAATCTTAAAACCTTAATTGTATAAGTTGTTAACTCTATATCTGAGCTTGCTCCTTATGTTTCTGTTCTTGAGGACATACTATTAAAGCTATCTCATTAAAGTTTGAATACTCCACACTAAGAATCATTCGAATTTTGTCTGAAATATTCTAAAACTTGATTTCACGACAGGTAGCTATTGAATTTGTTTTTTACATTCACTAGTACTGTAGTCATGTAAATTTTTTTTAATGAAATTTTGGGACAACTCCCAGAGAACAGCAGTATACAGAATACCTTTCCTCCATTTACTCTGCAAGACCACGTGTTTGAAGGAACAGATGAATCATCATGTGAGGGAAAAGATACCTGCATCTCTAACTTATGGAGGTGAAGCTTTGGAATAGCCTGAAAATTTCATAGGTAGATTCTAACATATAATGAGAAGATCTTGACTCGGCGACTAAAGTTCCATGCTTAATTGCAACAAGGAAACATTTTAGTTATTTTCTTTGGGGCTGGAGAGAGTACTTCTGATATCTTCAAATGCTAATTGGAATACATCAATGTACTGTGAGCAGGTTTCAAGTTCACTGCATCATCTGGAACTCCATTAGAAAATAGAAGATTGAAAATGACTGAAAGCAACAAGATTTGTTGATTAGGCTAAGAAATTTGAAAACTCCCTTTTGCCACACTAAGGGGGGAGAGAATTTTTTGGAAGCCACATGCTGTCTTGGAAACTAGCCTGTAAAATTTAAGGAGTGCTTCTAATTCAAGGCAGCTTAGCTACTTATGATACCACACTGGTCAACTAAACTCACTATAGACACTTTCTGCTGTAAGTGCTCGATGGCTGAAATGCATCATGGCAGAAACTAAGATTTTACTCTTGACACTGTACATGACATTTTGCACTTATAATACATTTTATTTTAACATCATTAGTAAGAAGACTGTTTTTTCTCCTCTGATTTTCTCTCACTTTCAGTTCTTGTGCTTGAGCAGTTGAATTGTCTGAAACTGGCAATTTGCCAGTGATAGAATGATCTAAAAACTAGATGTGCTATCTTCACACGCTGTCTTCAACCCTACAGCACAAAATTTAAAATAACGGTGTTAAGATATCCCTGACAAGGACAATGTTTTAAGCTGTTCCTCAATGCAGAAAATTCTCCAATAAAACCAAAACATTGATCTGTACATCAAAATGCAGTGTGTACCTTTAAATAAATGCAAAGTTGAACGAGTTATCTAAACAAGGACATGGACTTTCACATCTGCTGCTTAACATCACAGCTTCGTTCATTAGTTAAAGTATAGATGGATACAGCATAGTTATACATATATATTTCAGTGACATCATAGATTATGGGACAGCTTAAGCAACATGTAAGAAAGGCAGACCAACTGATACTGCCCAAGATGGAAATAATAAGTGAAGACTAGTAACACACATGTCAGTAGCTTGCAAATATTGCATTCGAAGGTAAAAGAGCTAATTGGTTTGCTTCCTACCTTAGAAGTAACATTAAAAAGAACAGAGATACCCAGAAAGAAAAGAATCAAAATGGAAAGGCAGGAGTTGCATTCTGAAGTTTAAATAAAGTTTATTTAACAGAAATATGAAATGTAAAAGTCTAAAGCTAACATACAAGCTGATTATGCATATTTCCACCTTAACATACATGTACTATAACTGGGAATCTGGGGGAGGGCCAAAGTGCCTAAATACATTCAAAAGCCCAGGAAACATTTCCCAGAATTCAAATCACTGTCCTATAATCTTTTAACCCCATTTAATTTTCCTAGAGTGCTCCGTTACTCAGAGAATATATTTATAACAGTCTTTGTTTCTATTCAGGATAGCAATTCTATGTTTAGTTTTTTACTTTCAAGACATACAAAGCAAAACCTGGCCTAAATGATAGATATATTTAATAACAATTTTAAGTAGTTTTCAACTGTTCGCTTGTTTGTTTGTTTTTACCTTTTACACCCACTGTTTTTATTCTAGACTTGAAAAAGACCCCAAGTGCCTAAAGACTTATCAGCTTGTAACAGTTGGCCTTACAAGAGCTATTATCTGCAAACCGAGTCTAAGGATACAGGTAGGATAATCACAGTTACCCTACTACTAGTGTTAGCACCAGTAGTACTAGTGCTACTGCTATAAATGCTTTTGTTTATTTATATCTTGCAAAGACACAAGCTTATTTGGAAATCTGGGTCTTTGCTGAGAGAGTCTGCACCTCCTCCCGTATCAGTAAAGACTGCAGACTTCCCCAGTAAGTTCTCAAAGCATGTATTGCAAGCCTGCTTGTTCTCTAAACACACAGAGACAACAACAGCATGTTCAGTCTCAAGCAGCCTTCAGGGCAGAGCAAAACGGTGATTACTTCCCTTTCAAAGGACCACAAAAAAAAAAAAAAAGAAGAAGAAGACTACAGTACAATAGATAAAATGTGGCTATCAGATAGAAAAAAAAGTGTAATAGTTTGCTCTAACCAAGACTACGGTCTATATTGGCACTCAGAGGAAAAAAAAAAATCTCTTCTTCCCACTTCTCCCCTACCATTTTATTTTTAAATTCTACTTAATACCAGCTCATTTTTCAGCACATCTCTTTTATAAACTTCCTGGTATATAGAGGAGAAATTGATTTTTTTTCTCACAACTCACACCCCCTATTGTCTTGTAAATCCCAGATCTCAGGGAGAATACTCAGGTAATAGGAATTTTTATTTCCTTTTTTCAAGTAGAGACTGCATTTAAATTTTGGAATGCTTCTGGCAGGGTATTTTCATTTTGAAATTATAAATAATTAAATAATTGTAGGGTTGGAAATTTTATATCCAGAAGACAAAATGTAGCTTTTTAAAAACTCTCTGTGTCATGAATTTAATTTATTTGGATAACCAGTCTCGTAGAATACAATTGTGTGACACTGACTGGAGTTGTAAGAGAAGCAGATGCTAGGCTCTGTGAGGTTACTAATGGAGACACTGAACAATTTTGTCAGTATTTGCTGTGTGGAGAAACTACTTCCCATCCATTCTTAGGAAAGAATTATGTGTTGTGTATTTTTCTTCTTGTGCATTAGACTTTCAAGTGTCTTATGTCTGTTGTATGTGTGCCATAGTTCAAGAGATGTATATTCCCGGTTGCCACTTCAGTTGGAAAGATATGAATGTATCCCCTATTTATCTTGAAAGATGAACCAAAGGCATTATAGTTTCTTCTCTGAAGAGGTCTATTTTTGATCCAGTGAAGTAATCATGCTGAGAATGCATAACTGAGAAAACTCATTCATTCTGATGTCCTATGCTTGTAGCCTTTAAGAGTTAATAAAACTTTCTTCAGAAGAAATAAAAGCTTCAGACTGGTATAATTGTGGACATGGAAAGGAAATTAAGATTGCTCTTATATTACTCCACTTCTATAGAGCACTTGAGATCTGAAGTACTTCACAAACTGTGTGGACTCAGCTAACCTGCTGAAATCTTCAGTCAGTTGAATGTACAAAGGCATTGACCTGGGCAGACCCCAAGGCAAAAGTAAGGGCGGACACTAAGGACCATATCTAGTGTCACAGAACATGTCACAAATATTCCAGAACGACAACATTTTAGTTTTTCATTGTTGCCTCAGCAAATTGTTATCATGTTGTGAAAGTATTGACTTAGAGGCAAAATGCCTTTTTTAAAAATTTACGGCAACACACTACTTTTTATAATTATCACGGAGCGTAAAGCCAGAAATGTCTCTTAAGATTGTCTAGTCTGACCTCCAGTATATTGCAATCCAGCAGTTTATGTACTAACGGTAACAATTTGCATTCAATATAAGCAAAACTAGTATTTGGCTAAAGCAAGTTTCCCAGAAATGACAAAGTCTTTACTTAAATACAGCAAGAATCCATTACTCACAAAAATTAATCACTTTCACTGTCAAAAATGGACAGCTCAATTCAAACTAAGCAGCAGCCTAGCTTTGGCTCCCAGTTATTTTTGTTACAATTCTTTCCTCTAGATCAGGTAATATTCACTCTTGTCAGGTTACTTCTCTTTTTTGATAAAGGAGTGAGCTTTTCAAGTCTTGGAGGACTTCTCATCCAAAACCACAATGTTAATTAGCTTTAAGAACACTTCTAAATACTCACCAAAATGATACATGCATCTGAAGTTACACTTGCATCATTTTAAATGGGGAGCTTAAAGGAGTTTAAAAGGAACATTGGACATGTTTAATTAGCAAATTGAAAATTAGGAGGCATTTTCATTTCTACTTTGAGTTGTTCACATATGCTATTTATTCTTCTCGTATATTCTGAAAAGTGCATTTAATCAATCTGCTTATAATGAATTCCAATCTCTTTCTAGCTGTAATTACCTACAGCTAGCAGTACATATTTATAGCTGTACATATCTTCTAAACTTTCGTCTTGGTTCAGGTGGCCTGGCAACTAATAGAAGATACAGCTCCTAAAACTCAGGAGTGCCAATGGCACATAGCATTTAGGTGCTTTGTCCAGACTGGAATCCAGAAGTCTGTGTTCATTGGTATTTCATAAGAAGCATAAATCTTTGTTTAGAGCAAAAAAGAAGGGGCCTCTGGCCACTCTTTTAGAGGCAGGTGCCCTAATCACTTTTTCCAAATAATTGAGCACAGCTTTCTTTTTTCCTATTGTTTTTATTCTTTTGAGTAAAGCACTTACTGTGAAACTCAAAAGTATGTATTGTCAATTCTTCTACTTTAGGGGAGCTCAAATCCATGTTGTTCACTGCTTGACATACCCTAATCACCAGGTTAGCAGTAGAAAAGAGTTTATTATTTATTTTCTGGAATGGTGACCAGAAGGGAGGGAAAGAGAATATGAGGGATAAAGGGAGTAAGAAATAAATGTTAGTCCTATGTTCCGAAGACTTTTATTTGTTATCCAGCTGAGAGTTCAGTATAAAATAAAAGAACTATTTTGGTACAGGGTTGGCAGCCAGAGTATTCTAATATTAACCTGTTGAATGAGTTGTTGCACTTTTTTTTTTCTGACTCACTGAATTTATTTATCTTTATTTTATGTTATTTTTTTTATTTTTATTTTTATTTTCCACTATGTCATATCTTTATTAGAAGGACTGGAAAGTCTCCTTTCTTTCCACTTTCCCCACTCCTTTATTATAGACTAATATCTGGTGGCTAGGCAGGTTTTCTAATGGGAGAACGATGTGTGTTTGACTCTTCAAACACAAAAAAAACCCAAAAATTCCATTCCTTGGCACGTTCTGTAACTATTATGAAATTTTATGAAAGATGGGTATGAACTCTTCTCCAGTTACACTGACAATAAAACAAGAATCTTAAACTCCATTTTATAGGCTACCCAGTCCTATAGGCCTATTTTGAGGAAGCCTGTCAGAACACTACTGGTGGATGGTTTAGATTAAGGAACTAATTTCAAGATTTCAGACAACCTTTGGTATGAGGTTAAGTAGAATGAAAAAAAAAATACCTCTTTTCTGGCACGTGTCCTGGGCAGGTTCATATTCTAGATGCATTGAGAGTATAAAATTCAAAGAGCAGGATGTTTAGATACTTCTAGTCCTGGGTGGAAGCTGAGCAGGGGTTTTGAAAGGTGCTTTTTTGAACTTGTGCCTGAAGTGGGATCTTGGCTGAAATGCAGTTGCCCAAGTCTTATATTAGGCACCCAAGGCTTTAGTCAGATATGGCACAGAATATTTGAAGTAGGAGCTCTTATAAATCTTTAGAAGTTTAACTCCAGACCCGAATCTTGATGTTTGCTCTCCTGAGTTTTGATCTCTCCCTTTCAATCAGTGTGGGAAGGAGAGATGGTAAAGCAAGCTGTGTATGGGAAATTAAAATGAGAACAAAAGCCTGTCCAAATTATGCAACAAGGATCGTTATGCTATAAAATTGCTCTTCAAATGTGGCTGTCATTGAAAGATATTAAGATTTCAACAGTTATTTTCTTGATGAAGACTTAATTTCTTGCATAAAAAGGTTTTTAAGCTTAAAGCTGTGCCTACGCAATTAGTGTCCTTTGGTTTTTCGAATCAGTTTGAAGGGTACTAAAGGGTTTGAATGTAATAGAAGTATTTTTCTTCATTACAGATCACTAGTCTCAAACTACTTTCACAATAGACTTAGAATTTAAATAATTTACAAATGTAATGTATCATTCGATACAATGATCATTAGATCATTTTGCAATGTAGTTTTAGGAAGCAGCCTCTCAGTGCAGGCTTGAGGCTTGCGTTGCTGTATCTAGGGTTAGAGTTGGACAAAAATAAGCTGCAACTAAATTTCATCTGCAAATTCAAAGGAGGATTTTTCTCTACTGGAATACAGCAGAGAACAGAAGCCACAGATTCCCTTTTTTAACCCCATTCTCTGTTTCTCCCACGGAATTGGGTATTTGTGCATGCAGTGAGGCAGAAATAAGCTATTTTAACATACTAACAGTGAGAGTGTTCAAAGAAATAAAATCTGTAAATAATATTCTTGATGTTGCCACTGTTGTTGAAGCTCATACAGTGCACAGTGATGTACACGTCACTGGAGGGCTCTGTAGTGCATATCTGTAAGCAAAGTGCACCCTTTGACCTAGGAACAGCAACCTGATGTCGTGTGGTTTTAAGCAAACTTATTTTGAAGAGCACATGCAGGCTTTTCTTCCTCAGTTTTCCCCCTAGTGATCCCATACTCATCTGTTACATACATAGCTGTTTGTTGTGGGGTTGTTATGATACCCCACTGCTTGGGATGGGAAATCTGGCCCCTGTCCTTCTCCTGCTGTGTGGTCCTGGGCTCCTCCATCTGTAAAATGCTCTCTCTATTAAATGTTTAAAGGAGAGTAGGTAAGTATTCTGTGGGTTTACTTAATATATTCCCCCCACTCATATTCCATTCTTTTCATCTCTGGCATTGCTTTAATCTGATTTCTTTATACAAATCCACATTTTTTTTCCCCTCAAGTAGAAAATATAATTGTATATGAACAAGAATATTCATTGTTGCTATTTTAATTACTTCTTTATTTTTCCCTCTATTTCCTTTTAAACATTTATATTACAGATGTGCCTGCTGCACTTAGCTAGCATTTTAGCCTACTTATGCTAGATGCTACATAAATCCAGTAACAGACAAGACCTATTAGGAAAATCTTGGAATCCAAATAAAGAAGGCAACATGTATTCTGAGGCAGAAAAGGCAAAGATCAATGAGATGGTTGGTCTAGGACAGCCAATAGCTAAGCTAAGAACAGAATCCAGGTCTCTTGAAATTCAATCCCACTAACCACCCACTGACCTATGCAACCTCCTTTTTATATGCATCAGTAATTCAAACTGGGTAGAAACAGTGGTACTGTATGACTAAGACATACATTTCTCCCATAGGGCCTCATCCTATTACATTTGTAATAAACATAGAGATTTCTAATGGCTATTGAGTTCAGCTCATATTGAAGAGCAAATCAGTACAGGCAGCACACCTTCCCATAGGCTTACGGAAACAAGTCAACCAACACAACAAGTACATTTTCACAAGCCAGGATTGGTTAGTAAATATGATGAAGAAAAAAACAGACAGACCTCAGTTTAGACAATGGTAACTGTTTTAAGAGACTGCAGGATAACTTCTTGATCACCCATTTTTGGATCTGAATAGTCTACTGACAAACCTTTAGTGAAAATCAGTGATTTTTCTAGAGTTTTTAAACAGAAACTCTGTTATCTAAGCCCAATACTAAAAGCACACAGCATTATTGTAGGTGTCAGTAGCCAGGTCACATTTATTAGTCTTAGAATCATAGAATCATTTAGGCTGGAAAAGACCTCCAAGATCATCCAGTCCAACCTTTAACCTAGCACTGCCAAGTTCACCATTAAACCATGTCACTAAGCTCTGAATCCAAATGTTTTTGAAGACCTCCGGGGGTGGTGACTCAACCACTTCCCTGGGCAGCCTGTTCCAACACTTCACAACCCTTTCAGTGAAGAAATTTTTCCTAATATCCAACCTAAACCTCCCCTGGCACAACTTGAGGCCATTTCCTCATGTCTTACCGCTTGCTGCTTGGGAGAAGAGACCAATCCCACCTCACTATAACCTCCTTTAAAGTAATAGTAGAGTCCGATAAGGTCTCCCCTCAGCCTCCTTCTCTCCAGGCTAAACAATCCCAGCTCCCTCAGCCACTCCTCTCAAGACTTGTTCTCCAGACCCTTCACCAGCTTCGTTGACCTTCTTTGGACACGCTCCAGCACCTCCATGTCCTTCCTGTAGTGAGGGGCCCAAAACTGAACACAGTATTTGAGGTGCAGCCTCACCAGAGCCGAGTACAGAGGGGCAATCACTTCCCTAGTCCTGCTGGCCACACTAGTTCTGATACAAGCCAGGATGCTTCTTGGCCACCTGAGCACACTGCTGGCTCATATTCAGCCAGCTATTGTCCAGTACCCCCAGGTCCCTCTCCACCAGACAGTTTTCCAGCCACTCTTCCCCCAGCCTGTAGCGTTGCATGGGGTTGTTATGCCCCAAGTGCAGGACCCGGCACTTAGCCTTGTTGAACTTCATGCTGTTGGCCTCACCCTCTGTAGAGCCTTCCTACTCTCGAGCAGATCAACACTGCCACCCAACTTGGTGTCATCTGCAAACTTACTGAGGGGCTTATTATCTTTTATCATATTATCTTTTATCTTATTATCATTGCAGTTACTTCTATAAATAGCACTGATATCTCACTGTCATAAACGGTATATGTGAATGAAGTTACAAGTAGTCTTATTGCCTACAAAGCCACAATACTGAAACCTCTTACACATATAGATACCTTTCTATTATTTGTGGGTGGATCTTAATCCGTTTTACGGACTAAGCAAGTTGTGAGCGCAGAGGAGCTCAGGTCACCTTTCTGTGTATGAATATTGGAACTGGGTCTCTGCAGATTGCAGTGTGGGGTATGTCTGGTGTGGTCATAGGTGACCCAACCCAGGGGGACAGAGTTTATCACCTGAAAGCAATACCATGCTACCACAGCTATGCAGCTTCCCTAGCTGATATACATGTATGTGGCACATTACATTGTGTGTGTGAACTTACAGGCTTTTGCAAATGTCTGCATTTCACAGTTAAGTGTTCAATGGCTAACAGTTTCATCTCTACACATTGTTGTGTATTCTTCTAGCTTTATTACTTAAGTATTGTATTATGTATGTTTTAACTGTTATCTCATCTCTCATCACCTTAGATAACTGAAAACTGACCATATTTAATATTAATGCAGTCAGCAGCCTTACTTAAATATAAAAACTTAAAATTCCAGGTAGCAAAAATGTTTATTTTGCAGGATTAGACTTAAGTGTCTGTTCATCTATTATTTTCAATTATGTTAGGAAAAAACTTAAAAGATGAATGAAATAGACTAAATACATTGAGAATGAGAACTAAAGAGAAGGCAGCAACTCAGAAGAAATAAAAAGAAAAGTTACCTGAGACACTTAACAAAAGAGGCAAATAAGAATCTACTGCTGTATACTTAAATTTCCTCTGTTCTTCGTGATCTCTGGAATTTTGCACTGTTTTTCACATGACATTTCCAAATTTTCCATTTGCCAAATTGCCTTAAAGGACCTTTTTTTCCACAGTTTTACTCTACTTGGCAAACTAGTTCTAATTATTTATATGTAACTGTTTTTACATTTAAGTTATTTATATGCTATTTTAAAGTTTATTTGATTTTAAAATTTTGCTCCTAAAAATACATGAAATCAGCACTCACCTAGGAAATGTTGAAGTTCATCTGTTTTTTTTTTTTCGTCTCATGACTACGTTAAGTTTAGATTCTTTCTGCACCTGAAATAAATTACCTGCCTTCCACTTGAAGGTGTCAAGATGTGTCAAGATCTTTTGCTGTTCCACCTCCAGTGAAAGGCTGTCAAGGTAAAAACACTACATGTCATTCTAGCTTCCCACGTTCCATCCAATTTTAATTTACTCTTAAATTGCAACAATATCTTGTGAGTACTGTATTTTTTCAGGTAAATGTTTACAATCCATTTTTCTTTCAAAAACAAAAAATAAAGGAATAGAGCAAAATAAAGAAATGCTGCACTTAAGATTGTGGTATTTGTAACTATTTTTGTCAGAAAGGAAAAGTGAAAAAGAGAAATTTCAAATAGAAACAGACTATGAATTGCACATGGTCTCAGAGAAAATTTTTCCAGTGCCACGAATGGAAGAATGGGTTCCATCAGTTCCAGTGTCACAGCTGCTGGACTGATCTTCCCCTTTTCAAATTTGATAGTTTTCCCTTTACCAGATACTTCTTTAAATAGCCTACATCCTGTAATCTTCAAACAACCAAACTTCCCTTCTTCATGTTTTAGAGGAAACAAAGTTATTTACATATTATTGTGTAAGCAGATTATTTCTTCCATTTGGTTTCAGTCTTTCACAAATATGCAAGCTCTCAGATAGGCAAATGTAGAACAAAATTATTGGAATGTGAATAAGTTCTTGTTTCAGTAATTTCTACATCCATTTACTTGTAGTTTTATGAGATATCTTCAGGTAGCTACAGAGATACTTAACTCTCTCAATTGACTGTGCACAAAAATATCCGTTTAAAAGCCTGCAAAGATCAAACAATTCCTACGTTAGTTATGTTAGCTGCAGAAAAACCACCACCCCTGAAGCTGATTTCCTGCTTGAAAAACCATAAGCTAATTGCAGAACAAAAGCTACGTTTTGAGAGGTCCTCCTCTTAGAGCAGTTACTGCGCTAAAGCGTATCTGATGCAGAACAGCTTGCAGATCTTTTGCATGTTCTGTGAAGAAGATATTCTGGTTGTTGTATGCTGTTAATAATGCTGGATGTGATGATATAGCATGAAGCAAAGCAAGCTCCATCCTTTAGTGTTAAATTTTCAGTTTCAGCTGCTCCAAAGAGCATGCATTTGGGTAAAGAGTAGGCAGCTGCTTTTTTTCAGTCAACTGTCATCTTTACCAACTCACTTTTCACTTGCTGATTTTTGAAAAGTTAAAATCTTTCCCACTCTCTTCAAGTCAGTTACCAAGATTCAAACACACGGTGCCAGGATAACGTCTTTTACATGACTGACAATGAAAAAAACAATGTGAAGAGAGCATCAGGTAACCTGTGGCAGATTTTATTTATTATTTACTGATTGTTTGGTGATGATGACTCCTCGTTATTTATTCATTTTTCAAAGGCAAAAGTTCAGCGTATTTCATGTCCAAATTAAACTGTTTTTTTTTCCGTAATTAAAATGATGAAGATTAATTAATGAAAATAGCTTAGACTTTAACACCTAAAAATATATTTTCAGAGAACTGCTTTGTTATCTTAAGTACTCAGCGTTTAAAAGTATTTAGGCAATGCAGTGTTCAGTGCTGCTAGGTCTATGTGACATTGATGAGAATTTCATTTCTGAAATATGATAGGATGCCCTTAAACCCAGACCTTCTAACCATCCACATTAAAGGTCTCCGAATCTAATCCCCAGGAATTTTCCTTCATTCCAGGGCTGGAAGTCAGTTTTGCTGCTTTTCTACCTGCCCCTCCTCCTCCTCTATGTGTGTTTGCAACTTTTCTGTGTGTAAAAGGCTTAAGCACAGAAAGCCAAGTAGAAGTAGCTCCACAGCTTGCTGTCCCTGATTTCCTATCCTTCTGCACTTTGTGTGCTGCACCTACAAAATACAATCCCATGGTGAGGAACAAGACTGCTTCAAAGGAGAGCAAGTTGAGGGACAGGATAGAAAGCTGCTTCAGCACACAGGAGAGGAAAAAAAAGGGGTTACTGGGCATCAGATGCTGAAAATGATCTCAAGGGCAACCTAACCGTTAGTATAGTCAGAATGTTACAGCTCAGCTTGTACCAGTAAGACCTGGGCTGCTAAATTAAACAGATTTCATATAGTTGACTGGAAGAGTACTTAATAATTAATAATTAAAAAAGGGGCTATAAGTTTTTATGAGCTCTTTGAATTTAAATGCCATTTTGACAGATTCAACTCAAAATATCTAGGACCTGATGCACAGCAGTAGTCAGCACTAAGAACAATCGATGTAGTCACTAACGGGCACCCCCCAGAGATCTGGATATGCAAATCAAGTGTACAGAAAACTGAAATTTCATGAGTGACTGGCACTTTTGGAAACAAAGTACAGATGAAGATTTAAGGTTTTGAATGCTCTGATTTCATCCATTTAAAGATTTTCAAAACTTTTCAGTGTGGATGTGCAAACATTCCTCATCCATTATTATCAGCACTCTTTCTCATTTTTCCCCTTTCCTATTAAGATACTAATTAACTTGTAAATCAACAGCAACTCCATTAAAATCCTTGTGGCTTTGTAGTATTCTAAGTGGTAGAAGACAAAATAAAATACCATCTAAATGTCTTTCTTTAAATATATATCCATATATATGTTTATACACACATCTATAAGCATTTCAGTTTAAGCTAAACAAGATTCAAAAAAAATTGATGAAATACCTGTGGACTTTAATATTGTACAGCCATGCTGGGGTGCTGGGGGTGGGAGGGGTTATATAGCCAACTGTTTCATTAGTTTCATGCCAGATTGTAAAATAATAAATACGGTAATGTCTTTAGATTTTCAGCTATGTAAGCATAAATATACAGGAGAGCCGTAAGAGAATGTACAGACCAGGTTTAACTGCAAATAAATGCAGCACAGT
>VXAL01003117.1:2907-33021 GCA_013399475.1 Chauna torquata
AAAAAAGAGAGAGAGAGAGAATTTAAAAAAGCGAAGAAGCAGCACCAGCAGCAGGGAGAATATAGGCTCAGCAACTCTCCAGGTTCGCTTCCTTATTATTACTATCCAGGGGTAATTTTTCATCTCTGCTAGCTAATCTTTGTTCCTTGTGAAGATAATGAATAGCCCAATCCTTATCTCCTGGGCTCCTGGAGGCTGCTGGAGAATGGGGTTGAACAGGGTTGAAAATTGGTTCCAAAGTGCTGCTGAATAAATGGTGTTCCTTATCTCTCGCTTCCAGATTATCGGAACCCTTTCAAAACTCACACAACAAATACAGCCACCACATCTAATGCATCATTTACCAGAGCAGATCTCCGCGTTTGATCGGCAGATAGGCAAAATCTATGTATTCCTTGCTTTACTTAGTATGCATGGACGCCGGGCTGCTGTGCATGCGGGGTGCCCCCGCCGGGCCTGGGACACCCCTGGGGCTCTCAGCGCACGCAGGGCTTCGCTGCGGGCTCAGTGGGGTGAGGAAAGTGTCCCCAGCCCGTCCCCGAAAAGGGGGAGCAGGGTGGGATAGCAATCCACGTTGCAAGGTGCTGCACTTCAAAATTTGGCTTTGCTGGGCTGGGGAGCTGGTGAGTTTGCAGAGAGGGGACGAGGTGCTTGCCTCGCCCTGGGCATCCCCGGCACCGCTCACAGCCCTGCTCTGGGGCGCGGGGCCCCGGTGCGTGGCAGCTGGGCAGGACCCCAAAGCCTGGCACGTCCCAGGTGCTGGGTGAGCCCCCACCATGGCACCCGGGGCAGCCCGAATCTGGGGACCGATTGGTGAGCCTCGGGGAGAAAAGTAAACCCGCAGAAAGGGAATTCTTCCTCCTGGAGTTACTGTGAAGTCTGTCTCTTCCTGCTCAGGGCAGCATCAGGCTTCTTTCTTTCTTTCCTTCTTTTTCTTTTCTTTCTTTTTTCTTTTTCTTTTTCTTTTCTTTCTCTTTCTTTTTCTTCTTTTTCTTCTTTTTCTTCTTTTTCCTTCCTTCTTTCTTTCTCTTTTCTTTCTTTCTTCTCTTTTCTTTCTTTCTCTCTTTCTTTTCTTTTCTTTTCTTTTCTTTTCTTTTCTTTTCTTTTCTTTTCTTCCTCTTATCTCTTTTTTCTTTTTTTTCTTTTTTTAACCAGATTTTATTGTTCTTCTCTCTCTCTTTTTTAATTTTAAATTTTATTTTTATTTGTGCAAATATCAGCATACCAACAAATGCCTCCCAGCCTGTCCATGCAGCCCCTGGCTCCAGGGCAGGTGGTTCCCCAGCCCTGAGCTTGTGATAAAGGTCCCTGCAGCTCTCACCAGCCCTTCTTTCCACAGCAGCATCTGATCTGGTGCCCAGTTACCAAACAAGGCAGCATTTTATTTTTCACAGCCCCTGCACACCCCTGTGCCCCCAACGCTGCCCCACCGGGGACAGGATATCCACGGTGTCCCAGTCCCCTTTGCCTGCCTGGCAAGGGTAGAGGGGTGCCTGGCTTCTGTGGTGGGTGAGGGTGGCTCATCTGTCCCCTTCCTTGTCCTGGAGAGGAGAGAAACTTTCATGGGAAGTTGCGGGCGAGCAGCAGCCCTATCCAGCCCCTGCCCATGCTCAAGAGTTTTGCAAATGTTCAACTTGTACTAATTTTTTTATGGCTGTATTCACAGTTGTTCCCTGTAAAAAATGGACCTGTGTTAGTTTATTAATAACCTAAACATTACGTATTAAAGACCTATGAGTGACACAAGATGACAAAAAGCTGTATTTTTCCAATATACACAAGCACACATTTAATAACCTTCTATTGCATCTCAGCTAGGCCTTCTCTCTGATGGTTCCCATGGCAACTGAGATAAAAAAGCAGCCATTTTCCATATCTCTATGAAAGTCTATTATATTGCAGGATTAGTTCATCTTCTGCTAAGGTCAAACACAAAGTCATACAACCTGAAATATTTAGAATCCATGTACATTCATTTTTTTATATGCCCTTTCATTTTCCACAAAAGACTGGGCTCCTCTGAGGTTTTATTCCCCAGAAAATGCTAAGCAAAGCAATAAAAAAAATCATGATTAGCAGCTGATGAAAAGTTCAATTGTTTTTTTTTTTTTTAAGTTTTTTTTTCCCCTTAAGAGAAAAAACACACACACACACACAACACCATTGTCGCGCAGATAGTGCCTTCCCCATTTATCTCTATCAGCAGCCGTGATTGCAGCCGATACCGGCCGCCTAATTGGGCTCGCAGCGATCTGCGGGCGGACGGCGTCACCTTCTGGCTGCGGCGGGTGCGACAGCGGCCGTGCAGGGTCAGGCCCGGGGGGGCCGGTCCGCCCCCCCCAGCAGCACCCAGCCCGAGCAGCGCAGCCCCAGACGGAGGCAGCCCCGCGCGGTTTCCCATCGGCCGGAGCCGCTGCGGGGGCACCGGTGGGCACCGGCGGACCGTGCCCTTCTCGGGCATTTTCTAGGGGTGAACGTAACCTCCCCGTGGGCTTGCAAATATTTCGAGCGTCCATATCTGGTCATTTGTGGTGATGAAATGCCTGTTTTATGTGTTAGTGCAATCGTCTCGCTGTGCTTGAAGCCTTTCACTTGCACGTTTCAACTATTGCACACCTGAAAAAAATGTTAAACACAGTGGAGAGGTCTAAGCACCAGCCTCCAGCATGGTGTGGAGGCGTAAAGCAAAGTCACTTTTTTTTTTTTTTTTTTTTTTAATGAATGAGTTGGCAAAGTAATTCAGCTGGGTTTTGGTGACACCTAGAAATGCAATAAAGTAAAACTTGTCCAGCCTTCAGACAGTCTGAATGGTGACAAACGTGTTATCAGCCACAACATGAAGAACTATGGCTCTTTCTTTTTTTTCCAAGGTCACTCCTGAAAACCTGGAAAACCAAGGGAGGGAATACGTGCATGTGGCCATCCACAGTCGTGGTTTTGTTCACGGCCCTTGCTTCCTCACCTGCCTCACTCGCCTGGGACACCTGCGCACCCATAAAAGCCCACACCTGTGCCTCTCCTCTCCCTTTGGTCTGCTGCTTCCTTCTGCCCACTTCGGAGGAGGACGGACTTCGGCGTTTTTAGGGCTAATGCAAAGGTATGTGGTTTTAGCCTTGGATCCTGGGACTTACCTGTCTTTAGAAAGAAGGTGGCTATGTTTCTAGTCTCGGAGTTTGTACAAAAGGGAAGAAGCCTGAAAATGCGCCCTGAGCTGAAAGTTTGAAGAGGAGCACAGAGTGTCCCCAAACGTAGGTGGTTTTCTTTTTTTAAGCTTTGTGGTTTCTTTTCTTCCCTACTGCATCCTCCTCATCCCAGGCAGCAGCTGACACAGTGTTTACGTGTCTGGGGTCTGCGGCTCTGAAAATCCCCCTAGAAATCTGGGTGTAACTGTGTCCTCCAGCCAAAGCGGGGTGTTCCAGCAGCACCTCTGCTTCTCAGGGCAGTGGTGTCGGTCTCATCCTCTGGTAGCTCTGGCTTTCCTGTGAAGTCTGCCACTGGTGACCAGCAGCACGGGTGCTAGGGGTGGCAGACCACAAGGGTCTGTGTCCCAGCGGGGTTGGGGAGCTCCTCGCTGGCATGGCTACCCCCTCGTCCCCAAGGCTCGAGCAGGGGGCCTGGGTGCTGGCTGAGGCTGATTCTGATGGGAGAGCCAGGCTGGAGGTGAGTCTTCGCCCCATTCCCAAGCCCAGCATGAAAAAATGGGAGGGGGGGAAACCACATGTCCTTTGGGCTGCAAATATTTAGATGGTTTCCAGTGGCCAGTTAGTGCAGGGGAAAGCCTAGAGGCACACGGGGCTGCTGTGATGTGGGTTTTCACAGGAGCGGGGTGGCCGCTTGTGCTGGGGACAAAGGGGCTCCTGCCAGCCCTGGGGGCTTGGGGATGGCCCCCGAGGGGTGTTGCTCTCCCCTTCCACCTCAAGTGAGCACGGCTCTGTGTGGTTTGGGATTCAGGGCAGTGGCAAAATGCCCCAGTTTGGCCCCTGGTTGTTTTTCTGTCTCTTGGCGACATCTGATGCGTTGCAGCGAGTTCCCAGAAAGAGGCCCTGATGGAGGATGTCAGGGTAGGAAGAAAGGAGCTGACCTTGCTATTAAAAGGCAACATAAATGGAAATGTTTCAGACTGCTTCGAGCAGACGTCTCTGGGAAGAAAATCTCCTTGTTCTGCTCTGCTCCATAAGGCCCTCGTGAGCAGCTTTGTCTGCTAATTGCTCGCTTTTACCACACTGGAGATGCTTGATTTATCCTTGCTCCCATTGCTGTGTCTGAAAAGATCTTATGGAGTTTGAGAAGGATTTAAGCCCTGCTGATCTCTCACGGCTTCGTATGTTCCTGATCTAACAGTGATGCCAACAGCCCCAATGCACTTAGATCAAAGATGCTCATCTCAGGTGGGAAACTCCAGGGTCTGGGGCCTGATCTTGCTCCAGAGCAATCCTGCTGAATCCAGCCCAGCATTCCCAGCAGCACCTCTTAAAAGGGGGAAATCTCTCACAAATCTCTGATCCCTGCTCTGCGCAGGGTCCTGTGGAGGAAGGAAACCTTCACATTGCACGGCTGCTTTTTGTGTTGGGGGAGAAGCAGAGTAATTATCTGATTAGCGAGAATAAGCCTTGCTTACAGCTTGAGATGAATGAAGGTTTGAAGCCCTCTTGGCTTTTTGGCTGTGATCAAATGTGGCATCAGTTTAACATCCGTATCCTTTATCTGGGGAGTGGGAAGGCTAACCTATCCTGACGCAGGGCGTGAACTTGATTTAAAAGGGCTCTCCTTCACTATTTTTGTCTGTGCTGTGTGATCCTGCTAGGTGATACTGCGGGGAGCACGGGCTGCTTTGCCTGCCTGGAAGGAAGGGGAGGAGGACAGGGATGAGGACAGCATGTGAGGCTGCACTGAAACTTTGGAGAATGTTGAGAGGAGCACATGTGAAGCGCAGCTAGGGCAGACCCACGTGCCTGAGGACAGCGCGGGCACGGTGACAGCAGGCAGCCGTCGGGATTGAGACGTAGGGACAGTTTCTGCCGGCCTCGGAGCGGTCGGCTCCCCCAGCTTGGTCTCGTCTGAGCTGTTGTCCTCTGAGCCGTGGCTGACAGCACACCTCGGAAAACCTGAACAATGCATCTGCTGCGGAGGCATAAATCATCCCAGGTCCCGTCTACATGTGCCCCCGCGCCGCTCCGGTTTTGTGCCGGCAGCGCGGGGCTGACAGCCGGCGCTCACCAGCGCGGGCAGCACAGGGTTTGTCAGCAGCCACTGGAGCTAATGATTTAAATGATTAGCGCGAGGAGCACAAGCAGCTGCTATTGACTTCAGCCAAGGTGCTCCCATTGTTTGGGCAGGTTGTTCTCCAGCCGCGGCCCGCGGAGGTGCAACCGCTCAGGCTCACGGCTGCCTCGGCAGGGCTGCAGCAGTGGGACGTGTCAATGGAGTGTTTTTCCAGAAGCTGTGGGCAGGGACGGCCAAAGGCTTTCTGAGCTCTGTCTTGAAGACATTTTAGGCTGGCTGGTGTCCCCCTGGCCACCCTAGGGTGGCTTTTTGGTGGTGGAGCCTTTCACCCCCCTGTTTGAAAAAACCAGCCTGGGCTGGCTCTGCTTGTCCTCACAACGTGAACCTCACACGTGCTGGAAGGAGGCTTTGGTTGCTGGGCCAGGGAAAGTGAAACACAATCTGAGAACAGGGCTGGAGCCTGGCTCACTCATTACGCCCTGGCAAGTGGCACACGAAGCAGCAGAGCTGCATCCTGCACCCTGCTCCTCGCAGCATCCCCGCTTCCGAGCTGCCTCGCGGGTGCAGGTGGGCACGATGCCCATACCTGGGATGTCTCCAGGAAGGTCCTCTGCCCCTCAGGGGCCAGGACAGTCAGTGCTGGGTGGCAGAGCAGGTTGTGTTTGGCTGCTGCGGGCTCTACACCTCCCACAGCATCTGTCTGAGCCACTGTCAGGGGCAGGATATTGCAGCTGGGATATCGGAGCTGCTCCGCCAGCCAGTTCCTGTGCTGTGTGGATGTGTAATGCACACCGGTATGGCATACACTGTGCAGAGCGTGTGTCTGTGGATGGAGTGTTTATTTAGGTGTTGAAGGTGAAATGAATCTCTGCCATTTCCCTCCGGGCTGAATCTTTACCTGCTCCTGCAGCTGAAAGCCACTGACGCTGCTCCGGAGCACAGCACCCTCCTCCTGGCATGGCAGGCAGATGTTTCCCAGCATCTGGGAGAAAAGCCCTTTCCCTCTCCATCCTCAATGAAGCACTCGCTCCCTTTACCCGTACAGGCTTTTGCCTTCATTTCCAGAAGCTGGTCGGGCTGTGCTGCACTGCCCCTTCCCCCTGTTTATCGCAGCTCTGTTTTGGAGACGAGTGAGTGAATTTGGGCAGAGACCTGCCCAGCCCGCAGAAGCCAAAGCACTGCTTCCTATGGGGCTGATAAAAGCAGGTGTTTATTTATTTTTTTTTTTCTCCTTCTAGAACCCAAAATAGCCATTTCCAGTGCACCAGGCACATCACCACAGAGCCAGCCTGGCACAGGAGCTGCGTGTTCTGCCCAAGCTCAGCCAGGCGGCCACGGCTCCCTTGATGCAGGTGAAACGGGAGCAGCGTGGGGCACTGGGAGCATCCCTCCAGGCAGCGCTTTCCTTAACCTGTGGATCTTGACCCTTGCCTGCTGGGCTGTTTTCAAGGCTCCTAAACAAAGACCATCCTTCACTTGGTAATGTGTCTGCATTTCTTGGACGAAAGGATGGATTTCTCCATAAATCACTTTTTTTCATCAAACTGAGAGGGAAGAAAAGGGGAGGAAGGGAAAACCCCCCAGCCCTTGTCTTGGTGGTTTGTCATGCTTGCCTTTAATTGACAGACCTTGTTATTAATGTTTTCCAGCCGACTCTCATCCAGGGCTCAAACTTCCCTTTTAAAGCCCTGTCATGTTAAAAATTGACGTGTGTTGACTTTGGCCTGGGAGAAGCTGAGCCCTGGCTGTAGGTAGGAACTGCATGTGTTTAGTCTGGCTTACGTTTTATTTTCCCCTTTCATCAAATTAGTTCAGCTGTATTTTTTTTTTCTAAAGGAAAGAAAAGAAAAGAAAAACTGTTTGACAGTCCGAGGCTCTGGGTTAGAATTGCAGCATTGCATTAAAACAACAAAAAATAGCTTACAAATGTGGGCTAAGGCAGCCGGGTGGAGATGGGGCCGCCAGAGCAGGGGCAGGAAAAGCTGCTGTGAGTAAACATGGTCTCTGAGGAGGCACACGGAGATTCCTCCTGCAACCCCACAACCCCAGCTGTTTGTTTGTTTAATGTATTCCACTTGGGGTAATTGCGTTCAGACTCGCTAAAATTAGTGCTGTCCCGACTGCACCAGGTTCTCTGCGTACATGCCGTGTTGTATCTGCCTGTGCGTGCGGCCAGGCTGCGCCAGGACACGACCTGTGGCATCCGCTAGCTCCTGTTATCGGGCTGTGACTTTTCGGCACAGCTGGGAGTGAGCTGCAAGCCCAGCAGGGTGACCACCAGGCTGAACTGGGACTGGGAAGCACCAGAAAAGTCAGTGGGGTGCGTCTGACATAGAGCAGATTTCCCCCTGCCCCGAGTCGCTGAAGGCCAGGGAAGCACCAGCTGCTGTTTTGGTGCCAAATGGAAAGAAACTGATGAAACCTCAGGAAGTCAACATGCTCGTGCCACCATCCCGCCTGTGCTGGATCCAACCCCGCTGTGCTCAGCCTGGGGCAGAGCCCAGGTCTGGAAGCGGCAGGGAAAACAGATGGGGCTGCCGTGAGCCTGGATTCACACCTATGTTTTGGCCTTACCAGGGGCCCAAACAGGTCCCATCCATGATGCTGGCTGCCCCACAGGTGTCATCGCAAACCTGGGGGGCTCCTGGCTCCCACGCAGGCCCGAAATGAAGCTCTTGCACCCAGGGAGGGGTGGGGGAGATTGGGCACCACAGCCTCCTCTCAGCCGTGATCCCTCTCACAAGGGTCTGGCCGCACAGGGGGGCTGAAATATTTCCTAACAGCTACTTTTGTAACATCAGTGAAATCAAAGCAAAACGTGTCAAAATTCCCATTAAGACACATTTAACTTCCCTTGTTTCAAGACAAAGTGGCTTCGCCTGGAGGCAGGTTTCGGGTTCGCTGCGGCAGCCGTGGGAGACTATTGTATTACAGAGCAGCACGGAGCCAGGTTTGGCTCTCTTCAGGGTAAAGGCTTTTTCTAATCAGGATCGGTTTAATTCTGTCATCTGAATTATTAGCTTGGCTCCGTTTCTGGCCTGTGCAGGAAAGAAAGGAGGGGAAGGAGCCCGCTGCTGGAGGAGGGGAGCAGAGAAGGGAGACAGCCCCAGCCCCGAAGGGCAGATGCCTGGGACCTGCTCTTTGCACTACAAAACCCCCATGTTCACCTTTTAGATGATGATGGATGGTGGAAGGTGCGAATGCCTCCAAGGGCTTTGCACATACGGACTAAGCCTCTCCACACAGCTCTGCCGTAGATGAAAGTTATCCTGATTTACAGGTGGGGAAACTGAGGCAGGGGCCAGTGGCTGCCCGCCTGTCCCATGGCAGCAAGGGAGGTCAGAGGATGCGGCGCTGCCAGCGCCTGCCCAGAGCTGAGATGAATTCCTCATTAAACACAGGAGATGGTAAAATTCCCCCTTTCCTCCTGGAAAAGCCAGCGTCTCTGCGTCCTGGCTCGCGTGTCAGGGGAGGCTGTTACCACTTCCTTGCTCTGTAAAGGATACTTTTTTTTCCCTCTCCTTCCTTTTTATTTTTTCCAAGAGTGGGGGTGGACATTGGAAAGTTGTGTTTTCCCTGTCACTACTTCACATCC
The DNA here is from genome assembly GCA_013399475.1 of Chauna torquata. NCBI lineage: Eukaryota > Metazoa > Chordata > Aves > Anseriformes > Anhimidae > Chauna > Chauna torquata. Next base: position 11,726 of record VXAL01003117.1, read on the forward strand.
TTGCTCCCCATGCCACGGGTAGCGTCTGTGGGAGCACTTTAGTCATTTAACCTCCTCAGCAGGCAGCAGCAGTAACAAATAATAATAAACTATTAGCAGGTATTGCTGATGGCATTGTAAGGTGAGCATGACAGGTAGGGTTAGAACAGCTGGCTGTGGATGAAGGGGCTGGGCAGCGCATCCCCAGCAGCCAGTGACCAAGGCTTGAGCTATCTGCGTCTCAATGGGACAACGTCAGGCAGGACTTGAGGCATCAGAGGGAAGTTGGTGCTTCCTGGGGGGGGGGAGGCAGCAGCCAGCTCTTGTGCCTGGATGTTCCCAGGTGAATTCTCAAAATGAGGGGAAGTTTGCTAACACCAGGATAGCAACATTTTTGTTTTATCCATGCAGCTTGGGGGAGAGGGGAGTTGGATACCTGCTTGTGCAAAGCTGGCACCAAGACGCCTAAAATGAGAGGATGCAGGCAATGGCGATGTGGGCTGGGGTCAGCCAGGAGCAGCTGAGGGCTCCGGTGCCTCTGATTTGAGCAGGTGAGCAAACCCCCAGGCAAGGGCACCCGGGAGAGCGTGAGCAGTACTACATCCTGGACAGCCCTTGCAAATTACCAGGAGGTACTGGAGGAGGCAGAAATAAGGCAGCAGGTGGACCCGCTGCTTGGTGCGAGCATCTTGGGGTCTGGGCCCCATCTGGAAAAGAGAATAGCTTCCAGCTGCTTCCATTGAGGGGAGTGGCTGCCAGGAGGAAAAGGTCAGTCAATCGCTGGGTTAGCCACTGAAAAATGCAGTCTGGTGTGTCCTCTCCCTCACGCCAACGTGGGAAGTGGCTTCTTGCACGTGCTTACGCTGTGGGGAGAGGCAGCTCAGTGAGACCTTCCCCATCCTGTGGCAGTGGGACACATCTGCCTGATAAACTCTCTGCTCCTGGTTATGCTCAGACCGTGATCGTTCACAAGTCCGAGCCCAGGTAGGACTCAGATGTGTTGGCAGAGCAGGGGAAAATGGTTGGGTTGCAGAAGACCTGCGGAGTCCTTAGCTGATCTACCACTGGGTTGTGTCCTACTGGGTTTTTGTAAGGTTTCCTTAACACTTGTGCAGTGCTAGAGAGATCGAGTTGTTACATGAAGCGTCTTCAACCCATTGGATTCAGGAAGAAAAGAGCTGCTTGTTCCCTGGCTGGGCCAGTCCTTGCCTGGGAGCAGGGAAACCCAGCACAGGGCAGCAGGATGATGCAGACAGCACTGGGTCTGGCTCACTGGTGTTGGGTAACCCAAGACTGACCCCATATCAGTCAGCTTGTGGGGGTCCCACACGTGGCAGTGCTCAGCTCCAAGGGGACGGAGGCTGATGTGATGTTTTTGGCTTGGTTCCTCGCTGGCATAATCAATCTTCCACAAGAGATGCTCTCTGCTCAGCATCTCTGATGTTATCACAGCCCTACTGTCAAGTGCAGGCTGAAAAAGTGTCCCGATGCTTTCATTTTCAGCCACTTAAGCCCTGAGCATCTCTGAAGCCTTGGCTCCATGCTTCCTTCTGCAGCCTCTTCTCCTTGCTGATGAGTGGCCCTTGTGCAGGGGAGCCGGCCCACATCCTTGGTGTCCAGCCCCCCTGCAAGGTGCAGCTCGGCTGCAGCAACATCTCCAGGGGCTTTTGAAATCTGTAATGGGTGCCCGTCTTGGGAGGGCAGAGCTTTGTCCTGATGAGGTGGGATATTCAGCACGGTTGCTTGTGCAGAATGCCCCTTCCTGACTCTGAATGTGAATCGCATACGAGAACCATGGTTCACACACTGCGGGCACTGGCTTATCTCCTTGTTCCTTTCCCCGTGGCCTGCTTTAGTCTGTAGAGGCCTTTAGGTCCTCTGGGTCAGAGATTCTTTCTTCCTAAATCAGGAGCTGATAGCAGCATGTGAGTCCAGGAACACAGCAATCCTGGAGTCCTCTTTACTTGGCCTCCTTAATCTCATGGGGTCAACTTGACGGCTCTTTGAGCCCAAAAATTTTCAGAGAAGGTAGTTTTATGGGGATACTACTTTGGGATGGGCTAGCTTGTCTGCATTTGGGATTGTGCTGTGTATTTCGAGCCTTTGAGGGTTGTAAGATGCGATGCTAATACACGGATCGATGCTGAGAGTCGATGCATCTTTGGGTCACCGCTGTGGGCTTCTATGGAGCTGCTGAGCTGCTGTCTGGGATGCATGAGTACCAGTTGGGCTGGTGCCTCTTTGGATGACTTCACCAACATCTGCTAGGCTGGTCCATATATCCTGGACTCCTTTTTTTCTCCTTTAGAGAGAGACTGAGGGGATGGAAGATGGTGTTGGCACAGGACATGGGAGGTTGCACCCTCTGGTGTGAGCCACCAGGAGTGGGGTGACAGGGATGGTGCTTCCTGGGACCATCAGCTAGGACAGCCCACAGCCACCCCCGGCAGCTGGCCAACACCTCCATCATGCTTCAGCAGCTCTTCTTCCCCAGGGAGGTTGGTGCCACCTCGAGCTCTGACTTGCGGCTACTCCTAGGTGAGCATTGGCCATCCCTGCAGCTCCCGGCCGGGCATTTCGCGCACGCCACCATGCCCCCGTGGGAGGGGGACCTTCTGGCTGCTGTGGTGGGGCAGAGCTGCAGGAAAGCTGCTGGGCTGCTGCACCTCCAACGCTGGTTGGTGCCGGCTCCCCTCACCCCAGGGTGCCTCACCAAAATAGCTGCTATGGAAAGAGGTTTGTTGACTTTTTTCTTTTCCTTTCCTTTTTCTTTCTTTTTTTTTTCTTCCTGCGCTCAGACTTCCCCAGGCCTCCTCAGAAGGCTCTGGCATATCATCCTACAGATGTGGCATAAAAGCCCTGGTTGCAAAATATATCCGGCATGGCAGTTGGTAGTGTTGTGCAATCTCCATCAACTTACGGAAACCACTGTGAGATACTATTAAAGAGAGACTCCAGCCCCATCCATCACTCCAGCCGCAGTCACGTGTCCAGCTGTCAGGCAGAAGGGCACAGGCAGACAGCGCAGGGGCTGTAGGCACCAGCAGAGCTTTCCCTTGCAGTGGGTGCTCTTCTGCAGGGACAGACAGGATGGGACCTCTCTTCTGGCACCCTTTGCAGCTCAGACCAGATCTGTTGTGTTGCCACTTATGTCCTACCATTACACGTTGCTCTTCAGCATCTGTCAGCACTGCAGTCTTAATGCTACTGGTCAAAATCCGGGTGATTATGAATGGTCGTGCAAAAGACGATGGTTAAGGCAGCTCTGACAGACCAGATGTGGGTGGGACTGTGAGAGCCACTGTTCAGATCTCAGCACATTTCCTTTTTCCAAACCCAGCAGAGACCTTCCCTGGGGAGCGAGGGACAGCCCATGCCACCACGTCTGAGGGCAGCAAGCATGTGTGAGAAGGAGCTGCGGCAGCCGGAGAGCCCAGGTATCTCTCTCACAGGAGAAGGATGACGTGCAGGTCGGAGGATGCTGTAACTCTCAAGGCTGGAGGAGGGAAGGGGATTGCAGGTGTTAAGGGCATCCAGGCTGTTCCTATGGACCTGGCTGGCTTTCTTCAACTCCAGGGAACCCTTTGGATGAGCAGCACCAAACGGGGAGCAGGACTCCACAAGCTCAGCTCCCTGGGGCTTGCCCACGTGCAGGGACGCTCCTGGAGGTGACGTCTGGGCTGGTGCTGGGGCATCCCCCTCTGGTCTCTGTGGCTCTTGCTAGTCCCAGATAAGCGGGGCCTTGGCTGCAAGGGGACACTTGTGCGACAGCCCGAGTCTGCTGGATCTGTACCAACCCCCAGCAAGCGCACCAAGGGCGGCGGGGACGGACTGACAACCTTCAGCCACGGGCAGACCTGAGCCAGAGGACATGGGGCTCACCAACCGCATCCATCCGTGTCCTTGGGGCACCTTCCCCACCAGCCCCAATGTCCACGGCAGACCCCGCAGCGCACTGGGAAGGGACGTAGTGCTGGGGCGAGCATCCGTTGCTGATGAACCCCGCTCAGCCTGGCGGGCTCGTTATTACTGCGGCTTTATTGCACCTTATTGCACAGCACCTCCCGGCCCGGTCACCCTCTCCTCCCCAGTCACGTCTCTCTCTCTGCAGGCATATTAAATCCCTGAGGGCTGCTCGGGCAAAATTGCCACTGCTCCATTACTCTGCTGTCAGCATCCGCTACCCTTGTGAGAATCAGGCTCCACATCAGAAAATAATAAAGGCGATATTATGAGCAGAGGGGAGAGGAGATTAAAAAACCTGTTTAAAGAGACTGCTGGTCCCTGTGCTGTTTATTGCACATCATGGCTTTGCGTTATTTTTGTTGTCAGTGAAGCTGGACTTTTAATTTTCCTCCGATCATGAAGTGACTGGCTTGTAATTTCCCTATGGCTCTGAGGATTATATATATATATCTGAGGGCTATATATATGTGTGTGTGTGTGCGGGTACCTGTTGCTGCCAAAGATCAGCTGGTGATGATGCTTTCGCTGTGTGTTGAAGTGCTGATTAAATCCTTTATTCCCCCAGACCACAGTCATGACATGCTCTGGGCCCAGCCCCGGGGCTGAGCCAAACTCAGCGGCAGGGACAGAGCTGCTCCGGGAGGGCTTTGTGTCCCAGCACCGGGCTGGCTCTGCTCTCCTTGGGGTCTGGCTGTGACACGTGCATTTATCCAGGACTTCTTTTTTTTTTAAGATGTGATTTACTTTCCAGGGTGTTTTGGTCAATTTTCATCCTTAATACCTTTGGCTAATGAGCCCACTGAATGTCACAAAATGGTTTTCATGCACTGACGTGCTTGTGCTGTGGGTTGGCAGCACTATAAAGGGAAGGTATTCAAGTCCTGTAGCCAGAAATGCTGTCTCCTCCACCCCCATGCCAAATACGTTCTGTGATAGTTTTTGCTGTCGTTTTGGCGTTTTTTTCCTGTTGGTGGTGGTTTTTTTATTATTATTATTATTTATTTAACTAATGGATAACTTGTGTTAATGCAGAGCTGCACAGGTAAACCCTGCAGAGCCGTGCTGGGGCGATGCCACACCGAGGACTGAACTCCCGGAGGTCTCCAGGCCAGGCCAGCAGGATGGTCGCTGGTGCTAGATCATCCCAGCTCTGGCTTTGCCCAGCCACATGCTTCAAACCTCCATGGATGGGGCTCCATGGCAGGAGGAGAGCAGTGCTCTGCTCTTCTCCAGTCCATCCCACTCCCTTCAAGTCCTGGGGAGACAGGTTTGGGACTACCCCATCAACAGTTCACCTTGGCATCAAAAAAATATCCGCTTGTTTCTAAAAGAAAACTCCAGGCTGAGCTTTCCCAGCTGGAGGGTAGGGGACGGTTGCTTTGTAATCACTCCCGGCTTGCTGTTGAAAACATCTTGGTCAGATTTTTATCAGCGCCTGAACAGGAACAGCCTTGAAGGACTGTCTCTGGGGAGATTAGGTGGCTGCTGGTGCAGCATGAGGTGCTCCTGCCTGGCCAGCTGGGATGTGCTCGAAGTGACACTGATTTGGTGTCTGCCCAGGGACCCGCATCCCTGGTGTGTCGTGGCAGAGCCGGGTGGCCGCTATCTGGCCAGGTGATGTCCTGAGGTGTGAGTGTGTGGTTGGCACCTACTCACGCTGTCAAGGAGGCACGGGGGATGCTCATAAAGGAGGTGGGATGAGTTTCCTTGTCCTCAGAGAGGTGTGGAAGGAGTGAGGAGGCTCACGGCTGCTCTGTGGGGACAGCACTGGTGTCAGGGTTGAGGCTTGAGCTGCGAAGAGGGGATCCAACGCAGAGACACCATGGCAGAGGTGGGGTTGGGATGAGTCCAGGTGGTGTGTGGGGAGCTGGAAGCTGTGAGATTTGGTCAATGGTGTTTCTGAGCAGTTTGGGGGCGAAGGTGGGTCCTTACAGCATCCCCCAGGGAAGGTGACCGGGGCTGGGAGAGGAACCTGTGCAAGACGAGGGGCAAGAAGCTGTGGGTGCAGGCTGGGCTGGCTGTGCGATGGGCAGGGAGGAGTTGGGGCTGGTGCCTGGATGTAGGGCTGGGAGATGGGAGGGAGCACGGAGGGGAAAGAGGAGCCCACCAGGCAGTCAGTGCTGCTCGGGGAGCCCAAATCCTGCAGGGACAAACCCTCTGCTTGGCCGATGCTGCCCCACTGACTTTTATATCCTTACAGAAAGAAAACAAGCCCGGCTCCAGCAGGAGCACAAGCCAGAGGGGAAGGAGGACAGTGAGGCAGGGGCTTGCACCAGCCCTGTGCCACCTGGAAAATGCTGGCGGCTGTGCTGGGCAGTGCTGGGGGTTTCCAGTAAGCCCTGGGCTGGGGCAGGAAGCATGCAGCAGGCGGCAGGAAGCTGGCTGCCGCACCGCCCGGCATTCCTGCATGCTGGAAAGCCGAGTCACATTTCCTGCGGCGTGCCTGGAGCACCTCCACCCCGAGCAGTGCCTGCTGCCTGGCTGGATGCGGCCCCGGGACCCCCACTGTCCCGCTCTTGGGGATGGGAACAGAGCGATGCTCAGAGGCTTCGGTCCTCGGTGTGGGTGTGATGCAGCCCGGTGTCCGTCCTGAGGATGCCCTGGGCATGGGCTCCAGCTGTGGTCCCTCTGGTCATGACTGCACCACAGCAGGGAGATGGTTGTGCCAAGGTGAGATGACGGCTAAATGTAAAAGCACATGACGTGTGTTTAGGTGACCTCAGCATGGAAATGAGCAGTGCCACACGGCAATGGGTCACGGGCAGAGCCCCAGGGCAGTGCCCCATCCCTCCTTTCCCACTGCAGGCTCATTCCGGCGCATTTCCTCCGCGCCGTGCACATGCACTGCCCTCAGGGGTCCCACCTCCATGCACATCTCTGTTCTGCACCTCCTGAGTCCTGGCCCTGGAGAAACCCAAGCCGCCACATACCACAACAGTTGGCAACGGACCTGTCCGTATGGGATGGATGGCATTAGTTCCTCTCCTCCACCCACCTCCATCAGCAGGGTCGTGGCCAAGAGGACAGCCCCTTGCCTTGCCCCCCGGGTGGGGTTGCCCTGTTTCCTGCTGCCTGCAATCCAGGTGGGTAGATGAGGCCTTGGAGTCTTCTCTCAAAACCTCTTCTGTGCCCATGCTTTGGGTTATTTCCTTTAAGGTGCTTGTGTTTTAGCTGGTAAGATCTCAGCTGGCTTCTCATTGTGGTTTCTATTTGCTTTCCTCCTAGATCTCTGCAATTGCTGTTTGTTTATATCCGTAGGCTGCCTAATTAATCAATGTGCCATTTAACCAAGCCTGGGTGATGCACCAGCTCAACAATGCATCTCTGCAAGAGTTTTCAGCTTTGTTCTCCTCCGATAGCCCACTGGGTGAGTTCATTCCTTGGCAAGTTGTAAATGTTTGTTTGCTCACATTGTTTTTGTTTATTTTTATTGTATCTATATTGTTCGTTATTGGCTTGCATGGGAAAGCCCATCCAGGGGTCATGTCCTGGTCTGCATTTCTTGTTGCATCTCACAATCACACCAAACCACTGCTCCGCTGCTGCTGCTGGTTGCAATAGGTGCTGCTCTTTGCCCTGTCCCTTCTTCTAGCGTGCGAGTCAGGTTCCCCTCCTGGGGAGACGCGTGGTGCTGACAGCCACATGGATGGTGCTAGCTTTGTCAGTGGAACACGCAGGGGGACACGACTTGAGCAGCCCCCGCTGGCAACGTATTGGATGGAAAGTGTCCGGGAGCTCCTGTTTGAAGCCCACGCGTGCCTTTACGGCTCACGGCTGTAAACCAGAGCAACTGAAGCCCTGCAGCTCATAGCAGGGCAAAATCTCACTCCCAACCAGCATTGCCAGGCTGGTGCAGAGCTTTCTGCAGGCCCAGCAAATTTGTTTTTCTGCTACTGTTCACTCCGGTATGAGTCCAACTGCCTGGTGAACAGAGCGAGTCTCTTCAGTGCTGTTTTCTTCCAGAGCAGCTCTGCCATGGAGAGAGTCAGTTCAGTTTGGTTTGGCTTACAAATCCCCGACGCGTTTTCTTTGGTAGTCCTGGCGCAGTGAGTGCAGGCCTGCTGGCTCAGCCCTGGCTCACCAGCAGTCGCTTTGCAGCCGTTCACAGAGACTTGGAAGCAGCCTGGCCCCATCTGAGAGCCCCCCTCCACCCGCGAGCTTCCCCAAGCCCACTGAGCACCATCGGGGGCTTCAGTGGCTCCCAAGAGGCTCACGGCAAGCCCGCGTTAGCGATGTCCGCATCCCTGTCCTGTCCGGCAGCGACCCCCACGTGCACAAAAACCCACCCCCGCGGGGGGGTCAGCCCCCGCCGGCTCCTCCGCCGTAGGAAGCGGGAGCGCGGCTGGTGGCTGCGGTTTCCCACGCGGCCGCCGAGGTTGCCGGGCTGGCGAGGCTGCGTGCGCGCCACGGGGCGCCGGCAGCGGTGATGAGTTAGCCAGACCCCCGAGCCGAGGAGAGCAAAGCGGAGCCGGCAGGGTTTCCAGGGAAGGAAATCCCAGCGCTTCGTGAGCTCCAAATAATCGCAGGCAGCAAGGAGCAGGAAGCGCTTGTTAGGAAGGAGCGAGGAAACGGAGCTGATGCCTCAACCCAAGCAAACTTTTTAGGACCGGAAAGTGGGAGTAGGAAGGCATAAAAGTGCTTTGAGCTTTGGCAGAGGATTGCAGAGGGCAAGGGGTGAGGGGAGAGGGACAAACATCGATGCAGAGCTCAAGGAGGGGGCAGCCTGTGTGCGTGCTGTGGAGGGGACTTCACGGTGGAGCTGCTAATTAAATAAGAAAGGCTCGTCTCCATGCCTCTTAGGTTAACTCAGCAGGGATATTGCAAAAGCAAATTCCTCCCAGCAAGTGTAATTAGGGGGCCGGAATTCCTCTGGTTCCTTGTCCTTGCCTCTGAATCCTGCTAAAGCCATCAGGTGAGGACACAGGGTGAGGGGGCAAGGGGGAACACGCAAGTCCTGTGCAAAAACAACCCTCTCCCAGCGTGGCAAGGATTTCACATCAAGGCTCGACATTTTTCTCGCTGATTATTCCAGGGTGGAAAATACATGTTGGACAAAACAGGCAGGGTCGCAGGGCTGCTTCCCCCAGGGCAGCATGCTCACATTAGAGGTGGAAAGAAGACAGTGAGGGGTCTGGGCAGGGCACCGGCAGGATCTGGGAGGTGCCCACGCATGGCACAACAGCCCTGGATGGCGCTGGGAAAGGCTGCTGACCCGCCAGCAGCCGGCCCCGTCCACCTGGGCTCAGACCTCTCCAGCCCAGCGTGTTGCGGCAGCAGGAGGCTTCGGGGCTCCCCAGGCACGTCACAGCACCCTGTGTTTGTGCCAGCGCTGCCTTTGCAGGCAGGGAGGATGCTCGTGGGGGCCAGCACATGAAGACGTGTCTTGTCTGGCACTGGAGGACACCAGGTACCTGGGGACATGGGGACAAGGTGGACTGCTTGGCATGGATCAAGGGGGGAGCCTGGAGATGGGGGGCATGGAGGGGGTGGGAGAGGAAATGTGGGGGGAGGAGAAAGGGCGAGCCTGGGACCTTAAAGAGCAATTAGTCAAAGCCGAATTGTTTTTCTAAACTCTTAATGAAAACAAAGAATGGGGCATGGCCCAGATGGTGCCAGGGGATCAAATAAATGTCGCACTCAGGAAGCAGCTGCTACTGGGAATGTTTCCTGCCAGCCCTGCTGCTGCTCACAGCCACTTTTATTATTTGTTATTTTTCAGGACTGCAGCTGGGGTTTCCCTCCAGCTGTGTGGAAATACGCTTAAGCCTGGTCCATGAAGGGCCCGGGACAGCTCGTCCCTGCCTGCGGCATCCCCGGGGTGCGCAGCATCCCTGGGGCATTCAGCATCCCTGCCCAGTGCCCCTGGCCCCCTGCTGCGCAGAGCGGTCTTGTCCTCCGGTTTGGACACTGTGTGCCTGTGTCCCGTGTAGGGTTTTGTCCAAGGGTAGCGTCCCACTTCCCTGCCCAACGCCACCATCCACCCGTGGGGGTTCAGCCTGTCTCTGCTCCAAGCCTGTGGCTGATGTGGATGACCAAAGTCAATAAATTTGACAAAAACGGATGGTTGGAGCATTGTTTTCATCTGTCTGCTGCTTTTTGGGAGCCAGGGAGGTTTTTCTGTAATCCCAAGGGCTAAAAAGTCCTTGCTTTTAGGGGGGGGTGGGGGGGGAATAACTAAACCAAACCTAAAATCCTTTGACTCCAGCAGCTGAGGATTTAAGGGATCCTGTTCCTTATTAGACATTTAAGAAAATTGCTGGCCCTTGTTAGCCAGTGGAGACCTCACGTGGGAGCTGCACTTTTGTGGTGCAAAGCAGAAAGAAAGCTGGCTTTGCAGCGTGGCTGCTCCCAGCCACCCTGCACACAAGACAGAAGGACTATCACAGGCTGATGCTTTTTATCAGGGTGTGTTTTTTCCGAGGACAGCCCAGACGGAGGGACCGCTTGGATGCCTCCTGAGGAACTGCGTGCTCACCTCCTGCCCTTTGCTTTTTATACGTGGAAATCCCCGTATGCCCGGCAGGACAGGACTCTCACCATCCAGCCATGTCCCAGGAGTTTTGCTGGAGCCAAACCCTCAGCTCCAGCCATCATGGGATTTGGGGTGTCAGGTGGGATCTGCTTCCCGGCTGTGACGGCCGGGGCTTTGCCAGCTCCTGCTGGAGATGTCGCTTCCCTGCCCGTCATTGCTTGCCCTGGGGTTTGCAGTTACGTCCTCGGAGCCGTTTGATCCGCAAAAATCACAACTGATCAAAGGGGCAGCTTACGGGAACACGCTGCTGGGTGACTTCCTCTGGTGGTGCCAGGGGCAGTGCTGGGGAGGCGAGAGGCAAGGGAACAAATCTGTTAACTGCTGAGTCTCTGCTTCTCAGACAGCCCAAGCAACAGCCAGGCGATGGGGATTTTTGAAGGCAAAAAAGAAAAAAAAAAACTGATGGATGAGCTTGAATTTCCCCTTCTCCGCACAAGCACATTTAAATAATGTGAATTCCAGCAAAAGCCCAATGGGCTCCTCAGGTCTGGGTTTTGCACATCAGCTGGGGAAGGGAAATGACAGCAAAAGCAGGGGCCCTGCCAGCCAGCTGTGATAGCCCCATTCCAGTCCCACATTTCTTTTGATGAATGCTTTGGTTGTTAGTGTACAACTTAATTATTTTTGCTTGGACGGGAAGAAAGAGCTAACAGTGGTGGTCCTGCCATGGTGGCCATGTGAAGCCCTCCTGTTGGTGCATGGGGAGTGCCACCAGCGTGGGAAGAGATCATCCCAGGTGGGTGCTGCCAGGCTGCATCTCGGCTGCAGGTTCCTCTGTGGTCCCTGTGCTGCTGCATCCTGGGCTGGTGACCCTCCAAACTTCCTGAGGTGCTTTTCGGCCCTTCTAGTGAGTCAGGAGGCTTGCTGGCAAACAGGCCCTATGTTAGGCTTCATTGCTGGAAGCTGGACCATCCTCAGGTATGGTTGCACCAGCCATGTCATCTAAGGAGGGGTGGGATGATCTGTTTGGAGGGACCAAGTAGGGGTGACCACCACTTTGAAGGGAGCTCACAATCGGGACCTTTTTTTTTAGCTGATCCAGGGCATCAAACTGCTGAGACCCAAACTGGTCCCATGGCCCAGGGCTGGGAGCAGGCTGGCAGAGCGGAAAGTCACCGGGCGGTAGGAAGCATCAAAGAGGGCTAGGCGGACGGGTGGGTGATCCCGCCCGGTGCGCTGGAAAGAGGCCGCTCCCAGGTAGAGGAGGAAGCTGGCGGTGATGGTACACTCCGGATGTCCCTGAAATCAGGGAGGCTGTTTCTAGGTGGCTAATTGATTAGGAGGAAATGACTTTCAACAGTGACAGAAAACTGCATCACCCTGCCAGCTTTGGAGAGGCCTTGGGGAGAGCAGAAAGTCCCAAAATGATCAAAATGCTTTGGAAAGAGGTGTTTCTCTGGGTTAGTGCCTGACTTTTTGGGTAGGGCCTGAAAAGAGGTCATGTGTCTGTGCCCCTCGGTAGGACAGAGCGGCTGTAGGTCCAGGAAGCCCCACGCAAATGTTGGTGGCTGTGCTCTGTGCTGGGGCAGGAGACAGCTCTTGGCTCGTAGACTTCCCCTCAAAGGTATTTCTGTCCTCTGAGCTCCAGGTAGGCTTTGTCCACAGGAGAGGCTCTCAGCTTTAATACATTGAAGGCTTCAGAGGCTTTAAAAACTGCTCAGCCTCCTACTAGGTGGGATGTTTTTGTTCCTTGGTTTCTTGCTCTGAACCCATTCCCTCCAGCTAAGGGTTGACCTTGCTGTTGGTCATCGGGCTACTCAAGTCAGTGTCTCAGAGCGATGGCAGCTCTTCCCTGCAGCCTGGAAGACACCAAGCTGACCTCCAGAGTCAACCTGGGCAATGCCACATACCCATGACAGGGAACAGCCCGTTCCCTGGAGGTCACGATGTGAGATCCCAGTTGGCATGGATGCGGCTCGCGGGGAGCCAGAGCTGGTTGTGCCCAAGGATCGTGCTGAGCTGGTGTGAGCGGCAGGCATGCACTGTCTCAGAGTCCGCTCGTTTGGAAATGGTGCTCTTTTCAACGGTTCTGTTATCAGATGGAGCATTTCCTTCATCAGTGTTAATATCCATGTAGTGAAACAATGAAAGGGCTTCCTATCAGTTCCAAATAGGACGTGAAAAGCTCTCAGCGTTAAGAGTAGAGGATGCTGGAATAGGGCAATGGGAAACGCCTGAGTCACTGAAATGCCTCTTTGATTCCATTAGGCTGATATGTTCAAAAGGGAAGAAGAAAAAAAAGAGTGAGAGTGGAGCTAGTTAATGATCTGAGAGACAGAGGGCAGGAAGGGCCAGCGCTTGCAGCGTGGTCTCTGCAGAGGAGGGAAGGCACAGAGGGATGTGCTGGCACGAGCTTTGGAAAGTGGAGAGCGCAACAGGGAACTGCGTGCAGGGAACTGTGCAGTTTGTTTTCAGAGTGGGGAGGCTCGACAGGGGAATGGAGAAAGCTTTAACCCCATGCCCCTCGTCCTGCTGCCTCCTGGCAGGTGAGCTCCAGCTTTGTCCCTTCTTGTCCAGTCACTGCCATGCCCGTGACCGCGGACTGGAGCAGGGCTGTGCAGCGCGATGTTGCACAGCACGGGGCGAGGAAACAGGCTGGGGCAATACTCTATAGCAAAAAAAAAAAAAAAAAAAAAAAGGAAGGGCTGGATGTGTCCCCAGTGCTCCGTATAAAAGCTGTGTGGTGTTGTGCTGTCTTTTTCCACATCTCCCTTTTGCACTGGCAGACCCAGCTGGGGCAAAGCTGCTGGATGGGGGCAGGGGGCTGCTCTCGCACTTTTGTGAACAGCACCAGCAGCACGGCGAGGCGCTCTCGGTTGCAGCAATGGACATCCACCACCCCACGCGCAGGGGGCTCTGCACCCAGGCTGTCAGTCCTGCTCGACTCTGGGCTGATGTGCTGCAAACCAAACTTTCAAACCACTGTGGCTTAAAGGTCCCTCCAAGTGCTGCTGCAGGCTCGGGAGAGGAGGGAAACCGCTTTGCAAAGCATCCAAGATCACCAGCCAGAGCAGGGAGCAGTGACCCTGCCCGTCGTCCTGGCAGGGGAGGACGCATGGCTGCTCGTGCTGGAGCTGGGCTTGCCGGCAGGAGTGGGGGATTTGCTGAGGCTGGGCAGCACCTGCTGTCCTGGGGCAGAGCGAGCAGGATGTCCCAAGCCTGCAGAGATCCCTGGCCCGGAGCGGGGCAGGCGGCCAGGGCAGTGCAGTTGCTGGCTGCTCCTCGGCGGGGACTGGAGGGCTCGCTGCCTGTCCCCACTAGCCAGGTGTAAATCCCAAGGCTGCTGTACAAACACATGGGCTTTGACACGTGCCAGGTCAGGGGCTGTGAGCAGACTTTTTGCTATTACAGGAAGAACTGCAAATACCTTAGACATAACCCATTTTCTCTCAGCTTTGTGAGCCAGCTCTCCTCTCCTGCAGGCAAACACCCCATGGGGCATAACAGCAAATGCCTCTGTCCTCCCTGTTGCAGCTCTGGGGGAATTCCCTGGTGAAAGGAGGTAGAAACTGCAAAGAGAAGGAGCACGGCTGCTCCCTGTGCAGGGCAACTGAGCAAAGCGCACCCAAACCACTCCTCTCCTGGCTGTACGGCCCCAAGCCTGCTCTCCGGGGAGGTGACCTGCTCTCCATCCCCACTTGCCTAGGAGATGCATCGGGCTCCCTGGGACAGGGCTGCCCTTTGTGGCAGGCGAGAGGGGAGGTGTTGAAAAGCTGGGGAGCTGTGCCAGCACTGCAGAGAGCCCAGTGCCGGGAGCGGGTGGCCGGGGAGGGTTTGCACACAAAGGGCTGTCCTGTCTTCACACCTGCAGGGAGGCCGGGGTGCTGACAGCCTGGGGACAATGCCACGGACAGAGGCATGTCGCTGGCAGGTGGTGGCAAGGCGCTCTAAATAAAGGCAAGCGGCACGGTGATGGGAGATGTGCCTGGGCTCGACTGCCTGGGGGGAAGGCGGCCACGGCACCTGGGGACGGTGCAGAGGGGATGAGGGAGGCCGGGCAGTTGCCTCTCCTCCTGTCCCTGCCTTGTTCAAGCTGGGGTGGTCATTTGGTGTTTGCTGGGATGCCTCTTGGCCAGGCTGGTTTCTACCGCTGCAGGAGAAATAGCCTGCTCGCACTGACTGCACCTCTCGGAAGGGCCCCGTGGATGGGCTGCTGTATGTTTCCCATGAAGTGGGAGATGGGGGAGACTCTTCCAAGACCTCCAAGCCTTCACCCAAGCATTCCTCCAGCAGATCGGGAGCTGCTGCGGGCTTACAGCTGCTTTTCCCACTCGTCAGGTGGAGCACCGCTTCCCCACCGCCGCGCTGTCCCCTGGGCTTTCCAGGGCTTGCCCAGGGCACGGCGGGCGGTCCCTCGGTGGGGCTGGGGTCCTGCGGGGCTCAGTTCAGGTGGGCGTGCGGCCGTGTTCCCACCCCCCCCACACGCGTCGGTGGGCTTCAGCACGGGGAAAGCTTGGCCGATGGTGCCCTCCTGCGGCGCAGCGGTGTGTGACACTCGGGGGCTGTCGGTCAGCCCCGTCCACGTCCCCCGGGCTGGGTGGCAACGGGGGGGGCTTCAGGCGGAGGGGTCGGGGAGCCCCGGCTGGGCAGCGAGGGCACGAAGGGATGGGGCGGCCCCAGGGGAGCCCGTCAGGGAGGGCGCCCTGGGGTGGGCTCTGCTCGGTGCTCAGCGTCCCCGCTGCGCGGGCCCTGCGCAGGGGACAGCGCGTCTCTTTCCTGTCCCAGCTGGGAAGGGCTGGGTCCCCGCCAGCTTTCCTGTTTGTGTTCCACCCCGCCGCTCCCCAGCAGCACGGCCCTCGCAGATCCCAGCCCCGTGAGCCCCATCCTGCCCTGGCTGCTCCGCGGGACGGCACTGGGCTGTGCGGGCAGCTCGGTCCCCGCTCCTCGTGTCCCTGGGGGCTGTGTGGGCCGGGGCAGAGGGGGACGGGTGAGTGTCTGGGCTGGGGACCCCTGCCGTGGTCTGAGCAGCCCTTGCAAGCCCCCGGTCACAGCCTTTGGGGCTCCAAGGGATGTAAAGGGTAGATCCTTCCCCTTCGGCAGGGTTTTGCTGGGGCAGGGGGAGGTGATGGGTTCCTGCAGCCCCTCCAGCAGGCTGTGCCAGCCTGTCCGTGGACTCACGGCGGTGAAAGAGACCTCCTGGAGCTGTCAGGACATGAGGACAGAGGGTTCCAGCCCTGCCCTGCACATGGGCTGAGGCAGGGCTGCTATCAAAGCAAAGCCTGGGAGCTCCCAGGATTAGGAAGTTAAGGGCTTACATTGTCTCCCCTGGTCCAGAGAGGGTGGATACTGGGCAGGATTAGTCTGGCAAAGCTTCCCAACGTGCTCCAAGGGGCACAATAGGACCTTGAAGAGAAGAAGCTGCACCGATGACAGGCAAGAGGCACATCTCTCAGCAGCCTCTGCCTCCTGACGCACGTGGGATGTGTTCGGGGCAGGTGCTGCTGCTTCGCAGCTCTGTCTCTGCCAGGAAACTCTTCCCCGTGCATCCCAGCACCACTGGTGCTGCAGGTGGGCCCAGGGGCGCTGGCCCCTCTGGGGCATGGGGAGAGGTGATGGTGGGGAGTGGTCCACATGCCCCCCTGCTGCAGGCAGCCCCTGCGTGTCCCTGCTGCCTGTCCCCAGCTGTGAATGGCAGTGAGCCCCTGCCCCCAGGCAGCGTCTGTTCATGGAGCACGAAGGTGCATCTGTCGCAGGCCAGCAGCAACGCAGGGCAGGCATTTGCTTCTCCATTTAGTAGTTTTACAAATGGTATTTGGCTTAAGAGGATCTACATGCCCTGTTGAATCTGGAGGACTCTGACAGTAGCCTGGGGGGCAGGGGAAGCCCACTGTGCCACGGGACGCCCCGCGGCAGCCAGCTCTTCCCTGGGGCAACTGTCTGCCACCCACAGCCATCATTGCCTTTGTGGAGCTCTGGAAATGATGGGATGGGGTGGGATAGGACTTATGTGCAGGTACCAGCAATGCCTGGGAAAAGAGGTGTGTGCAGGTAAACAGGAGATATATGCATGGGGGTTATTTTATTTTCAGTTGTCTGCAATCAGAAACAATTAAAAGCTAACACCAGAAGAGCACGCAAAGCAAGGACAAAGCCCCCGCCCTGCTGTGTCGCTGCTCCCCAGTGTTCCCCCCATCCCTGGGGACCTGCACCAGCACTGCGAGGCTGCTGGGCGCTCTGGCACAGCCGTACGCAGTGTGGTCACACGGGGAGCCGGGCAGCCAGCCGCTGGGTGGCACCTCCTGCACAAAAACGTGTCCTCCATGGGTGTGGGTGGTGGGCCCAGGCCTGCTTGTAGGGTTGGGGGATGCTGGGCTGGATGCGGCCCTGGCTGCAGGTGCTGCTTCCCCAGGGTGCGAGGTGATGCTCTGAGCCCTGTGTCCCTTACACGGGATTTCCCGGAGCTCTGTGCCTGGTCTCGGTGTCCTGGCACAGGAGAAGGGTTGTGGCACTGCCGGTAGCTGTTCTGCTGCTCCCCCGGCAGCAGCGGGGTCAGGACGTGCCTCCCACCCTGCAACTGGTCCCAGCACACAGGCTGTGCTGGGGGTGTCTGAGACTGGTTTGGGGAGCTGTTTGTTTCTGTGAAGAGGAAAAGGAGAAGGATGAAGGAGAAGCCCTTTTGTGTCCCTTCCATCACTGCAGCAGCCATGCTCCTGCTTCTGATTTTTGCTGAAGCCCGTACCACCAAGAGCCAAATTTAACCGAACAGAAAGGTGTACCCAAAGCTGGGGAGGCTGGCAAGGCAGAGCCAGGGGCGCTTGCTGCGGCATGGGAAGCGACCCCGTCAGTGAGCTGCAGTGATTGCCCAGGTCCTCGCCGAAACCACAGCTTTGCCTGGCAGCACGCAGTGCCGGCCTTCGTTCCTTCGTGATAACTTAGGAGCTGTGATAACACGTGAGGCGGTGGGGAACGTGAGCATGTGCTAGCACGCAGCTCCTCCACGGTGGGTCACCCGTGGGCTTAGCGCCGACCTGCACGCAGCTGGGCCCAGCGGGGCAGGTCTGTGCTGTGCTGTGGATGCACCCAAGCTGCTGGGAGAAGGCAGAAAGGTGCTGCAGAGCTGGCCTGTGGCCTCTGCCCTGCCCATGGCCAGTTGTGCACGACCTGCAGTGCTGCAAGCCAGAGACCTGGAGACACTCAGCACACCTCAGGCTTCCAGGAGCAGCACCCCTAGAAGCGGGCTGGGCTGGGTTTGGGGTGGCTGGGGGGCATCTTGCTGCCAGTGCGGTCCCATGGAGCATCCAGAGCATCCGTTAGGCTGCTGGGCCAGGCCCCAGCCCACCCCGGCTGGTGTGCCGTGTTTGTGAAACCCCCCACGCTTGCGGTTGACCAGAGCGCTGAAATAAGCCCGGCCGGAATTGGTGCACGGCTCTGTATCCTGATGTGGTGAGGAGCTCAGACCGGCGAGGCTGGGTGGGGGCAGCCCCACCGGGGTGGCTGGTGGCAGCGAGGACGGCGGGGCTTGGCAGTGCCGGCACGAGGACCGCGGCAGGGCCCCGCCAGCGCCCGGAAAGCTCAGCCTGGCACTAACGGAACTGTGATAAAAATGAACGTGACCAGGACAGCGGCGCGGGGGAGATTAATGTCTGATTGTCAGAGGGGAGGAAACTAGGGCGGACAGCACTCAAACAGATACTGGAGCGTGCTCGGGGAGCAAAGGGGGCAGATGCTGCTTTTCCCGCTGTTGCTGAGTCTGTAGATCTGCATCCCGCCCCGCAGCCTGCATGGAGAGACGAGGGGACAAAGGGTGCATGCATTACCCTTGCCGTCACCTGTCCCAAAAATCCCCCACCTCTGCCCCTCCATATGGGCCTAAGCAATAACGTCAGCAGTGCTCGCTGTCTGATGCATCGCTGCACATCTCTTGTGGGTCCCTGCCCAGGCCAGGTTTGCTGGGTGCTCCCTTGCAGCTGCCCAACTCTTCCCCATCACCAAAGCTTTGGCTGTGATGGGAGGGCTGTTGGCTGCAAGGAAGTGTTTTGCCACGGCTGCCTGCAGTAGCAAAGCCCCCTCGTTATTGCTGTCAGCTGCTCTGGCCTTACTGGCAGAGCCTGCCTCTTCAGCATCTCCTGCAGTGCCTGGTCCCCTGGCATCACCGCAGCTTCTCCCGGACCCCACAAGTCCCAGCCGTGCAGGTACAGGAGCCCCTCGGAGGCCCCATTTGCTCCATCTCCCCCAGTGACCCCAGCGGTACTTTTCTCTCCACCCCTCCTCTCCCAGCCACCCCGTTGGGTGACGGTCACCTCTGACGGGTCCTGCGCTCCTTCCCTCCTGAACGAGGCCACCCGTGCCCCTGTCCGGCCTCCCCGGCCTCTGCCACGCTTCAGCTCTGCGCTGACCCAGCAAAACAAGGAGGTGGCAAGGCCACCTTCAGGAGGTGCCACCGCTCGTCCCTTCGGCGAGCCCCGGCCCCGCCAGCGGCGCGGTGTCCCTGCCGCAGGGACAAGCGTGGGCTTGCAGGGACACCTGGTGGCTGCCAGCCTCACTGCGTCCCCGCGGCCCGGCCATGGGACCCCCACGGGGCAGGAGTTCCTCCCGGGGAGCAACAGCGCCCGCGTGGCTGCGTGGGGCGGGTGCCTGCCTCGTGGGAGCTCGGTGGGGAGCTGGGGAGCCGTGTTTTGTGCACAGCACCCCCGAGGAGCCGCGGCTGCTGCTTCTCCACCGTGACACAGAGAAGAAGGGGAAATAAAGGCTGTCCCCGTCCCCGCACTGGGTGAAGAGCCAGGGAGAGGCACTTTCCATCCCAGCCCTGCCGCAGTTTGCCTTCCTTCTCCCCGCCGTGTCGGTCTGCAGGGGGAGCGGATGGATGGATGGGCAGCTGCAGGCGCGTGCCTGGGCCCTGCTGCAAAGGCAGCGCTTCTGCTGGGGAGCTGGGGCCAGAGCCCGCGTGCGAGCAGGCATCCCAGGCACCAGCGGCGCTGACGGGGTCTGCGAGCAGCGAACGGCAAGTCTCCCAGGGACCGAGTGCTTGAGCATTGCCTGCCCACCTCAGCCCGCCCTCGTTCCCTTGCTGTATTTGCTGGACAATCAGGAATACCGAATGTGGGTGTGAAAAGTTAAAGTCTGTTTGCAAATGATTACGAAAGAGCAAGGAAGAGAATTTTGGCATTGCCCTCCGGTAGATTTGCTGCCTGTTTGTAAAGCTGCCATGCTGATGCACTCTGTGGCACGGGTGCCTGGTATCCCAAAGACAGCAAAAGCTCCTGTCTGCTTTGCTCCTGTGCCATAGGGATGTCCCAGGGCCGAGGCCACACCAGCTTTGTGGGCAGAGCCGGCCTGCGGCACTGCCTGGCCTGTGCCGGCGAAGGCAGGGGGCACTGCGGGTGCAGGAACCGGCAGGGACAGGGCGAGGAGGGAGGGCAGGGCGTGAGCGTGTCAGTGTCGCTCCCCATGGGACATCCTCCTCCTCCTCCCCTGCCTGCGCTCCTGGCTCCCGGGGACGGAGCTGGCTGCTGCTTGTGCTCTGCCCTCGCTCCCTACTGAGGTAATGCTGTTCCTCTTGCCAGGGTGCTCCCGGGCTGTTGGCAGGGATAAAGCAAAGGGGATTTTGTGTCCAGCTGCCTGCTGGAAAGCCACAGCCTTGCTCAGGGGTGAGGCTCGCTCATTTGTGGTGTCAAGTGATTGGTGTGTCCCCTTTCTCAGCTCTGCTCCACTTTATCTGGACAGTGCTGAGTCCTTCCGTGGCTCCGTCCTGCTGGCTCCTTTTCAGACAAGCCAGGTTTTATACATCCCAAACAGCAGCCACAGGACAGGGAGCTCTGTTAGGATGCTTGCCGTGATGCTCTGGTTCTGTGACTCCTTCTTTAGCCTTTAGCACCTAGGTAACTCACCTCCCCCAGTGATGGTGCTTGGTCCTCCGTACCTGAGCTCACACCTTGTCCCTGCTGCTAACCCATACCACGATACCACGCGGATCTGCTCTTTCAGCACCTCCTCTCTAAACAATCCTCCTCAGACCCCTCTGGATGTCTCCAGCTTGTAGGATCTCCCAAAGGCACCAAAGGTTACGATAAAAGCATGTTGAGTTTACCAAAGAGATGCTGAGCATCACTTTCCCTCTCCCCTCTTCAAACCACTGCCACCACGAGGCTGCTCTGTGAGCAGTGAGCATGAGACTTTCACCCCAGGAGCACATTTGGGGTGCCAAGGTCTCTGGTTGTGGCTCCAAGCCCAGCACGACCTGGAATCCTCCAGTCTGGACCAGTTCAGAGCCAGAGGGCAAGAAGTGCCCCACACCCAGGCTGGCGTCTTCCTCTCTCAGCGAGGAGGGACCGACGTGACGTGCGGCGTGGCTCCTGCTCTCACTGTGCACTCGCTGCTCCTCTGCTGCCTTCCCCTGTGCTCCGGGAGGTGTTAGCAGGGGCTCACCTCTTTTAAATGTCCCGCACCATGCTGAATGCCTCCCTGAGGCTGCTCCTAGCTCGGGTCGGCTTTCTGCAGCCAGCGAGCGGCTGCACGGGCGATGCAGCCGCATCCCTGCTGGCCGGGCGATGCTCTGCTCCCTGCGGCTCTGCCACACAGGCCACCAACACCCGTGTCCCCACGAGGAGGACGCTTCCCACGTCCTGCGGAGCCCCTGGCGCAGCGGTGGCTTTAGGGACACTGGGAGATGGGCCGGGTGCCATGCAGGGCCACGCAAACAGCATTTGCTGGGGATGTCCCCAAGTCGGAGCCGTCGGAGATGGGTTAGTCCCATGGCACCAGGCCAGGCCCGCGCCATCCCGACCGAGCTCTGCGGCCTCCATACACATGGTCACGGCCCCTGGGAGGAGGCAGCACCTCCAAGGCACGGCTCAGGGCCTGGCACAAGATGGCAGCGGGG
>VXAL01003117.1:33407-53653 GCA_013399475.1 Chauna torquata
CGGTGGCACGGTGCCACGGCGGTGCTGCAGGCCCCGCGGGTCCCGTGGCCGTGCCACGGCGCCGTGGGGCATCCTCCCTTCCCTCCTGGTGCTGCTGTCTGGTCTGGATGTGGCCTCTGGGTGCTGCTACCTCTGGGACATCCTCCTCCACCGGGACGCTTCCTTCTGCTGGGACGTCATCCTCTACTGGGACATCGTCCTCCACCAGGACATCGTCATCTGTCGGGATGTCGTTCTCCATCGGGACATCATCCTCCATGGGGACACGGCCCACCCTGTGATGGCGAGGGAGCAGGAGCAGCATGTACCTGCCTGTCCCCATGTGGCACCCAGCAACAGCTGGGCAGGCCAGGGTGCCCCAAAGCATCTGCGGTGCCCTCCCAGCCACTGCTCTGCAGCCACCTGATGGTGCTGGGCATCTGCCGTACTGGGCAGACTGGGGGCTGGCTGGGGCAGCAGGAAGGTAGCGGTGACAGTGCAGGGAAATCCGTCTGTCTGCTGAGCTGTGCGGGGGGCTGTCAGAGCCGCTGTGGGGCTGGGATGCCCAGGGCGTTGTGCCCGACTTGTGCACAAGTGTGGGATGTGTTTCCATCACGGGAGAGCAGACGGTGAGGGAGACGTCCTCTGGGACCACAGGAGCGGCAGCGCCAGCCGTCCCGCAGCAGAGCAGCAGCCGGTGTGAACAGTGGCAGCGGGGACAGCAGGGACCAGCGGGCAGCGCGGGCAGCTGTGTGCCACCCTGCCAGGCAGGCAGCCACGCTGAGCCAGAGACCCGAAATCATGGCTGCTCGCTTTCGGCAGCAAATCTTGCGTTTGTGTGGTTTCCTTTTCCTTCTTCTACGTATTCTTTTTTCCTTCTCTCTTCATGTTGTTCCCTTTCCTGCGGAGGCAAATTTCAGCCCTTCCAACCTTTTGGTTCCAAACTCTGCACAGGAACAAAACTAATCAGGGAGTCCCAGCAGGGCTCAGCTTTAATTACCCATGAGATGTTAATCTGCTGGAGGGTCTCAAGTGCTCCTCCATCCGAGTCATCTTTTCCTTTTCCTTCTGCTGCTCTGCAATTCCCCTGGCAGATGCCTGCCGACTCCCCACAGCCTCCCCAGGCAATTTGTTCTGAACAACATCACAAGCAAAATTCCTAGCCCAGAAAAGCTTTTGTGCAGAGCAGTGGAGACAGAAAAAGCCCAGCCCTGTTGCAGCTGTCAGCCTTTTCTTGGAAGCCTGTCTGGTTTTGGAGGCAGCAGGAGGATGGAGGTTGTCTTCTCCATCAGCCAGAGCCTCTGCACGGGATTCCACATGCCCACAGGTCCCAGGTTAGATGGCCTGAGCATAGCTGAAGGAAAGAACACAAGGAACCCTCATGCCTGGATCCCCTGGTGTCAGTGTTGGCTGTCATGTTTTGGGAACCTTGCTGACTCCAGTTCCTCACACTCGGTGAGCAGCCAAGCCTGGAAGAAATAAGGGATATCCCTGGAACGCAGCAGCTGGAGCTCAGGTGGATCCTGAAGCCAGCCAGAAATGGTGCTGGTCAGGTCAGCCTGGCTGCAGATCTGCTGGACTGGCCCTGGTGGCAGAGGTGACACTAGCGGTGGCAGAGGTGGCAGTGCAGAAGGACACAGTGGCTGCAGGAGGAAAGCAAGCACAGCCTGAGCCACACAGAGGGGAGACTGAGCTCCCTGATGGCTCAGCTGATGGGGACTCCATGGGGCTGCCCTGCAGCAGCTCCTTTCTAGGCTGTCCATCCTCAGCAGGCACCCTGGGACATGCACCTGGAAGAGGACTGCTTCTCTGCTTGTTGCTGGGGTCTGAGCAGGGAAATCGTTTTGAAACCTCCTTGGATGCATTTATGGTTTGTCCAACCCAGCCACAAGAGAGATTTTGAGGTCAGATCCCCTCAAGCCCTCAGAGATGAGGGAGAAAATGGCAGGAGATGGGCACCTGACTTCCTTTCTGTCCAGCCAGGATCACTCACACAGGCAAAGAGTGCAGGGACATCCCCTCCAGCCTACCAGTCCCAAGCGATTTGTGGGATGACACACAGCATGGCCCTTCAGAGGGAGCTGTGACAGGACGAGACTCTTTCCTGCAATGCATCCTCCACAGCCAGGCTGTCCACCAGCCCCGAGCAAGAGGGACCATCCTGGACAAACACTGCAGTGCCCCGGGAACACCAGCAGCCCCAGCCCTCGCGCCCTCACCCACAGCTGCACAGGCAGAGCTGGTTGCATGGTGGGGCTGAGGGGCACCTGAAGTGCTGCTGGTGTTTAGAGGGTCACAGGGGCTGGAAGGTCCCCTGCTCATTCACAGACAGGGAAGCAAAAACCAGACTGGCTTATCTCAGCAGGACCTGGCAAGGGCCAGCCGCTGGGGTGAGGACCCTGCAAGCCAGGCACCTACGTGCAATGGGGCTATTGCAAAACAAATTAGCCCTTTTTCTCCTTCCCTACCCATTGGGTTGGAGGCTGCCCCCTTTAAATTTGGTAGAGACAAACAGCTGCAGCCCTAGTTGGCCCATTTGCAGCCATCAGCTGCTGTTGCTCTGGCTCTCCCCCAGTCCCACAGACACTGAGTTTCTGGTAGGTGCTATGTTTTTTTCCTCTTCATTTTCTAGTGTATTCTCAGGAGTAAATTCGCAGGAATCCAGAAATTGCTCTGGTTTCTAGGTCACTCTGCTGCTCAATGTTTGTTGAAGGGGTTCCCTGATGTACATGGTTCTGCAGGCTGTTGTCACAGGCTGTGAAAACTCAGCTGCCTTTTCTGTGGGGCTGGACACTCTGGGCTGCGGAGTGCCCCCTCGCTGGGGGTCCCCAGCAGCCCTGGGGGTTGCAGGCACAGGGGAGCAGGTGCAAAGCTTGGGGACCACTTGAGGGGATGCAACACCCTGGAGGTGTCACAGCATGTGTGTCCCATCCTACTTCATAACCTGGTTGAAAATTGTGTCATATTGATGGATGCGTCAGTCTGGTTCACCCGGGGCTGGGCATAGGAGTGTAGAGCCAGAACCTGCGTCCCTGGGGTCTTCTACCCACCTCACAGACCCTCACCGAGCCCCACAGCAGGGACCTCTGTGGGCTACCTGCCTTCAATTGCCCTTTCCCTGTGTGTGAGCAGTGCTGGGGGCAGTGGATGGGCTTGGTTTGCACAGCGCAAGGGGCAGCAGCTGCCCAAGGAGGGCAGCAGAAGAGAGCTGCAGGGAGAGGAGAAAAGCATCTCTCCTTGCAGTGGCTGCTTTATTTTCAGCCTCTGGAATTGGGGCAGCTCTCTTTGGGGACCGGAGGCCTTTTTCTCTGGGGCTGTCTGCATTCGTCTCTATTTATAGCTGCCATCTCTACGGCCACTGCTTCCATTAACAAGCAGGATCTGAAGCTGCTCAGGAAGCACGAGGGCTGAGCTGTGGCATTGATCAAGCAGAGCCCCCTGGGACAGGGAGGGACAGACGCAGAGACATACCGTCCCCCATGGGTCTTTGACATGATGGGCACGACAGGCTCAACTGTGCCCATGGGGGATCGGGCTGCTGAGAAGCCAGGCAGAGGGGGATCAGGACAGGAAGAGTGGCACTGCCTTTCCCCTGCAGGGAGGAATGGGAAACTAAGGATGCCTCTGGGAGCAGAGGCTGATCACTCTTCTCTTTCCTCTGGACCTGACTGCACCACCTCAGATGCAGCAGGCAGTCCCCTGTCTGGCTTCAGATGTCCCTGGTACCTCCCTGTGACCTGTGTGTGTTTTGGCTGATGGGTTAACGATGATTTACTCATTTTTTAGCTGTTTGTCATCCCCACCCTGGTCAGGCAGGACTCATGTTTCAGGGCTCCCAACAGCATCTGCAGGGGGGTCAGAGAGGCAAGGGATCTAGGCGAGGTGCCCGCTTGCCCATCCCACTGCAAGGTGAGGTTTGTGGGATGCGGGCGTGGGAGGGAGCTGGCACCTGGGAGACAACATGGTGGATGCCCAGGCTCAGGCCTGCAGCACAGCACTCCTGACCGACAAACCCTCTTTGGAAGCTCTGTGGCCTGGGGCAAAGGCTTTTCCTACTAACTGCATCCTCTGTAAAAAGAGCAAAGCATCCCAGCAGAGCTTGGATAGTATAAGGACAACTCAAATCCAGGATAACAAGTGACAGGTGCTCTGGCCCCAGCCTGGGAAGATTTTCTTTTTCCTTGAGGGAGGACCATGGTATTAATGTCAGGTGCCCGGACTGGTCCAAAGCGCCGTACTCCTTGCTCTGGGAGCCCAACTGGAGGTGCCACATCACTGCGACCACTGTAGGATTGCCAGGGTGGGAACAGACGGGGTCAGGGTGCCTCAGGGGCTCTGTGGGACCTGGCTTCGCCTGCTCTGCCAAGGAGCAACCCCTCTTGGAGGCCAAGGGGGCTTTTCCTGCTGCCACTGAGCACCCTGAGGTCACAGAGCCTGGGCTGAGGACGGTGGTCCCAAACCCTCAAACAGCCCTGCTGCAAGGACCTGGCTGCCTAAGGTTTGATCAGCATCCATGGATGCTTTCTGGGCTCCCAGTGGTGCCAACGGCACCTCAGGCAGGCTGAGAAGCCCAGAGCCACACACCCTGTGTCCCCATCCCATTCGCCTGTGGCTCTGGGGCTGGGCCCCAGCCTGGGAAAGCCCCTGGGCAGGAGGTGAGGCTCCAGGTAATTAGGGACGAGGAAGCAGGACTTCAAAGTGGAGCTGGGTGCAGTCACTGTAGGGCTGGTGAAGCCACATGGCTCTCCTCCCTTGCTTGGCCCCTTCCTGCCCAACATCTTTTAACGAGGGCTGCAGGTATGTGCTGTTTAATTGGCACCTCGGAAGCTGGCTCCTGGCAGCAAACACCTCCTCAGGCACCGGCAAAGGGGCCCCCGAGCAACAGCCACCCCCCTGGGAGCAGCAGGGAGCCAAGACCAGAGCTTTTTGATGTTTTTAAGGCCTGCCAAATCTCACATCCTCCCAGCAGGGATGAAAGAGCCCTTGGAAGAGGAAAAGCAGTGTTGGTTTAGCAGAGGACTAAGCTGCACCACGCAGAGCAGGCTAGTAAAGGGCAGGGACGTGTCCGTGGCAGGCTTCAGCTATGTGGGCCTGAGAGGGAAGGATGGGCAGCACCAGTGGCCTGGCAAGGGCTGGGAGGTGCCCAGCTGCTTGTGCAGGTCCCAGCACGGGGCTGGCAGGCAGCACTGGGCCACGGGGGCTGCATTTGCCCCAAGCCTCACGCGAAGCTGGTGCAGGCATCGTGGCACACCTCCACCCCCAGCACAGCTGCTGTTGGCGCTAGCATCTGTGGAGAAACCTCCACCCACAGCTCAGGGCAGGGAAAGAAGGTGAAAGGACACGCAACCCCATCTGATATTTTCTGGTCCTTTCTGTATTGGCATCTCAAACCACTTTGGTAACCAATAAAGCCATGCAATTGCAGCAGGGAAGACCTATATTGCAGTCCCTGCAGCCAGCTCCAGACTGGATCAGAGGGTGTTCAACTGTGCACTGAAGCAGAGAGGTTCAGGAAAAGGTTTCTTATGTAACTGAAATTGTCAGGGAATCGTATGTGGTTGCAAACCCTTCCTCCCACCCAAAGAGTTCTCAGCAGAGAAGGGCTTCGGTGGTGTTTCACTCAAGGCAAGACCTCTTTGAAATGGCTGCAGGACCAGGAGCACCAGCTGCAGCTCCAGGGCTTCTCCTGAGAAGCTCCCCTAAGCAGTGACCTGCCTTCTCCTAGTTAGCATGAGCACGTTTTGCTGCTGCAGCTAGAGACAGCCTCGTTTCTGGGAGGATGTGATGAACCACTGCGGCTCCGAAGCAAAGTGCAGGATTGATTCTCCTGCTCCTCACTGCAGAGGAAAAGCAGAGTCTGACCAGGAAGCAGAAATAGGCTATAGCCTAATTATTTCTGATTGCTTCCAGTCTCTTACATTTCCCTCCTTGACTTAAAGTCAGGAGGATCCACTGATTGAGCTCAGATTACCTAGAAGGAAAGACCCGGCTGTTTGGGGAGCAGCCGCCAGGGACAACATCAAGGGAGACAAGTTTGTTCTTTGCATGCTGCTTTCTGCTCCCACCATCTCCCGTGGCGATAGCAGGGACTGGGGATAAGGATGGACTCCGAGAGAACTGCACCCCCCACCCTTCACGGAGTGAGGTTACAGGACCTGGAAAAGCAACGGGCTTAGAGGATGATGCAAGGGGAAATCTTATGTTGGTTTAGAGGACACAGGAGCAAGGGTTGGTCCTGCTAGCTGTGAATCCTACAGAATTTCTTCTAAATAAGCAAAAGTCTGCAGAGAATCACCTGTCCTACCAATAGCCAGCATAATTAGTGAGCTGTCTGCAGCCAGGAGCTTTCAGAGTGTGCTGGAAACACTGCCAAAGGGGGCCACATGTTTGCTGCTGTCTTTGCGGCAGGAACAACAAACGCATGTGCACCCCAGGGTGACCAGATGTGAGCATGGGCCTGCTCGGGCAGCACAACGGATGCAGGGGCTGCTGTCATAGGCAACAGGAAAGCATGTGGCACACAGTGAGGCTAGCATGAGGGCTTGTGTTGTGTGTTATTATTCCCCATGGGGGTGTACAGAAGGGGACAGGGATACCCAGCCCCCCTGCACCCACACCTCAGCCTCCCCTCCCTGGCCCAACACAAGAAGGCAAGGCAGCGGCAGTTTTATTTCAAAGTAGAACAAAGGCGTCTTTTATTCTTTCTGGAGATGCAACATTCAGATTTGCCATGAGCGTGTCTGTGCTGAGACTAGCTGTTTTTGAGCATTTAGTCAGGGCACATCTATACAGGGAAAACCAAAAGCTGGAGACTATTTTATAACCAGGCTGAGTCTCCCCTCTGGTAAAGAAACCCTGTTACCCAGTCAAACAGCATGACATCGTGGTCCCCTGCACAGCAGGTGTTGCTGAGCAGATAGGCTCTACAGAACAATCTAAAAATAAAACATACTTGCAGATATTTTTCACATCAACTTTTTTCCGTAATTTTGCTGGGATGGAGTTTTAGCTTGACATGTATCCACTCCCAGGCTTCTCATCTCCCTTCACGCTTCTCCCCTTCACACAACTGCTAAACCAGTTACAGTGCGTCGAGGATGTTGTCAATTTTGGTGACTAGATCCTGGCGCTTGTTGGAATGCATCTTCTCGTTCTCAATGTAGGTGTCCTTCTTGAGCTTGCCAGCTACCAGCCGCTCGGCTTCGACCGAGGACTTCAGAACAAGCTCCTTGACTTGGCCATCCAGCTTCTGAATCTCACTTACCTTATAGAAGCGAGAAACAAAAGTAATATTAGAGGAGACAAAAAATGAAAAAAAAAACACAACGCATCCCTATAGCGAAGCTAGAATAGAAGAGATGGTTGTGCTGCAGCAAAAGATGAAGTCAGTGCTAAATGGAAACATCTCCAGTTCCTGAATATTGCCTCCTGAACTGCCGCCTCTTTCTGCCATCACATTATGAGGAACATCTCATGAATGGATAATTAAGCAGTGCAGATAAAGTGGCTCTGAGGACCCAGGAGCCATACTGGCAGGAGACAGATGCAATGACTGTTAAAGAGTGCTTAATGATGGATTTTAAAGGCTTTAAGCTAAATCACAACTATGACAGCTGGAAGATGTGCCCCTGCAGTTAATGTTAATGGTTTGTGAGAAGCAGCTCTATAAACACAGAGCTACTCCTTGAGGTAATAACAGATTAAGAAAGGCATCTGTTGGTTGAATGGACCTTGGAGATTAAAACGTCCCCTGCTTGGGTTAGGTGGCCGTTCCAGGTTAAGTGTTGAAATACAGTGGGTGGAGAAAAGGACAGCAGGTGTGCTCACTCTGGCATGGCTTTCAATATGGTACAGCAAAATAGCCTCCTGAGGAGCATCATGTTACTAAAAGTCTGTCAGCACCAAATTCATACATGCAAGAAAATAAGAGATTAGGGAGAAGATTTTGGTTTGGCTGGTGTCAGTAGAGCCAGAACTGATAATGTGTTGATAGTTTCCATTTTTGCCCAAGCATTGCTGCCACAAGCTCAATGACAAACATCAGGACTGTGTTAGAAAAGCATTAACCTGTTCCCATGCAGCAGGTTTTAGGGGCTGTTTATTAAACAGTACAAGCAGCTGTTTACCAACAGCACTTACAGGGCTGCATAACCAAGATTACTGCAAATGGGAAAAGAAAAAAAAAGATCTTCCTGCCCTCTGGCAGGGATCAAGTGGGGGGCAGGGGGGTGGGAGATAAAAGCTGCAGAAACTAAACCCCAAATTAAAAGTAGCCTAGAATATTTGACAGATCCAAAAGCAGGAGAGCTTATAAAAATTAAAATTTCTTACTTTATCACATAAGTCAGAGCCTTCTGTCTTCAGTTTAGACTGCAGAGCAGCTATTTCATTTGTCAGGGCCTTGTGCTCAGTCTCCAAAGACTTCTTACCACTGTTCAGGGTTGAGATGTCCCGTGACTGCTTGTATTTATTCACTGCTTCATCAAAATGACGATACAGCCCAAGTCTCTTGTTCACCAGAGTAAGCACTTGCTCTGTGATGCAGGCAACCTTCATCCTAGCTTCAGCAGCTGGATCCTGGAAGAGGACAGAAGGGAAGATCAAAGCAGTCATATCTTTGATCTGCAGCAAGCCATACTTGCAACCTACCACAGGACTATTACAGAAACTGCACCTACTGCAGTTAAGTCAACTAACAGCAACTAGACGAATGGTATGAGTATTGACTACGGCAAGCACCTTTCAGAATTCAGCCTAGCCTAACAAATAGCTCGGCAAAAAGCAATCGAAAATATTGCAGAAAGAGAATTGCAGATGTCCCCATTTGTCAGAGATGGATTCCTTTTTATCCGGAGGGCAAAACCCAGATTAGCCTTAGCACACCAATTCAAACCTTGCACTAGTATCAATGCTCAGCATAAAAACAGGGCTCCATTTAAACATCAAGTAGGATACCCAATCTGCAGGAACATTCAAGAAGAATTACTGGCATGAAAAATCTCCAACCATCAGCTGAGTACGCTATTAACATTCCTAAAGGGCTCTTCATCATACAGCACCTTAGTGATGGAGAAATCCAGCCTCACGTAGACAATCACAGTGAAGAACAAGATGTAAAAGGCTCCAACCACCAACAGAGGTTCCTGCAGCATCAATATTTTATTGAAGGTGTAATGAACCTAGAAGAAAAGTTCGAAACACTGAGCAGTGATCCACATTATTACAGGACAGAACTCCTCAGGCAGCAGAAGAACTGGCCGCACCGTTCAGGAGGTATTTATTTCTGAAACCCACACAACGTGGAAGTTTCGACCATCACAATGAATATAGAGGAGGCCAAACTGATAAGGCAAACCATGCAGAGAGGCCACACTTACCACTATGTCTTGGATGTGCTGCTCCACCAGGTTGCTCTTATGTGCCACAATAACTGGTCGTCCAAAAGTGTCCAGGTATGTGTAGTGAAGCTCATCTGAAGCACGATTGATCTCATAGGGGCTGTCCACATGGATATTCCTGTGGATAAAGCCAGACAGTCCTGTATGACTCTATACTGTTGGAGATGATGTAACCTAGGACTTGGCTGGCCAACCATGACCTCTAGCACAAGGCCTATTATGCAGTTTAAATACCACTCTAAAAGGAAGCAAAGCTGTGTTCCAAGTTCTCCTCTACATGCACAGTCATGACATTGTTTCACTCTCCTCAGGCCGCTAGAGCAGGCAGGAGAACTGCCACCAACACAGCATCTTCTACACTAACAAGCCAGGAGTAATGACACTTACTTGGCACCTTCTGGCAGGACTATCTTGACAGTCAGAGAGTCTGTAACTTGCTCATCAAACACATGGTCGACAAACCTCATTTTCAGGGCATACTGATCACCTAAGAGAGTGCAGACCACAGGGTGGTTACAATTCCTCAAAGAACAAGCGGCAACCTTGAAGCTCAGCTACTAACAGAAGCAAAAGCAGAATCTGGATGGATACATCGTGCACCAGGGGGCACTAGCTCACTCAAGTATATTTTAACCAGATGTCTACAAAAATCTGAAGGAAGCAGAGAAAAGAGGGATTTGCATATTCTAGAAATAATTCCTAGCAACTGTTGTTGCTAAGGTGCAGCATACCATGGCTTTGAATTCTTTACTGTACAGCAACCACCTTTAAACACAGAGGAAAAGGTTTCATACTCCCTTCCCCTGTACCACCCACCGAGATTGTAGAGGTATTCGTAGCTTGGCAGGTTATAGCCAATGATGTAATGGGTTTTCCATCCCCCAAAAAGTGGGAAGCGGGGACGGATCTCCATCTCCACAGAGTCATCCAGGACAAGGAGGTGGCTGGTGGAGATGTTTCCGATTTCATCTCTGTAATAGACGTCCTGAGCAGCAGCTGGGAGAATGGTCTGTGTAGGGAGAAGCAACAGTCAGTGCACTGACTAGGAGTTATTTCTGGTGGAACTGGCAAAAACCAGTAACAGCTGTTAAGCACCTAGAAGTGCTCCCGCCTGAGAGACAACAAAATGGCCATTCTGTTGCACTGAGTGGTAAAATTGTGCTACTACAAGCAATGGGACACAGAAGTGGCTGCCAGTACTAAAATCACCTGGCCTCTAAGTGAATGTGGAAAATCAGCACTTTCTCAAGCCCAGCTTCAAATATACCAGACAGCAAGGGATTTCATTGTACCCACCAGGACAGCAATTCTCTTTTCACTCCAGCCCACTGCTCCTAGCTCACTGTGCTTGTTGGCTTTACGCTCAGCAAAATAAGATTTGTTCGGCTGCACCATCTTGGAGAATTACAACAATCAATCTTGGAGGCCTGAAGCAGTGAGGAAGGTTTTGGTTCAGATGAAGACACAAAATGTGTTTCGTATCTGGCTAGTAGAGCTTTAACTTTTGTTGAGTGCTTTGAGAGCAAGCAATGAATGGGTGATTTTCCAATTATTACTGTTCAACATGATGAGGATATGATAGAAAAGGCAACTCTGAAAATATGAAGGTGGGGAAAGGATGAAGGGCCCTTGTATAGTAGAAACAGCGAAGCTGAGCTGTCAACGCAGGGGATTAAGGGGCTTAAGAGAGTCCCTGAGACTGGAGAGGTGAGATTGCAGAGAAACACTACATGCCCTGGTACGTGCAGTTTCTTTAGCTACTGGATGCAATAAGGCATATAACCTCCTATTTCTACCGCCAAAAGCCACTTTCCACTTTTTGGTATGATCCTCCTCTGAAAACAGATCAGAGCTTTAATATTCTCTTATTACTTGGGTACGGTAGAAAAGGAAAAGGATAATTGGATTATTATTTTTTTAATCTGGGGGCATAAGAAAGGGGGAAGCCATGGTAAAAACAAGTAATACAAAATGTCAACCTTAAAAGACTTGACAGAAGAGATCCCACTGTCTGGTTGCCTCTGGTAGTCGTATCTGGAGAAGGGCCCTTTCAGCACTGCTCCTGTGTGCTTTAAATCAACTGTCTCTTCAACCGCAATGTTCCCCCAGTGAGACACCTCAATGACTCGAGTCATACTGGTGATGGTCAGGAATGGACTGTTATTTTCATAGTGCACCTTCAGAGTGTCCTAACAAGGAAAAAAGGTAACCTATTAGTAACCCAAAGTAAGGAGCAACCTCCCCTTCCAGTTATGGGTCTCCACATTCCCAAGAGAAACTTCCTTGACAAACTCTGCAGAGAGGTGAAGTTGTCTGCATGGAAGCCTTGAGCCACCCCAACCCAATTCGCGTAGGACACTGGATGCCATGCTCACAGGTCACACTCTGCACGTCTGGCAGGGTTTTAATGGTGAGGGGGCTAGAGATGCAGTCTCCCCCACTGCAAATACACCCCTGGTAGAACCATGCACAAACTGCCTTGCTTTGGTCTGTGGACACCAGGCAGCGGTCAGTACTCATGTCTGTACTAGTAGCACCTTGTCAGAGCACATGCTCCGAGTCTGAACACAGGCTGACTCAGGCTTGATCTGCGATTCTTACAGCAAAGCCTCTGCTTTCCATTCTCCAGCCTCTGAGCTACAGGTGCCATGTTTGCAAGATGCTCACTGCAGAGCCACAACCTGTCTGTACAGACGTTTACCTGGCTGTATGGAGGGATGTCCTTGAAGGGGCCATACTCAATCATGTCTTCTGTGCGGGAAGGGTTGCCCAGCTTGGTGTAACTCTCCACATTCCTAGAGGCCAGTTTGACCCGGGTTGTTTGGGTCTTGGTGAAGTACGGTGAGTAGAAATAGTGATTTCCTTCAAAGACCACAAACTGCTTCTCGCTTTGGGTAATGTGGGTGGGGTAGGGTTGCAGGACATGTGTGAAAACCATTTCAACAGATACACGGACCTTGGCTCCTGGTGCCAAAGGAGATGGCAGCTTCACGGAGAAGAATTTTCCACTGGAAAGGAGAACAGGTAAGTCATGTGAGATCTCCCCTGAGAGAGCAATCAGATCCAACCCCTGCAAGATCTCCTGTGGATGGGAACTCTTCTGGGATTCTTTATCGTATATATGGTGTGTGATTGCAGCCAATGTTGTATTTGCTCCTCAGAGGCATACAGATGTCTTGTTCAAGAGGGTGTCCTTACTCTGGACTGAGGAAGCAGGACAGGAGGCAACACAGGGTGAACTGTGTTCAGCACATTTACAGTCTTTGCTTCACAAAGACAAGTGCATCCCATTTTGGAAGGGGAATGGTGACATGCTCCCCGCTCCCTAGTTCTGCATTTATAAAGCACGCTTTAGCAGGGTTTTTTCATTCTTCTCCCGATGACAAGAATGATCTGAATCGGAGGAGGCACGTGCAAGTGTTCAGAAGACAAATCATAAATATCTTAAGCACATGTTCCCACAAAATCTGTTTATTCTCAGATTTTTGCCCACAGGAGCTAAAACTAAGGTAAAGTCTGCAAATGAGCACAGTTTTGGACTGAGGTACTACAGAAAGGATTGTTTTCACCAAACCGGTAAGTATGTTCCACATGGATCAAGGTGATGCAAGCAGAGAATGGACTTCCAAGTCATGCCAGGTGGCCCACAAGCAGGATCACATGAGGCTTCCAGCTACGTGAGGAACCCTGGTCTACCTGAGCAATGTAACTCTACAGCTACCATCCTCTGAAAATTCAGAGGCACTCTACTTCTGACCCACTTTAAAAGGACCCTTTATTTCTCAGCAATCATGGCTCAGAAAGTACACGCCTGCCCAGTCTTACAACACATGCACAATATCCCAAGCTTGGCAGAGCAGAGCCACAGGCAAAAGCATCCTCTGTCCCTGCAGCTGGGACCAGGCCCATGCTGGGTTGCAGCATCCAGAGCACTGTGGTACTCCCTGTATCACAGACTAAGAGCAGTGCTTTGGGGACAGAGCCAAGAAGCACTTATCAGCTCTCTGTCATCACCACTGCCAATCATTTGAGGCCCCAAAAGGTAGCAATGGGGAAAAGCATGACTGTAGCTATAATGCTTCTCTCACCTGATGTCCCTTAATAAAGGAACAGGACATTACTTAAGGAACAGAGTACAAGAGACTAAGCACAGCTGAACGTCCTTGAAGGCAGCTGAGTTGCGTTTAAGAGAGACATTCTGTCCCCTTAAAAGGCTCTCTCCTCACTAGCAGCCTTGGGTGGCTGTAGGAAGCAGGCATGTGCTCCTTGGGTTTGGCTCAGTGCAGAGATCTAAAACCACATACATTAGCTCCCAAGGAAAGAGCATCACAGGGAGAGGAATGACTTCTAATAGGGCCTTTTGGGCTGAAGGAACTGGGCTTGGCTGCTTGTGTGAACTGTGTTCCCTGGCTCTGCAGCACCCTTGGGTGCAGCTTGAGTACAGACATCCTTTTCAGGAACAAAAGACTCTAAGGATCTCCAGGTATGCAGGACTGTGGAGTATTTCTGCCCCACCCTGAGGAAGATGGTGCAACCCAGATGTATAACTCCAGGTACTGACCTTAGAGGATGACACTCACCTTTTGCCCTTAACTTTAGTCTCTCTCACTTCCAAGGTGTTCTCCTCTTCTTCCTCACCCTTCACCTATTACAAAAACAGACTGATCAATGTACTGCTGTTTAAGAGGTAACATGACACAGGTAAACTCTGTATAGTTCCTATATGCTTTTTAAGGGGACACTCCCACAGAAAGTACAAGCTGACAGAACTTGTACTATAGATAGATACTTTTTTTTTTTAAATAGCCCTTTCATAACCTTTTTCATTAATATAAATTGCAATGTGGTTAAGACTGCAAGAACTGATGCTGGAGACTTCCAATAACCCTCTCAAGTTCCTTTAAGCCTGGTTCCCAAGCCAGCACAGTTACTGTAATTTGTGCAAATGAGAATCTTGGTTAATTGCTTTCTTGACTTCTCTTGTATGTTTTCTACAGTGACTGGTGAGTGAGCAGGCCATGGGAATCTCACTTGGCCAGCAAGCAAAAAGGAGATCAGTGCAAATACTTCTGAGATTAGAAGAACCCTCTTGTACTTAGGCCCCCTGGGGAAAGAGGCTGCGAAGCCCCAGTCCCGCGGGCAGGCACCCGCCGGGGATACAAGCATCGCTCAGTCTGAGGGGCTGCAGCGGTATGACGGCAATTAGCATCTCTCACGACTCCCTTACCACTTCGTAGAGTTTACGGCATAAGTCACTCAGCCCTCTTTGTTCCATTTAACTACAGAAACACGCAGGCTAATTACTTCTGAGGCACGGGGACACTGGAGGAGCAGTCCGGTCGCTGCCTAACGACAACTGAGTCACCGGCGCGCCTGGCCAGCGTCGGCTGCGCGCTGGGCGAGGCAGCCTCTCCGCGGCCGCCACGCCGGCGGGAGCCCGCACCGAGGGATAGCGGGCAGCANGGCCGTGCCGCGGCCCTTCCGAGGAAGGCGGCGCCCTCCCGTTCCCCCCGGCCCTCTGCCCCTCGCGGCCCGGCGCTCACCTGCACGCCCAGGTAGGCCAGGCGGGGCTCCAGGCCGGGCTCCAGAGCCAGCAGGAAGGCGGAGGCGGCGGTGCCGCCCGCCGCGTTGGCCAGGCTGAGCTCGGCCGAGACCTTGGCCAGGTGCGTGCTGAGGTCCACGGTGCGCCGCGCCTCCTCCAGCTGCAGGTCGGCGGCGGCCCCCGCGGCCGCCAAGCAGAGGAGCAGGCGGCACAGCAGCCCCGCCATGGCCGACACACCGCGCGGGGAGGGCACAAGATGGCGGCGCCCGCGCTGTACGGAGAGGGCACAAGATGGCGGCGCCCGGCGGGCAAGGAGACGCGCGATGGCGGCGCCCAGCGGTGCTTGAGGTCCCCCGCGGGGCAGGCGGCAGCGCGAGTGCCTGAGTAGAAAGGCAGCGCCGTAGGCGTGGCGCAATGGCGGCCGCTCTGTGGCCTGCGGCGGGGCGGGCCCCGGCCCCGGTGCTTTCCCCCATCCGTTCTCTGCGGCGTTCGCGGCAAGCCGGGCCTCCCGGGGTGCGCTGGGCCTGCACCCCTGCTCAGCGCCCAGGCCCCACCTCAGCCCAGAGCGCTGTGCGTGGAAGTGGCAGCAGTTGCCCGCTTGGATGGCTGGATGCATTGTGAAAAACCACCGTGTAGCCTGAAAAAGGGGGTTTTAAGGCATGATCTGGGGTGGTCACCGTGCTTTTGGGCATCCACGTGCTTTTAAGTTGTTCTCTCCTGCCATGGCACAAAGCAGCTTTCTTTTTTCCTCTTTTTAGTAAAAGCCGCGCCTTGTCAAGGCTCCGGCAGTCCAGCTTCAAATGTCCGAAGACTCCAAGCCCTGCGGCAGCTCCCGGCCGTTTGACGGGAGGAGAGAAGGGGCCCGGCACAGCCCGCAGGACACCCGTCAGCTGCCCGTTGGGTGAGGTGCAGCAGAGCCGGGGTGGAAACTGCTGGCCTGACCCCACGGGCATGGCCCTGAGCCCCCCTGTTCCTCCTGGCAGAATTAATGAGCCACCCGTTTGGACAGACACCCAGCAAGACAGCTGGCCTGGCGAGTGGATTGCTGGTGCTCTGCAAGGCGAGGTTTAACACAGATGGATTTTAAGCCGAGTTCAAATCTCCTAATAAAAAAAAAAACAACTGATAATAGACAGTTAAATGATGCCAGAGCAGAAGTACCACAGGCAGCCAAGGCACAGTAGCTCACCCTGAACTGACTTGGGCAAAGAGAGTTGAAGAAAGGAAAATCTTAGTGGTTTAACACATGACTGGGGAAGAGGTGATTGACGCTTCATTCCCAAACATCTAAAGCATATAAAAGCAAGGAACGGATGTTGTCTGTCCTGATTGCTGGAGCAGGGCTGTAGTCTGTGAGCCCTGTGGGACAACAGACTTTTCATGTTTCCGTAATGTGATACAGGACTTGACCTTTCTTTAATATCTTAATATGAGTCACAAAGATAATTCTCTGAATTGGCGTGAGATTGCCAAGTATTGGAAGGGGATTTCCTACATGTTGTGAGTTTGGATCTGGAGTCAAACAACCCCTTGGCAAAGGCTAAATAAAATGGGATGTTTCCTGGTGTGTTATGTTCAAAACAGCATCACCTCTTAACTGGCCTTCCCTTTCTGCTCTCCCTGTCCTCCCAGATCCTAGCATGGAAATTTTCTTGACTTCAATTTCCCCTAATTTAGGCACTAGATCTGTGAATTTGGCAGCTGCCCCTGCTAGCGTGTCCTAGTGCAAGTGGGTAGTTTTGTCGTCATATTTTGGATGACATCTTCCTTGCAGGGATGGGTGTCCAGCCTCTCTGGCTTGTGCTTCCAGCTAGGGAAATGTTCCAGGTCCTTCTGCTCTCCAGGAAAAACATGCTTATCTTTGCCATCTTCTCCAAAGAGCTAGGCTTTGGAGCCACAGGAACCGGGTAGGCAAGTCAGGGGAGAAACAACTGCGAAACATGGATCGCTGAAGCAAACTGCTGGCTTTAATTTAAGTCTGGCCAGCAGTGCTGCATCTGGTGGCTCCCTCCGGTTGTCTGGGTTGGTTTTGCTGTGGAAAGCTTCTCTCCCAGGAACGGCTGTCACTGTCCTTCCTCCAACCCCAGCCTCCATGTCACAGGGAGTAAATGAACTCCAGACTGCGTCTTTAATACCACACGCAGCTCCAGCCTTTATTTCCCCTCTCCCTCAGGGAAATTCCTCCTGGCAAAGGAAAAGAAAGAAAAAAATGCACATTCCCCTTGTATCTGGAGATAATTGGGCTTTAGTTGTTATATCCAGGGCCAAAGGTTGCTCTCTGATGGATTCAGCCCAGATCCTGGATCTGAGCTTGCTGGCAAAGGCGACGTTTTAACATCTGACCTGTCCTAGACCCTGGCGAGCTCTGAATCAGGCTGTTATATGCTAACCCCTGTTCAGATCCATTTCTAATTGTGATAATTGAGTCATACCGAGTCTGTGCAGTGTCTGTTCCAAGACTTCAGCCCTACCACATAGTCTAAATTTATCTTTAGGTTGAAAAGCCGTTGCCTTTAGGATTCTTGCTTGCAGGACAAATTTTGTGCTGTGGGCCCCTCAGTGCTGTCCTGCACGTGATGTGGATGTTTAAGTTTGCACAGAGCAGGTACGAAATGTGTCAGGCTATGGTCACTTGTGCACGGGTTCGGTTAATGAGCTCACAGAAGGCATCAGAAAAGCGGGCCCCTGGCTGGGTTTGCTGGTTACATCTCTGTACAGCTCGCGGGCTGTGCTCGAGCAGGAAGGGAGAGGCTGGTTTTAAACATGAGAAGTACTGCGGGGCCCTCGCCAGATGCTGCGCTCTGATTGTTCCAGGCTGCGGTGCCGGCGCAGCTCCAGCATCCTCTGCCTACCAGACCCTGCCCAGACTCTGTCCTCTTGCCTCGGCTGCAGGCTGGGAGGCAGCATGAGGGATGTGACCAGACCCCTCTGCCACCCTCGTGTCGTGCTCCAGCTCTAGATGATGTGCTGTGGGGAGAGCGCATCACCCTCGGGGACACAGCGTTGGGAGGGGAGCACCTGTGATGGAGCTGGTGCCAGCCCAGCCGTCTGCCAGGGCTGAGGGACGAGAGCAGCCTAATAAATGCCTCTGGCAGGATGAGAACTGTACCCCAGGAAAAACCCTACGCTGTTCTGTTTCTAGAGGGCTGATGCCAAACTCAGAGCTGTGTCATCTTGAAGAGCAGTTTGTTCTCAAGGAGGAAAGGAGTGGAAGTTGTTTTCCTGAAGGAGCAGGTTTTCTGTGACTGTGGGAGCATGCTGCAGCCTGTAGCAGCAGGGAACAGGACTTAGCCCAGTGTGATCCTCATACCAGCAGGGAGCTTACCCCAGGCATATGTAGGGACCATGATACAATGTGTTGCTTTCAGAGGAACCCAGGTCAGGAGCAGATGTGAAACAGGGCTGTGCGTGGGCCCAGACAGCAGAAGTCCTGGCACCACCTTAGCTTGCAGATGTAGCCTTAATACAAATCTGAATGTGATCCTAGAAAAAAAAAACAAACACAGGTATGTGGCTGTTGTGATGACTGGTATAAAACTCGGTGCTTTGGATTTTATTGGTGTTTCACTATCTATTCCTGTACGTGTAAAATCGAGGCAGCCTTCTGTCTGCCAGAGGGATGCAGTTGGCATTTCTCTCCCTGCCATCGGTCCTGGACCAGCGAGGTTTTGCAGTCCCCAGCCACAAGGGTGCAGGTAAGATCTGGCTGACTGATGGCAGAGTTTACTTAGCCTTGCTAAGGCCTTCAAAAAGCAGCTGGAAAAAAAAGAACTCTTCCAGTTTCAGTATTTTTACAACCTCATTTTTCAGCTAGTCAGCACATGCTGAGCCTCTGCCAAGCAAAACATGCCGTGATTCTTGGTTTGGGCTCTCCTGTGATTTCCATGGGAGTGGTGAGCCTGGAAGGAGGCTGTTTGGGGCTCAACTGCTGCACTGTTTATCTGCCCTAGAAACGTGTCCTGCCTTCACACAGAGACGATGCTGAAGGGGCACTGTCTGCTCAAGGGCTGTTCCTCTGGGGTTTCTTGAAGTTACTTCAGGGTTCTGCAGCGGAGTCTCCCTTAAATGTTCACCTTTTTTTAAAATTACTTCTTCCTGTTTTTTTAATAAAAAAAAGTCTGCTTTCTTTCCCATGTTAGAACATGAGACTCAGAAAAACTAATGGAGAAAACTGTGCACAGCAAGTGGAGAAACGAATTGTATGAAGTATTGGGAAGCACACAGGAAAACCTGCCAGAGGAAAATGGGAAAGCATCTGTGAGTCTTTTAAGAAGGTGAGACCAATATGTTACAGGTATTGTGGCAATAGTGAGGAAAACATTGCAGCAAGGACGCTTCATCTGTATAAAAAGTGCATTTAACTCTGTTTTTAAAGCTTATTAGAAATGTAACTGAAATGGCTACAGACAAGCACTGGTGGGCTGCTAATAGAAGGAATCTGCTAAAAGTGTACAGCTGAAATGCAGAGCTTGAGCAAAGAATGGGTACCGTGCCCACTTGAGATCTGCTTTGGCTTGGGTGGGTCTGGATTTTGTTACAGCATCAGAGCATGCTTTGGATAGAGGGAACTGAACTGGTTTAGCTGTATCAGAAAATTAGGGTGTGATCACAGCTGCCACTGAAGTACCTACAAGTACTGGCGGGGCCTGGGTACACCGCCACCTTCAAACCACCTGTAATCTGGCTCTTCCACATCACACCGCAGCTCAAAAATGCCTTTGGCAGAGTGGCTTCTCCAAAGCGAAAGAAGGCATAAGGAGGATGGTGCAAATCTTGGCCTGAAAAGACAAATGCTGCCTTTCACAGAGAACCAGCAGGGCAGGGAGGTTGCTGTCTTGCCACACTCTGAGGAGAAGGCGGGGGGTCGTGGCCAAGGGCAGAGAGGGGAGATGTTGACTCCTGGGGCGGTGGCCAGACTGTACCCTTGAGCCGCAGACAGGCTGTGTTCAGCTGCTCCTGCCAGGGCCTGGCAAAGGACCACGCTTCTGCAAGCCATTCATTTGCCCCAGGGCGATGGAGGGAACAGCGCCCATGTTTGGCACAAACACTGGGACAAATGCAGTGAAAGAGCATCCAGTGGAATGGATGCACCTGCGTGCTGCAAGGTAGGAGCACCCGTCTGGCTGGTGCCAAGCTCCTTTACGTGGGCAAGGTGCTCTGGGGTCCAGGCTGGCATCTGCAGGCAGCAGCGCCCAAACAGGGGGGCCCTGCAGCTGCGCTGCCACTTCTGCCCCTCGTGGGCTGGGAGATGTAGCTAGTTCCTAGCTCAGTGGGGTGGCAAAAAGCCTTCCCTCCCCCCACCCTGCCATGCCCCCCCGCAGTGTCCC
>VXAL01003117.1:62067-85566 GCA_013399475.1 Chauna torquata
GGGGCTGCCTCCGCGGGGGGAGGCGCTGCCTTTGTGCTCCCGGGCGGGCTCCACCTGGGCCCGGCGCGGCGTTTGTCCGCCCCGGTGGTGGGGTCGGGCGGCCGGCGCCTCTGGGTGCCCAGCTGCCGGCTCCCCGGAGCCGAGCCCGGCGCTTTCCCCGGAACAATGGAACTGGGGTCTCCCTGGGAAAGGGCTCCTCCGCCCCGCGCAGGCGCTGCGGGGACGGGGGCACGAAGGCCGTTCCCGAGATGCGCGTTTCTCGAGGCCTTGGTGGGAAGCTGTGCTCTGGGGAGGTGTAAGAGGCCTGAGGTGGTCCTCGCGGGGGAGAGCGCGTTGTCCGCGACCTGCGGCCTGCTGTGGCCGCCCCTCGGCGTGTGGAGTGGGCTTGGGGCAGCTGGTGGCCGAGGCTGCCCTGAGCACTGGTGGCCAGGGAGGCGCTGGGCTCGGCTGGCGGCAGTGCCGCTCGGGGTGGTCGCTGGGTACTGCTTTTAAGATGAGCAGGCTGCCCTTGGAGCGATTAATGTGGCAAAACAGGCGGCTGAAAAGACTGGCAGTTATTGCGAAAGTAGTTCTCAGCATGTGTAAAGCCTGAGTCAGTTTTAAGAAGTATGAGAGTGGATGCTAGAAGTGCTTTTGGCTGTGTGTGTATAATAAGGTAAATTAAACGATAGATGCATTATTAATCTCCAGGCATGTAGAGACTAATAAATATGGAAATAGCTAATCGTAGTACTTAAGATAACTGTGCTTTCTTTCTTGTAAATAGTGGAGTTCTCTTAGTAGTAAAACAGCTTAAAAAAAACCCTCTCAATCTGAACTTAAAGAGGTGACCTCAGCATCTAAATGAGTATGTCTTGCCCAATCACTCCAAATTCTTTGATTCAGAGCTGGAATTCTCAACACTGTTTTCCTGAAAACTAAAAATACTTGCTGATAAGCAGAGCTGTTGGGATGTGTATCAGTTTTTTTTATATGTAAACTGAGAACACATGACAGAACAAAGTCCTCCCAACTGTAAGCAATGTGTCGTTTGTTTGATAATTGCTAATTTGAAGCTTCAAAACTTCCACCACCTGCCACTGGCCGGCCAGCTCTGGCCTGTGCCTAGGATTCTGCATTCTGGTATGGGAATTGGGGCTGGGTGAAGTTCTCTGTCTGGGGGAGTAATACATAACCAGCTGTGAACAGCGTTCGTCTGGCTGTGATTTAAAGGCTTACTTGTGGCTATTCTGTGTTTATGAGCTGTGGTGGTACTAGCAGTGTATGATATTGGCTGCAGCCTTGCTGTGCTTCCAGCAGGGCTGAGCTACCAGAGTTGAATGTACTCTGTTCTTAGTAGCTGTATTTGAGGTTGCAGTGGGTGGAGTCATTTGAATATCCCTTGTTTAATAATCAGGGCTTCATCGCCATATTATTCAGGAAGAACGAGTATACTTGTCTCCCCCCCTTGTGACTTCCAACAGCTGACTGTACACATGACTTGCTCTCCATGAACTAATGAGTAGACCCACCATGCCCAGCCTGAGTCAAAGTAGCTCTAATGCTGCTTCTTTAAAGTGCTGGCCTTTCTTTTGTGTGTTGTTGTTAATACTCTACTTCTGGTGTAGAAAAGCTGTAAGATGGGGTTAATCTGACCCCTCAATAGGGGAAACTTTTAAAATCCATTATCAGTTTCTTGCTGTCTTAACCTACAGCATGATATAGAACGGATAAGGTCTGAAGCAGTGGTTATGTTAAACTTTCTTCTTACCTGTGGTGTTATGCAGTGGTCCATGTCCTCAAATAGTCTACTAGTAGTTCAATGTGGCATGCTAGGTCTTGTACCTTAAAATGCAAAGGTGCCAAGTTAAAAGCCTAAATAACTGCCTGTAGCGTAGTCACTGCAGCGCATCCTTGCCCTTCTGCCAAATCCAGTGGATCAGACTCTACACCGAGCAGCACAGATAGGTTGTGGTGTAGATGAATCCTTAACTGAAAGTGGAAAATGTACAAGCTCTGCTATCAGCTGTCTCCTGAATTCACCGATGGAAGATAACGTTTTCCTTGGCTTACTATCCAAAATGAATGCCTGGGGACAAGAGGGTTACCAGGCTGAATTTCTGAAGCACCTCCTTAAAGCTCCTGCTTTAAGGCTCCTGTCTTGGAAGGTCATGTGAATTACCTGTGAGAGCAAATCTCTGGCAAAGCTTGTCCTTGAGGAAACATGACAATTAATGTCAAACCATCTGTGCAAAACTATATATAGCTTTCTCTAACATGTATGGGATTTTTAGTCTGACTTCTCTGCGAAAATGAGACTAGTGTATGCAGAACTTAACGTTAGGCTGTAAACAAAACTGCTTGTGCTTGATTAGGATGTGCTTTTTAAAAGCTTCATCCTGAGACAGGTGCCTGGCAAACCCCAGCTTAGGAATGAAGGCTGTAGAACAGGGGACTTGTTTGTTTGCATTCTCTAAACAAACTGGTGGGTGTCTGGGATCACAGATGCTTACTGTTGGTTGTCCCTCCTGGTATAATATACCAATTTCTTCAGTAACTGAAGTAAACTGAGCATTGATAAGCACAGAACTCTGTCACCTTGCATGCTGCTGGTGTTCTCTGATGTCTTGTGGGCTTCTCATCTGTGATCTGAACTGCTCTGAAGCCCTTGCTGCTAGGGCCTGCAGGTATTGAGGTCCCCTGCAGAACTCTTGGGGGCTTGGAGCTTGTCCTCTTGGTGGAAGGGGGTCCAGGTGAGAATGAACTCTTGCGCTGAACTTGGCTGGGCACTAGCATGCTTGTGCTTTGTGTACTGCTTGTCTGACCCAATCCAGCGTCCCTCAGATACTGAAGAAGTACTTCCTCACCCAGCATTGTTTTGATAACTGCAGTTTAATTGCTCATTGAGTTGGAGTTCAGTTGGCTTCCCCCTGCAGCCTTCTCAGGTGATCTCCTGTGGTTGCTGTGTAACAGTCTGCCTTCAGACACAGTTAAGTTGTGACACTAGACTGAGGATAAAAGGCTCGCTTTCTTCAGTAGTGGTCCGAACATGGGCTGTACATCTCGAAACTGGATCAAGTATGGGTAACAGATTGAATGACAATAGCTAATACACCGTTTGCAGTTCTGCAATTCGCTGCTTTATTGAGGGACATACTTCCCTTTAAATGTGATTTGACTAAAACTTCCAAATGAGCGCCCAAGGTCAGTGACTCCACTTGCACTGTTCAGAAATAGGAGGCGGTGAAGGGATACCCCCGTATCACGTGGCTGCTCGCTGGCTTCCAGCATGCTTGTTGCTTTCTCTGCATCCCCGCGAACCGAGCGCGCTCGAACTCGGTGTGCTGCTGCATTTTCTGCTCGGTGGATGTCTGCTGTGATGATGTCATTGTTGCTGTTAGCGCTGTTCCTGTGAGACTGCTCCTCCTCTCCGGCGCCAGCAACCAGCGCTCCACGCGTGAGGGAAGCTGTGTC
Source organism: Chauna torquata (assembly GCA_013399475.1). NCBI lineage: Eukaryota > Metazoa > Chordata > Aves > Anseriformes > Anhimidae > Chauna > Chauna torquata. Next base: position 65,521 of record VXAL01003117.1, read on the forward strand.
AACACTGCTGTTGCTAACTCATGGTCAGTGACGGGGAGGAAAGCAAGCTCCTCAAGGCCACAGAAGCGTGTTGATCTCGAGCTGAGCTCGAGTAGCCTTGACTTCTCTCACTAGGAAGCCTGTCCTTGAGGCCATGGCTGTTTCCAGAGGGCAGCGCAACTTCGGTAGGTGCGTTGCGTTTGAGATGGGTTGAAATGTAAACTTGTGGCACAGAGTCCTATTTGTACAACTTAAAGGCATTGATGTAGTGAGTGCTTTGCTCTCTTGCCCATCCATAGCTACTTAATTAGTCACCTGAAGTTGACATTTTATATCTAACTGTAATTGCTTGAGTTTCAAGCAGAAATTCCTAAAAGAAGTGGAGTAGATCTTTATATTGTCACTCAAGGAAAACAGTGTTTTTCTGGAGTCTGTCATAACTGACTGCATGCTGTAGCTTTGATCACTTGGCAGACTAGCTGGGCTAATTAAGTGGTGGGTGAAAGCGAAGGCAGATAGCTGGAGCTTGCCTTCAGAGGCTGGCTGGAGTACCTGGACCTTGATTGCTGGGGCTACCAGTCTTATCTAATAAGTCTGCACTGAACCCTTGGTCTCTCTTTGCTGGGAAGCATCATCTTCTTGAATGGTAACCTGTTTGTTGCTCACCTCCTTCAAGTGGGCTGAGCCACTTGGCTCTGTAGGTATCTCCTCCTCTTGGCTCCCAGATGCTGATAGTGATATCTGAACTAGGATCTGGCGCAGTGGTAACATTGTCACAAGCATGAGCAGTGAGACAGCTGCAACTAAGTGAGGCATCCCTAGTTGTGATCTTCCCTCTTGCAAGAAGATGCAGTTTACTGGTGCTGCCTTCTGAATCACACCATGAAAGTCACTTCAGTGAGGCTTTTCTAGTCCTTTGTGGAGAATAAAGAGAATAACTGAGCTGTTAAACTATTGATGCAGGAGCTGTGCAAGAGGTACTAGCGTATGAAGTACCAATCTGAAACCAAGTCTCCACAGTAGGAATTCCTTGTCAGGCACTGACTCAGCTGTCGTGGTGAGCTACCTGCTACGCTCCCAGACTGGGACTGAAATACTTGTCCTTCCTGCTCTGCTGCAAGCCATTAGCATAGTAAGAGGTATTGAGTGTGTGTAGGATCAGGAGTTGTGCTCGCAGATCTAGGTGTAGTTCTTAGATTGCAGTGTGTCTCTAGAGGAAGCCACCTCTCTAGGAGCAAGAGAGAGGTGGCTTGAGAAGAGACCTCCTGGAACAGATATTCAGGAGTAAGGCTTTTGCCATTAGTGTTGGTTTTGTGGATTTTCCGCATCTGCTTGTGTGGATTTGGATCTCTAATCAGTGTTTGTCCTCTCTCTTCTGCCAGGTTCCTGGTGCTGAAGGAGAGCCAATGTTCAGTCTCTGGTGCAGGGTCCAGCAGCCCTCCTGAGGCCACTGTTTGTGACTTGAAGGCCTGAACCTTTTGTTGAAGTCTCCCTTCAGTCACTTGTTTCCTGTCCAGTGTCTAGGAACTAGGGAAAACTACCAGGCAGGAGCAGATAAATAAGGCTTGTTTACCACTGACAAGGTCTAAGATCTGTGCTTTGCTTACCACCACAAAGGTTATCTAACACCTCCTATTTGTGTTTCTAAAACTGAAAGCATGACAGGAATGTGTAAAAGCCTAGCACACTGGAGACAAAACTAGAAATTAATCCAAGTACTTGAAAAATGTTGTGGGATATAGTAAAGACGTAACAACTTCCATGCTTCTTAATGGCCTGGCTAACCTGCAATATTTTGAATTGGTCAGGCTTATCGTCTGGATATGAAGATTAAAACCCAGCTGCCTCTGCAGTGTGCATCTCACTAACGTGGGAACCGTGCGGGCTGTCAGTATTTGTATAGGGGTTGCTGAAACTCGTTTGGCTCTACTGGTTAGGTGGCTGTGTGCCAACAGGCCGGCAGCCACGGCGGTATGAACCGGGCTGTATGGGCACTATAGCTATGTTCCAGTTGTATAAGATTTGTCTTGCTTGCTTTGGCAGGCCTTCACCAAGGAGACTGTTCTGGTAGAGGCATGGCAACATGGAAACTGTACTGGTATAGCTGAAACGCTCTGCGTAGGCAAGGCCCTTAGTCAAGACACATGGCTTGCTGCCTAGTGTCTCCCAGCAGCCAGCGAATGTGCTCAACTCTCCTCCCACATCCTGAGATTGTCTCCCCCAGGGCAGAATAGGGGAAGTTGAGCTTGCTCTGATAAAGGGGGAGGGGTGTTAAAGCAAGCATGCCTGCTCTTGTGACAGCCTGGTCCCTGGGGAAGAGTAGAGTTGACTGGGAACTACCTGAAATCCTGAGGGACTTACAGGGGGACTGCTTCCCCCAGAAGGCAGGGGCACAGCAGTACTGGTACTTGAATGAGAACGTAACTTGAGCCTGCAAAAGGAGGGCAGCTGGAGATCTGCAGGCTGTTGTATCAGCCTGTCAGGGCTCTGTATGTCTGCCTGTTCCTGGGAGAAAGGTATCCTGCAGTATAAGGGGTCTTCACCTTCTGGAGGAACCTCTAGGTGAGCTGGACTAAGAAACTTCATGACTGGAGACATCCAGCTTTCAGTGAAGCTTTTGGGTATGGCTTTCTCACAGGGCTGTTTTCATTCAGCCTGAAGACTACTGCTTCAGCAGCCCTGGTTTTCCATCTGGGTATCCTGGACTTGGTGCTGTGTGTTGTTAGCCCTAAAGAGGCCTTCCTGCAGTCCTCTCCTGTGCACAGCCGCAATCTCAAAATACCTGCTACTAGCTGTGGAGATGATGGTGATCATCCTGAGGCTGCTGAGGAGCAAAGTGATCCATCCAGGATGGCTGTCCAGCATAGCTGCCTTTATCACTGGGAATGCTGTGTGCTCCCTTCCTTTGGCTCGGGGCATTTCTCACCTGGAAGAGCCTGCATGTGCTGCTGTAATCTTAGGCTGAGCAGCAGCCTAGGTGAAGTAGTGTTCCTGTAGATGTCAAGACATGATCTTCAGGCTTTTTCCTACTGTTCCTAAACACACGGGTGGTCTGACTAAACATGGAGACACTTCTGCCTTGGTATTGTAAGCAAATGAATTTGTGCTTGTTTAGCTCCTGCTTTCAAACCATGTAATGAGATCAACATGATACCTCCTCAAGAGAAGGTGGCTGCTGTGATACCTAAACCATTAGAGGTCAGTTTCTAAGCTTTACTCCTGGGTTGTGGAGGTGGGGGCTAGTCCTACCTTGTTTGGTAGGACTCACAACTCAGTGGCAGCTTTAGAGCAAGAAACTTCTTCAGTTCCACGTCTAGCATTTGGACATTGTGCAGGCACAAAACAGCTCTGATCTGGAGAAATGCCAGGGAGGTGTAACAATGCTGTGAATCAGTGAGGCTTGGACTGGAGAACTTGGCTTTGAGAAGTCAGGCTTTGAGCCTGACTAATCATGTGCATCAGTGCCTCTCAGGAATGCTGTGCTCTCCAAATCTCTGCTTACTGCCCTAACGGAGTTGTGGCTGAGCTGAGACCTCAGAGGGCCGACCCCTTCTCATGTGCAAATCCTGTGGTTCCACTGCAGGCATTGCTACTAACAGGCACAGTGGCATTGCTTCTGCCTTCCCTTTGGCATCCTGACTCTGGCCAAGCTGGCAGCTGGTGTATCTTCTTCCGAGGAGCTCTTTGAGCCCTGTCCCACAGCTGGGAGGAGGCCTGCAGCCTCCGGCTGGAGCTGGGCAGCGAGGGTATGTCTGAAGCAAGCTCAAACCTTATCACCAGTGAAAGGGGAATCTTCTGCACTGGCTCTGGCACTTGTCTGATCACACCACAGCCATGTTCTGATCGTGGCTGTTCCAGAGCTCTTGCTTTCTGGCTAGGTTTCCTGCATGTTTCCCCAAGCTACATGTCACCATCATTCTGTCTTTAGCACAGAGCTGTCTTGTCCTGTTATTTAGGAACAGGATGCAGAGCATGTGTGCAGGCCTGGTATTGTATCCATCTAGCAGCTAGCTTGCAGACCAGGTCAGTTGGCTACTAGCACCATCTCACACCAGTTTGGTGCTTGCATTGAAGCAGCCAGTGAACTAAGCTCCAGGCTACACAGCTGAGCTGTGGCTGGCTGGTTCTTCAGCTTGGTCCTAGAGCAGCTGTGCTGGAGGCTGCAGCTCCACCCTCAAAATGAGGTGGGAATTTACTGCAGACAGCTGTAGTTTAAAAAGCCAATTCCTCTGGGATCCTGAAAGATGTTTTAAGATTGTTTTGATCTAAGCCATGTCAGTGTGCTAGGAAGCATGTGAAGCTCTAGGCTTTCTTCAAAAAGGTGAAGCTTTTGGCATCTGATTCTTGGTGGGGGTGGGAGACACTGTACAGCATACCTACACCTGACGACTTGCGATATAATGTTTTACACAAGGTATCAAAAAAATTGGAGCTGAGGCTCCCAGCTCCTTAAAGAGAGGTAATTCCTGCCTCACAGGACTGGTTGGGAAAGGCCCCAACTGGACAGAAGCCTGCACTTGATGAAACTGCAGTGAGCAGCAGGCAGCCTAGCTGCTTCTCCTGAGCAGGGAACGATGAGCTGTGCTTGAGCTCTTGGCTAGGCACCAGCGGGAGGGAATATGTTGGTTAGAACAGCAGTGCAAATGTGTGGGGAGGAAGGAGGTGGAAAGCAGTTCTGAGATGCTACTGATAGAGCAGCAACTAGAGTGTACCCTTCTGCGAAGCTGTCACAGGAATATCTTGCAAGCTGCTTTTGCTGTGGGCTTCACTTTAACTGGCTGCTTTGCTGTGGTGGGTTGGTGAGGCCTGAAAGAACTTCTGGCTGTATGGTAGCCCATTGATCTTGTTCCATAGGAGCCTGTCATCCAACAAGGCAACCCATTTAAGGAGAGCACTTCTTGCAAGCTGTCTACCTGAATGGCAGGGTGTTCCTAACTTGCTGCTTAGATACAAAGCCAGCACGTGCCCACTAAATGTGAGGCTTTCCTCGTTGGGATCTCTCAGCCAGCTGGAGAAGCTGAGTTATTGGTAGACCTGTGATGGGAGCAGAGGAGGGTAGTGTCCTGCCTGTGCAGCCTCTGTCATTGCAGGACTCAACTTGCTGGTGAAAGTTCATGTGCTTCTATATCAGTCCTCAGCGTGAGGCTGCTGGGCACTTGTAGAGTGATCAGGTTTTGGTAAGGAAAACGTACCAGCTTGGTAGCAGGCACAGAAGTAAAAGGCTTATTTCTGGCTCCTTCCTTGAAGACAGCTTGGCATCTTGTAAGCCATGTTCATATAAAAGTAACAGCCCCTGCTGACTGCCCTTTGATTAGCTCTTGGCTTTTTTTCTGGCTGAAAGGACAGGGCTGCTGCTATACTTACGGTCTCTTGTGTCACTGCAGAATGCAGTGAGATGTTGGAGGCTGATCTCTGCTGGTCTCAGGTAAGCAGTCATATTGAATTGCTCATGCTGTCACCCGTAGCTCTACATTAGCAGACACTTTGTTCGCAATATCTGTGTGACCAGGTAGTTAGAACCAAGCTGCTGTTAAACTCTTTTGATATAACTTATTCAGCTGCCACTTGAGGCCCTGCTGCAAGTGGGGACTGCTGAGATGTCAAGACAGGGTGTCTGGGCCTCTTGAGCTCCCTACAAGCAGAACTGTGATCGTGGTCAACTAATAGCAGTCACAGACTATCAGCCTTACCTTGGCATGAGGCCTTGTTTTCAGCGTAGCTGAGCTGGAACAAATTCATGTCTACTCATGGCCTCAGCTAAACTTGGCTTCATAAGTTGCAGCAGGGCTCAGTGTTAGCATGGGACTGATCCGTGCCGGTCTGTTGGTGTGCTAGATCCTGTAAGAACAGGATAAACATCCAGTGAACGTCTCACTTCAGTGGCTGAAGGTCTGAGCAGGCATTACCTCCTGAGGTGCCAAACATCCTAGGGAACTTCCTGCTTCGGGGAAGAAACTGGTTCAATCTGTCTGAGCTGGTCCTGAATCATTTTTCCAGCTTCAGCCTCCTTGAAGAAATGCAGAACCATTGGGAGGGGGAATAAAAATAACTCTTTGGTGTAGTACAGAGACTTAATGCTTTGCAACCTCCCCCATGTGAGAAAAGAATGAGCAGAGGTAGTGTTTCTGTGTCGGAAATGTATGTCCTGCTTTTCAGGACACTATTCCTGCATTCTGGGACTAAGGTTTTTTTTTTTTTTTAGCAGAAGGCTTTTTCACTGCTCAAGAATGGCTCTTCCTCTGCTCGGTCTGTTCACTGGTGAGCCAGTTGCAGAGTGTGGTATCCCTTGATGCGGAACTGCTTTATCCAGATTGACTTTCTTATGGTGTTGCCCCTGCTAAAGGCCCAGCGATATACTGGAGAAGTGAATGTTCTGCTTATCAGGCACAGCACCCACAACAGATCCGTGGTGCTTCAGGCTCAAATTTGTCTCTTTGTGGAACACCTACTTACTCTTGTTCTGTCTGTGGGACAGGAGAGTGCAATTATGTATTTGTAAATGTCACGAGTTCAGCTCTGCTTGATGCTTGCTCACCTACTGCTTTGCGCCTTGTCTGTGTAGTGTTAAATGTCCCTGGCAAAGGACATGAGGAGAGGTGCGGTCCAACAGTCTTGCTTCAGCTTTCTGCTGGTTCCTAGTGGAAGGTGCAGATGGCAGGCTGGTAGATGTAGGAGCAGAGAACTCCTGATCAAATGTCCCAGTTCTTCTAGCTTCTGCTTAGGGTTGCTTTGCTTCATGGCTAAGACTGTGATTTGAACTGTTTAATAGGAAAGCTGCAACAGTACAGGCTGCTCCAGCAACTCATCAGCAGGTTTAAAGCCAGTGTGCTGTCATATAGGGAGCTGTTGTCTTCCATGGATGTGTCCTCCCCTACCCAAGGCTAGCTACTCTTATACCAAAACTGTTCCTGAGCAACTTAACAGGGTGTTCTTATCACAAGGCCTACTTCTGCTAAAGTATAACTAATCTGAGAGCTGGTGGGCCATGAATGCAAACTCCTACTGTTCTTTGCTTGTACCAAGCTAATTAATATTGAAGTTCCTGCACTGTCACTTGACACATGACTGTCTCTAAGGAATCCTTAACCATCCATTTCTGCTTTCAGTTAAAACAACTGTCTTAATATAGCAAATGAAAGGACAATTGTAATGTCCTTTGAAGCAACAAGGGAAGTCTAATTAGATTTGGCACAGGCTTTCTTTGCTCTTGCATCTGAACAATCGTAATTCTACAGAGGTTCATTGGGCAGTTCTTGGTTCTTCCCTCCAGGTCAGCTAAGCCAGAAACACGTGCAGGTCTGATGTAAGGGATTCTCCCTTGCTGCTCCAGCAGGCCAGCCTTACAAAGGTAATAACATTACTGAAAGTGAGCAAGCTGTACCAAGCTTAATGTCATGAGGGTAAACACACACTGTCAGTGGCTCTCTTTCTTGGAGGGGTGGGCATTAAAAATTGAGTGAAAGGACTTGTCTTGTCCTAGAGGCAGCTGTGTCATTCCTTTGGCACCGGTAAAGCCAGGGGGAAGAACGGTGCTGACTGGTCTCCTGACTGACAGGAAGCTTTTGACAGCTCCTGAGCAGGGCTAGATGGGCGTGCTCATAGGCTATGTTCTGAGCAGTCATGCAGGTGACCTCTCTTCAGGAGACTACATGGTGTAAAACAAAACTGATGTCTTGGATTAAATCTTAACAAACAGGTTTTTCTTCAAGACTTCTCTGAAAGAGGAAGTGTTTGTTCAGAAATGCTCCTGGGACTGGATGGGAGCCCTGTGTGAGCTCACACACTGCCATCTTAAGGGCTTACGTGACTCTTGCAGGATGCTGCTCTAGAGCAGTCACTCCAAATACCATAAAGCAAGACAAACTGCATATATAGTTCAAAATAGTCTTAGACTTGGATGCCACTGACTTGGCTGAGATAAAAACTTGTGATAATGCTGAAGCTGAGCTTGCTCTTCGTAAGAGCATGGGGGAAACTCTACACAGCCTACATCTCAGGTTGACTCAGTAATTTACTGTTTCTTGCAGGTGTGACTGGAAAAACTCCTCGTGTGCACTAACTGCTTCTTCAGGTATTCAAACCTGCTTCATCAGTTGGCTGAAGCTATATTCTTGGTCTCCCTAGCAGTGTTCATCAGAAATGAGATCTATATAGCTTAGAGCATGTATATGGTCTCTGTTTCTGGGACACATGGCAGTAATGAACCGGTCTACTCAGTGCTATGTAATGTGAGAAACAGCCTGTGTTAGCAAGTGAATAGTCATAAATTGCCTCTGACTTCAGGCAAGCAAATCTCTGAATGCTGAACCTGGCCCAGAGTTGGTTGTTTGCACCTTGTTCTACTAACGCAGAAAGTGGCAGACTGTAACTGAGATTGGCTCAGGTATCTTTGAGCTTACCTGAACTGCAATGTATGGAAGTGCCCTCTGACATGAAGATGTATTTGCTGTTGACTTAGTATGTGCTGAAGTCCCCCAAATCCTTTGCATGGTGTTACAGGAGACTGTGCTGAGGCTTTGCTTACAGGACCTTCAGAGAGCACTAGTGTCTTCTGCTTCCAGTACCCCAGCCTATTTAAAAGCACCGTGGCTGGAAGCAAATATTGGAGGATGTATGGTATCCTGTCCTTGGAGTAGTTTGACCCTTTGGCTTGCTTCATAAGAAACCCCAGTTAAGATAAGGGGGATCCATCTGGATCTGAGATCCAGATCAATCCATCCAAATCTAAGATCTCACTAGGATGATTCAAACCTCTGTTTAGCACAAATAGCTCCTTTAAAGCTGGGGCTGCTGTTGGAGACCTACTCAGCCATGCAGAATGTGATAAGGATCAGGGAAACAGTGAAAGTAGTGCTGTAGAGAGCAACTTGATGCTACTTAAACTAGAAAGGTTTCCTTCTGTAGGAAGGCTCCAGGAGATCAAATGTTGGTACTTCCTTCGCAACGTGGAGGTGTGGTCTCCTCTCCAATGGCAAGGTCTCACTACTTTCTGCCTTGTAGTAACTCTGAATGGTGGGTCTGTTTCTACCTGTAATGAGAAGATTAATAAGAGGGCTTGGTCCATCAACTGACTAAGCTTAAAAGCAGCATTGATCAGACTCAGTAGAACAGGGGCGGGGGAACTCTGGGCAGTGGCCACTGCTGGCCCCCAGCAGAGCTGGAGTTCCTCAGACTGTTTCATGGCCCAAACCAAATACTGAGCTGAGGCGGCTCCTACGGTGCTGTGGCTCATATCCGTTGCATCACCTGGGGTGGAAGCTGAGTGCCTCACCTGACCGGTGTTCATCAGGCAGTAATAGCCCTCCCCACTGATGGGGTAGCCTGTAAACTATGACAAGTAGGCAGTCTCAGGTCTGATTCAGACTTCCTTCCTGTGGCTGCTCAGCTGAGCTACTTCCCAGGTAATGAGACTTGAGAGAGCAGTTTCCCCTTGCTTCATAGTGGAACTTCAGACCACGTTGAATTTGAGCACTGAGGATCCAGTACGATTTGGCGTTGTAATTCAAGGCCCTGCAAATCCCTCCCTGAGCATGAGAACTAATGCCAGCTTGTCTAAAGCTGCTTTGAATATCAGGAGGCAGTAAGTTGCAGCAGCTGATGGCAAGCAATACTAAAAACACTCAGAGAAAAATAGAAGCAGTACATACTGGATTCTGGCACAGTCACTTCAGGGTGAGCTGTTTACCCTCTGTCTTGAGGAAAACAGGTGACTCTCACCCTAGGCCTGAACCTATACAGATGTTTTCCGTGACGGTTCACTGTACGTAGCTGTCTCTAAGCTGTTTCAAAGCTCTGCATACTTTTCTTCGTACTCCATGTGGGCCAACTGTGCTGCAGAAGTCTCAGGCTTGGCTAGCACAAGTGTTGCTTTTGCTACATGCTCTGAAAACACAGGAGGTGCAGTCTGCTTGAAGGAGTTTACATGGGCTGTTCTCCCTGCTGCTATAGATGAGATGAGCTGGAGTGTGGATCTTGGCAAGAGCAGAAGCTGGACTAAATGCTGGGGTCAATTGGCAACTCGTAGCTGGCTATCTCTCTGTTGATGTAGCTGGGTCCTCAAGCAGCACAGTGCAGACAGCCTTGGAAAGGAGAGGTGTTCATACTGGGAGTAAGTGTCCTGTGCAGGCTCTCTGGCATCTACTAACAGCCATCTAAAGACAGCATGAGCCCTTTGGATGGCCTGCCACTGCAGTTCACTCAGCAGCCTCTGGCTGTTATCTTCTGAGCAGTGCTTCACATCTAGACATGTCACTAGATACCTGAGGTGGGTGCAGTCCAACAGGGTGTAGCTGTAAGTGCACCGCTACCTATAACAGCAGCAGGCGGGCTTCTGTGGCATTCCCTGATGGTAAGGTCTAAAAGACTGCACTTCTACCACTCAAAGCTTGATGATTAAGGTCTTTTGCAGCCAGACCCTGTATCTAGTTGTAGGCTTCTACAGCTTGGAGCATGTTACCTCCTGTAGCAGTGGGATGAAATGGGTTGCAGTTATCTCACAGCCTAGGCTGTTGCATATTCCAGGAAACGCATAGGACCAAGCTGCTCAGAAGATGCATATATCCGTGCTGTTGTCAAAGTGAAGGCCTCCTTAGCTGTGAAAATCAAGAATAACTTCAGAAGAGTAGGAGTTGTGTAGTAGAGTGAACGTGAGTTGGTGTGGCAGGATGGGAATTCTAGGGTAGCCAAGTCCCTATTTAAGGTATTAGTACATGAAGCCTGTGACAAAGGTCTTTGAATTCAAAGCAGTGCAGCTATAACTATCTTCTGGCTCCTTTCTCCGTAAAGAGCCTGCAGAGCTGCTTAGGGAAAGCCACAAAGTCCTTGTGGACCAGGTCAGTACTAGGCTGGGGTCTGCGATCTGATCGAGCCTGAGCAACTAAGAGAATGTTCTGTCCCATCTCTTCCCCAGAGGTGAGGAGAAGTCTCCTGGCATGCTGGATTGCAATCACGCTCAACTGCTAATAGCAAGGCTTCATACTTGTTCTTGCTATGCTAAAGCACATCCAGAAGTGTATTTCAGCCTGCCGTAGCTGATAAACGTGTAGCTTCTTCACAGATCTGAAGGAGACCTGGAGCAAGTAACTGTGGATCTCTGGAGCCCAGCTCTCACGCTTGCTAATTGGATGGACCATTAGTGGCACATTTAGAGCCACTTGCCTGTAAAGCGGATTGGAGTAATGGCAGGGTACAAGTCATGGTCTAACAGAGCAGCAGGCTGTTACAAGGTTTGTCACTATAGCTTTACTCATCCTTCTGCTGAAGGTGAGGTGGCAGTAGTTAGCTTCATATGCTCTCAGAAAAGCCCCACGGTCTGGTAGCAGTTTGCCTTGTCATTCAGCCTTTCAGCTGGCCTGCATGGTTGTGCTGCGGCTGCTTCACCCACAGCATGTTCTAGGGACTCAGCACCTTCACAGAGCACAGCTGTTGCTTTTCCAAGCTGAACCTGAAAGATGGAGGAAGCCTGATTTTTATTTTCTACTAGGAGACTCCTGACCAGTATAAAGCTTGAATGTGGTACCAGACACCTTTGCTTACAACTCTTAGTAGCTTGTGTAAGAATTAGCCTGTTTTGTGAGCTTACTGCTCTACCTCTGGCAAGGCTAAGGGAGATGGCCAAGGCTAGTATATCCAGAAAACAGCCTGGAAAACGGGTCCAAAGTGAACTTGGTACTGTGAAGGACAAATGTGTGGCTCATTTACTTCTTGCTGTTAAGATGTCATTCGTGGTCTGACATGGCCTTGCCTGTGAAATGGGCAAAAACCTGGTTACTGTTCAAATGAAGCCTTGAATTGAAAGAAGAGTCTGGTTTTGGGAGTGCTGGGCTCTGCCAGTTGCTGGTTCCTTGCTGGGAGTCTGGCTTTTCAGACTCAAAGCTTACTGCTTTCTGCCTTACTACTTTCTGCCTTGTTTTTGATAATGCCAATGGAGTCTGATGGGATTGTTCCTCTTCCTTTCTAGTTTAAAAGATGACTTCTAGGAAGAAAGTGTTACTGAAAGTCATCATCCTTGGAGACTCTGGGTAAGTGGGGGAGTTTTTAAGCTGCCAATCTGCATCTGGCTGGAGCAGTGCTCTGACTAGTGGGAGTCTGGGTGTATGGTAGGAAGCCAGCAGTGCTGGGAGGAGAGATTTTTATGGCCCTGGACAGAGGTGTTGCCTTATGGCTTTAAGCACATCTCACAGCCCTCTGTCATGAATGTGTCCCCACAGTTTAATATCTTGAAGTCCTTCTACAATATTGAACAGGAGAAATGAAGACGGCAGACTGCTCTGGTAGCAGAACTGGATAGCCTCTCTACAAGGAGGATCGGCATGGTGTTGAAATAAGCATGTCACTTTATAAAAAAAAAAAAAGGCAATTTTGGGTGACTTCTTAAAACTTTACCTCTGTCGGAGGCAAAGCTTGTGCTGAGCCACCTGCTTAGCTTCTGTCTGATCTGACTAGAGCCTGCCCCTTGGAGTAAGGCTTTGTTGCTCTGTTCTCTTGAGCAAGGAGCCTGCTCCTCTGGTACAGGTTATGGGTTTGTTGTGCAGGCTGTAACCTGACTCCCATGGCATCAGGATTATTTATACCACTGTGCCCAGCAAGCTGTTGATCAGGGAGTGCTTCTCAGCCACAAAGAGGGCCTGTGAACCCTCTAAGCTGGTTCTCTGAGGAGGATCTCCACCTCTGGGCCCCTGGCAGATGTGTACGCAAGCTGTTGCCATGCTGAGATTGCCTTGTTCCTCCAGCTGCTTCTTCTGCAGAGGCTGAAGATGACTGGTTTTGGTGGGTTTCTCTAGGGCGCTTCATCTTCCAAAGTTGCCCGTATGATCATAATGTGATGCATACTGCTTACCAGTGATCAGATTACTGATGGGGAAACAAGGTTTCTCAAGACCTTAATCCTTCATGTCCTTATGTGGCTAATGCTCTTGTCTGGCATGTTGGCCCAGCGTCTATTGCTGTGACAGCCCCTTCTTGCAGAGGTGGGTGTGTTTCCCATGACACCCCCTTTTGGTCAGGAGGCTATGGTAGAAGGTAAATGGCAGTGGGATGTTCTGTTCGGAGTGGTTAATTCAACCTCTGTTGTAGAAGCAGCCTACCTAGTCTTTTTGTCTTTCTGTACAGGGTGGGAAAGACATCACTCATGAACCAGTATGTGAACAAGAAATTCAGTAACCAATACAAGGCTACGATAGGCGCAGACTTCCTGACAAAAGAGGTCATGGTGGATGACAGGCTAGTGACAATGCAGGTAAGGAGTGACTCCCTGCTGTGAGGGGTGCCTAGACCATGCTTGTCCGGAAGCATCTGGTCCGGTGTATCCCAGAGCGGTGCAGGGGGCAATGTATTGGTGTGTGAATCTTGCTTGCACTGGGCTGCTCTTGGCCGTAGCTGCTGCTGGGCACCTGTACATGGGCTGAACAAGGGAAAACAAAGATCAGTTTGTATGGGCTCAGCTAAGGGCAGCTTTGCTAATGCCCAGTTTAAAAAACAGCATTTGGTACTGTCAGTGTACCTCCTTTTAGTAGAAAGATGCACTTCCCTAGTGTTCAGGAGCTGGAAAGGGCTGGGAAAGGACTTCTTAGTCTGGTCATGCTACTTGTGCTGCCCTGGGTGTAGTGTTAACCTGCCAGTCTGTGTGTGTCTGGTATCTGATGCTTTCATCTCTCTGCGGTGAGACTGACAGCAAGGCAGCAAAAGCCCTGTTATAGCCAGCAAAAGAGTTCGGACTGTGCTGGTACCCCTGTGTACCCAAGTGCTGCAGGCAGGTGGCCATCTGCCCCTAATCCCTAAGTCCTCTTTGTCCAGAGCAACGATCCATGGCTTGCTCAGGCTGGACATGCAAATGGTTAAGTCTACCTTCAGAAGGGTGTTTCTGGCTTGTGAAACTTAGTTCCTAAGGAAGATCCCAAACCTTCAGGTGCTCCTTTTCTCTGGCTAGCTGGGGGCTATGCCTAGTGGGGAGTCTTGAAATGAGTGCCCTAAATGTGGACTGACTGTCTTAGAGCAGAGCTGGCTTATCTGCCCTGTCTTTTGCTGCAGATATGGGATACAGCAGGACAAGAACGATTTCAGTCTCTGGGAGTTGCCTTCTACAGGGGAGCAGACTGCTGTGTGCTGGTGTTTGATGTCACGGCCCCTAACACATTCAAAACCCTAGACAGCTGGAGGGACGAATTCCTCATTCAGGCCAGTCCAAGGGATCCTGAGAACTTTCCTTTTGTTGTGCTGGGAAACAAGATTGACCTAGAAAACAGACAAGTGAGTACTGTGACTTGCTAGCCTCCTTTTAGGAAACTGCTGGAGTGGGAGACCTTGTAGGAACATGTGAGGGTTATCTGAGAAACAGGAGCGGGAGGTGCATGTGTGGCTCTGCTGTTGCATGCCACTGGGGAAGTTTCTCCAGGTTGTTCTTGTGTACCTGGAGCGTTGAGACCCTTGTGCATAATATGCTTCTGCCTAGTAGTAGCAGAGAGCCTGCAGCAGCTCCCTGGGTAGATTCAAGGAGAAGATCTGATTCTCTTCCAGTATCTCTGAGAAACCACTGTGGGAGTGAGTCCTTGTGCTGCAGATGCCTGAGCAGTCCGTGCCGTGTGGTCTCGTCTTCCATGGGCACAGTCCTCCTTGCTGTGGGGCTGAGCGTACCTGGTGGCAGGCTGCAGCCTCCTGCCTATGACAGAGGCTCAAACAAGGCTGTGAAAAACCTGCTCAACCCTAGCTCTGCTTGTAGAGTTGGGACTGCTGGGTGTGTGGGACAGCTCTGTATCAAGGCTATAGTTGTAGTGAGGTCAGAACTGTTGCCTTAGCTCAGGTTGGATATGAGGGGGTCTCTGACCTTGGCCTGGAAACAAAGCCCCCGTTCTGCCTAACCGAAGGTGGTGATTTTGCTCTCTGTCCAATCAGGTCACCACAAAACGGGCACAAGCCTGGTGCTACAGTAAAAACAACATCCCCTACTTTGAAACCAGTGCCAAGGAGGCCATTAATGTGGAACAAGCTTTCCAGACGATTGCACGAAATGCACTTAAACAGGTAGGGAGGGGGCCAGTGGGTGCCCTCTGCTGGTGCAGGCCCTGCTGTTTGAGCTCGGCCAATGCAGGCAGCCTGGGGAGGTTTGGGCCCTCCACCAGCTTTCCACAGCTGAGGATGGCCCCTTGCATGCTAGGGGCTGTCTGTAGAGCTGTGGCACTAACTCTTCCCTTCCCTCCCACTAGGAAACCGAAGTGGAGCTTTACAATGAATTCCCCGAACCCATCAAACTAGACAAGAATGACCGAGTGAAGGCTTCTGCGGAGAGCTGCAGCTGCTGAGGGAAGAGGGAGGGGTTGAGCACAGTCCTTCACAAACAAATATCACACTTAGGCCTTCAAACACACAGCCCCTCTTCTGTGTTTAAAAACAAAACTAAAAAAAATTTCCATCTCCAGCTGCCAAAATCCACCCATCTCCCACGAGCATCTGAGAGTCCAGCACTTCAGAGCTCGCATCCCTGCACCATCCACATCACACTTCATGGTAACAGACCTTTCTCTTAGTTTAAAATGGAAACTCTTATGTATGTTTGGAACTGAATCTAATTCCGGGTGTCCAATGGAGAGAAACTGTTTACAGGTAATCTGTGTAACAAGTTAAATGCATTTTTAACTGTCTTGTGTTTTCCCCTGTGAAGGCTGCAACTGGAAAGGCTGATTACCCATAGTTCATTGCAAGCTCAGCACTCAGTCCAACTAGGTTGAGTTTTGTATGTATCTCTGTTAATGCTTGTTACTTTTAACTAATCAGATCTTTTTACAGTATCCATGTATTATGTAATGCTTCTTTAGGAAAAATCTTATAGTACATGTTAATATATGCAACCAATTAAAAATGTATAAATTAGTGTAAAATTCCTGAATTACATGTTGAAGTACTGAAACACAGATTGTGTAGAAAGTGAGGAGGACACTTGTGAACTGGTGTGCTAGCAACACAGAGTCCAGATAGAGGCAGTATTCTGTACAGTAGAGATGAACTATGTAAGCCTTCTTGCTTTGAGGCCAAGAGGCTCCATCTTCTGGAAAATCTGTCTGGCTTCCTTGTATCTAAATTCTCAGATTTGCATAACAGCATTGATATGCACACTGGATTATTGGATTTAAAATTAAATACAGCTATGAAATGACCTCATTTGTTCACCTCCCCTACTGCTTAACTCCTAACATCCTGGAGCGAATATGAGAAGGAGTCAGAGCTGAGGTGTTCCAGTGGCTTTGTACTGTGGAAGGAGCTCCTCTCCCACCTGGGTTGTGGTAGCTGTTTCTCGATGACCTACCTGGACTATGAATCTTCCCTTTCTTCTTACTGACTGCTGATCTGGATTTTTTGGTATGGAAAAACTTGGCCATCTAGTCCCTTTCCTCTCTTCCTTTCTTCCTGGTATTTGTTCTTGCGTTTGTAGCTTGCTTAAATGGAGCCCTTCTACCTGTTTTCCAGAGGTCTACATTCTAGTACGTAGGCTGAGCTCTTATGTAAAGAGACAAACATGATGCCAATAAACTTAACAAGAACAAACCTCCTTGTTTACTCCTGTTTCTGACTCTTTTTTTCCTTCACTAACATACTTCCTTTCTCCTGTGTGTTCACCCTTTTAGCAAGCTGGTGCCTGCTTGCTGAAGGCTTTCTGTGCTTCTTCCTTACTGTAAAGTCTGTGCCCTCTAGATGGCATCTTAAGAGTGGGGTTGGCAGACCCTGTGTGCTTTGGTGACCCCAAAGGCTGCAGTAGGGCAACTACCACTCTGCTTTTCTTGGAGCTGCTTGCAGTGACAGGAACTGCACTGCATCTGGTCTTTCTTGTATTGACAGAGTCCCTGGGCCTGTGAAAACCCTTGTGGGAGGGTGGGGAGGAGGGCAGTGCTGTTAAAGGGCTTCCTGCCCTCTCCTGGCAGGGTGTGGTGAGAAGAGCGAAGAGCAGGAGCGTGGGAGGGCCCTTCCTAGCTCACCAGTAACTGCCACAGCTAAAGGGCCTCACCCAGGAGGACTAAGGCTGGTGCTTGCAGGGGCTGTGCTCCAGCTGAGCCCTCAGTGTTGGTCACCCTGCTGAGGTCACAGCTCACCTGTAGGCAGCACCATCAAAAGGGGGTGGAAGGCTGCCTCTCAGGCTAAAGCGTCTGCCCTGCTGTCACTGCAGGATGGGTGGCTGGCAGTGCTGCTGGGACCTGACCTTTAATGGGCAGATTTTGGAGAGGAAAGGGGCTAGCAGTGACATTAGAGTGAGTGAAGGACCTCTCCTTGGTACAGCCTAGTCAAGCTTAGGCCTTTAGTTCCTGGGCATGACCCTCTGCTTGTACTCAGTGATGCCTAGCTCGTTGCTACTGTGCCCACAGCAAAATGGAAAACAAAGCATAGAGAAATGAGGCCAGTTATTTCAAGAGACTTCTAACAGTTTTCGTGCTCCATATACTACTTACGGCTTTGTCCTCGCACACTTTTCTCTTGCTTGACTGGGCTTTTGCTGTCCACATCCCTTTCAGACAACTACTCTGCAGTAGCACTGTCCTGGTGGGGCTGCTTTCCTGTCTGCATCTTTTTGAAAAAGCTCAAGCTTTCTGCTCATCTCCATTGAAAGCATAACTCTGCATTTATTTTCTGCACATACAGTTCTAGCAGGGAGAAAGTCAGGCTGAGGGAGGGGGGAGCAGTAGCTATAAAGCGATGTTTTGGGGAAGGGATTGTTGTGGTTCTGCACGTACATCCTGCTGCTTGGGTCTTGGTTGCTGGAGCCAAGGGACAGGCTGTAGTGTCAGGAGGGGAGGCCAGAAAGGCTACGTAGTGCAGCTCTGGAAGAGCTTCGTAGAGACGGTTTGATCTCTCTTCCATCGGATAAACAGGCAGCTACGCAAGGCCAACGGTGCTCCACGCAGGTGGGGCAGCTGCAGCGCTCCTAGCCGCAGGATGTTATGGATGCTAAAGGGGAGGGGAGGATTCAATGTACCACCTACAAACCAAAGGTTTTGGAGGTGGGAATGTGATATACGTGCACACAAGCGTACAGAAAACAGTGCAGGAGGCAAGTGGCTTGGGAATTGGTGCTCTGAGCTTGCCGTGCTGTTATCCTTGGAGAAGCTGATGCTGCCACAGATGGGCTCTGGTGCCCCTGCAGGATGGAGTCACATCACTGTGGCCTGAAGGAGCCCAGGGATGGAGATGCTGGCTGGACTGGTCATCCCTGCAGGGTACAGCGTGTTTAGGGTAAACCATTTCTCTGCTCAAACCCTTATAAAGCATCAGTAAGGCCTCACGCCTTTTACTTCTGCGCTGACCTTTTTGCCTGATGGCAGGCACAATGATGCGTGCAATGGTAACTTGTGCTGAGCAAATTGCAGAGGAGAACCCACCCTGGAGGAGGATGGAGTGTTGGGCTGGTGCACCGAGGGCTGGTCCTGGGCTTGCTGTTTGCTAGGTCCTGGCTGGGCGGGACGGGGAGACTCGAGGAACGCAGCTGGCCGGCTGGAGGGGAGCGGGAGCGGTGCCAGCCCTTCCGTGCAGGAGGCACGTGCAAGACAGTATTTATTTTAAATTTGCTTTGAAGTGAATTCAACATTCATTCAAGCTTTTCGAAGGAAAAAACCCACCCTCCAATCCCCATCTGCGGCAACGTCAGGGAGCTGGGAAGAGCGGGAAGGACCGTATCACCATGGGAAGCCTCTCCGTAGCCCAGTCCCAGGGAGCGCAGGGAGCAGATGCCTCTTGCGCAGCAAGCCCTTGCCCCCAGAAGCCTCTCCCTCTGACTGCTGCCCTCAGGAGCAGAAACGGCAGAAGTGCTATCATCTCCATGACAGCTACTCGCTAATGGCTCCTATTTTTGGAACGCAGCTCTTGCCCAGTCCACACCAAGTGCAGCCAGCAATAGCTGCCGCCAGCGCCTTGCATTTCCAACAGGGCACGATGCTGGCCCTGGCCGGTGGGTAACGCCGGGGTCTCGCAGCCAGGTGGTGGGTGCCAGCGGCTGCTCCCTGCTCGGTGGCTTTTGCAAAGAGGCAGCTGGGTTTTGCAGGACACGGCCGCAAACACGAGAGGCGGGGAGGTGCACGACCGCATCGGTGCTGCGTGCGGGGAGCATCGTCAAAGCACAGAGCGGCCGACCTCCGCCCCTCGTGCGGGGCTGCCTCCCTCGCCGCCGGCCCGAAGGCCGAGCCGCGAAGCTGGGGCGGGAGAGCTCAGCCCGTGCCTCGGCGGCCGGGNCCCAAACGGCTGCCAGCCCCACCACCGCCAGCCCCAAACGGCTGCCAGCCCCCGCCGCCCCGACCGCAGCGCCGGGCTGCGGCACCCAGGTGTGCACGTGGGGAAATGGGGGTGCATAAGCACAAAAAGATGCTCACGGCTGTAGGGGTGCACAGAAATGTTTTTAGCTAAACATTTGTGCGTGTTTTACGTTTATAAATACATTTACACAAACTATAACGTGTGTATACATGGTTATGCATATGTCAAGAGCTAGAGAGCGAAAGCTCGAGGAAGCCCAGGGCACAAACAAGCCAGCAGGACCATGGGCACGTCTGCGTGTGTTTTGCTGTGTACACCTACACAGACACACATCCCAAGTGCCAGAGAGCGCGGTAGTTTACTTATGGGCCTCCGTTTGTTTACAGAGCTGCATAGACACAAATATACTTACGGGGGCTGCAGGCTTACCGATGTACATGTGCAACATACAGTATTTATTTTCTTTTTTTTTTTTTTTTTGATAATTATATACAGAGAAAGAGAAAAAAATATCTCACACGTAGATTTGGCTACACTCATATAAATTTTATTTCTATCTTTCTATAAAAATAGTTAAATATGAGTATATATAGTCACACACACACACATTAACTATATATTTACACACATGGTGAGCAGTAGATAGAAAATATGGACATGCACAGTTATATATATAAGAAAATACTTAAAGTATATGTGGAGGGGGATATGGGGATATCTGTGTGACCAGTGTTTTTTCTCTCAGCATATACACATATGCATAGAGAGGGAATGTGAGAGAGAATGCTCTGTGTGTGTGTGTGTGTGTGTGTGTGTGTGTGACACCATTCCTTCTCTCTC
>VXAL01003118.1:0-57817 GCA_013399475.1 Chauna torquata
GTGTGATTGGACTGCTGCACATCCTGAAGACTAAGCTGAATCTTACTGAAGAGAGTGACAGGTGAACCTGTCCTGGATAGGGCAGGAGCTGCTGACTTGTCATTTAACCAGCAGACCTGCTCTTTTCCCAAAGGAAGGTGTAACTAACTTACCAAGAGCTGAAATGTATTCGTAACAGACCAGCACCTTGCAACGCTGCTCTGGAGCTGTTTTCAGCTCATTATTTCTCTGAAAATTGGCTTGTATTTTGCTTGTTTGTTTTCCCGTGAAGTCTATGAGGTGGTCGGTATGATTTGTAATGGGAATGAATTTTATTTTCTATCTGCAGTCCAGTTTAGCTGCTGTCATTTGGTCCAAGCACATTCTAGGTTTGACCGCGTCCTTAACTTTGCAGACAAAGCTACCGTACAAGCTGGGACCTGCGAGGCAGCGAGAAATGTGTGATCTGGAGACGGGTCTTCCTCTAACACAACCATGTGCTCGTGCCGGTTGCACAGTGGAAGCTGTCACCGCACCAGAGCGTTTTTCGGCCGTCGGGTGGAAGTCGGGACCTGCGCCCTTCAGCAAGCTCCTGCTGCAGCGCGGCTGGGCCGGGGCCGCCCCCCAGGGGCCGGCGCTCGGTACTGCAGCGAGCAGGACGGAGAAATTTTCTCCCCCTCCTCAGTTAAGCTGAGGCTACCCCTATGCACCTGCAGCTTCTCGGAAAATCTTGGCGCCCTCAGCTTTTTCTGTGACTTTTGTGCAACGACTCAATGTTTAGGGGGCTTCACGCAGCAGAAGCTTGGCATCAGCGCTGAACGCCAGAGAGTGGGGCTGGGTCCCACTTTCAGCATCTTTTCCTCCAGCGTTGGTCCCCAGCCATAGGCTCCGTGTTTAGAAGGAGCCATTTATGCCAAGTAACTGGGAGTAACTTAGTTTTGCTGAGTCTTGGTGGGCTTCCGTCCTTGCAGGGCTCGGCGTCCTGTAAATGGCACCAGGCATGGTTGCCGCTGCCTTGGTGCATGCATGTTGTCCTTAATCTCTGGGATCTCCTTCAAAAGTCTTTGCAAGGCCAGGCTGCATCTTCAGAGCCTGTGTGTTTTGGTGGATCTCTCATATTCCTTACAAGCTTCATTTTTTGTGGATAAAAAGTGTAGCAAGTCGTACACGGCACACTCAGGAAGAACATGTGTCTAAGTGTTTCACTCACTTCTTCGCCATAGCTCAGCAGGAATGATTGAGTTGTGCTCCTGTTCAGTGTTTAATGAGGGGGTGGTGGTGTAACAGTGTCAGGAATAGTTTCTGCAAGCATCCAGAAGAGACAAGGCTCTCCTTCACATAAAATGTTCACCAATTTATGGTTTTCAATGGAAAAATCTAACTTGGTAGGGACTTTAAAAATGGCTGAGGTGGGTTTTGCCTGCTTGGATTTTACTTCTGCTGTTTCCTGTTGCAGGTAGACTGAAGAGAGGAAAGCAACACCAAGAAACAAATGGGAAATTTTTTTCACAACCTCCCAAAGTCATTGAAGCTGAGGAAAGTGAGGGTTGTGCTAAAACCGCTGAACTGCAACAGAAACAGTGCAAACAAAAGGTAAAGCAAAAACGTATTGACCATTTAATACTTGGCACAAATTTAATCACCAATCTGATAAGCAGGAAAATTCAGCATGTATTATTTTGTCATGCAGCCCTCATTTGTCCATTCACTGGTACTGCAGTAACAGCAAAGGTTGTTCTTACTCTGCACTTAAGAAAAGGTTTCTGTTGTGAAAATGTCCAGTTTTATGTGTTTTCAGCAATAAACAAAGGTTTATTTCTCTCTTACCTGTTACTAGTTCAGGACAGTTCCTCTAAGGTCAGGGACAGATGTAGTGTGCCTGCCACACCTCCTTTTATGAGCATTCAGTAAACATCGGGCTTGTCTCATGGCAGATGTTTATACAGTGATAATTGCTGAAAATTTGGTCATCTCTCTGCAATATTATCTAGTTATTCTTACATTTACAAGTCAAATGAGAAGTATTCATGAAAGCATCTTGCAGAAAAAGCCAAAGTACTGTAAAGAACAATTTACCTTAGGCATGGCCAAGCTGCCACCAGCTCACGCGGTCAATGGTGAGGCTGGAGTGAGAGATGCAGCCACAGTCAGTGGGGCTCTGCTCACTATGGTTTTAGGAATTATTGAATTCCTGAAGTCTTCCAAAGGTGGAAAACTAAGAGAAACCCTGAGGCATGAATTCTGTCTGTACAGATCATATCTTCTGCACACTAGCAGCCAAAGCCAAGGAAATTACCTCACTAATTCTACAGGAAAGTTCTCTGCAGGCAGACTTACTTACTGTACCATTGGCGCAATTTAATCACTGCAGGAAATCCCAATTTGCCGAGTGCAAACACCCAGTGTTGATTGTGCCTTGTGCTAGTCTGACAAAGGACAGGATTTGCCTTCACTGCTGTTGTGAGCACTGGACACTTCGGTTAAGCACTGGCACAGAGTGCCATTGGGGCTGGAGGGTGCTGGGATGTTCCTGTGAGCCAGCAAGGGGACGTGCTTGCTGCAAAGCAGAGAGATTCCTCCTGCAGGGTGTCTGCACCTGGCAGGGGCAGAGGCAGAGGTTTAGCCCAGCAAGGTGTGTTATCTGGCCAGGAGCATGTTATAAGTCAATAACCTCAGAAAGGAAAAAGCATCCATAAATACTTAACATTTCTGTACCAGCTTGGGGAAGGGTGTGCCTTTGAACTGTGCTGCTGAAGCTTGCAAAACTCCTCTGTGCTAGTGTGCCACCACAGGACAATTATTTGCCATTTTACCAAAACTGAGTAACATGTTTGGAACAGCTGTGCAGAGGATGATAAGTGAGGAGCTGGGGCGAAGGTGTGGACAGGGATGAGGCTCTGATCAGACTGTGCTTAATCACTTGAGTGGAAAGCATGTTGTTCAACCTTGACC
Source organism: Chauna torquata (assembly GCA_013399475.1). Lineage (NCBI taxonomy): Eukaryota > Metazoa > Chordata > Aves > Anseriformes > Anhimidae > Chauna > Chauna torquata. The sequence goes on from VXAL01003118.1 coordinate 2,932, forward strand.
CTACTCTTTAAATGAAGTTCATCCCTAGCCGTGTGGCTGCTCCCTGCTCTGATGCAGCACTCAGATATCACAAGGGCTTTCTAGCAGAGCATCACATGGTCCACAGCAGGACTTGGGCTGTTTTAAATATACCAGCTGCAGAAATGGAAAACTCCCATTATGGGAATGGAGAAGGCTCATCTGTGTGAGGGAGGAAAGGAAGGTGAATATGACTGTGATGGAGGCATCGCAGTGGCTCGGCAGTGGCTCCTGGCAGCTGGAGGGAGGTGGCTTGAGGATACAGCAGTGGCGTGATTATGCCATGTTGGAGCTCATTGACAAAATACAGGGAAACACAATTCGTACAGACTATCCCTGAGACACACGAGTTCTTTGCAGGGGCTAATGCAGAGTTTTGTTAGCTGAGGCTTGATACTCTGAGGAGCAGCTGAGAGCTAAAATGTTTTATTTTGTGACATTTGTGCCCACTCCTCCAACAGTGTCTTATATTCTAGCAACAAGCACCTCGTATACCAGCTAAGGGAAGCTACTGCATATTCACAGAGATGCCAGTGGTCTGAGTCTGTTACAGGGACTCCAGATGTGCTGGAACACTTGCAATTTGTTTGTATTTCAGCAGTACTTACAATCTCCCCAGTATGAACTAGACACAGGAAGGCAGCCCTTCCCCGAGAGAGCACACGTGGCTGTGGTCAGTCGGCAAATGGGGAGAGCAGAAGCTGCAGTGGGGCCACACTCACCAGCACTGCATCACCAGCACAAGCCCCCCCCAGCCTTGTGCTTGCCAACACGAGGTTTTTCTTGCATATCAATGTTACCACTGAATCTTAATATTAGCATTTCAGATTTAATCATTGCCCACGAATGAAAGCATTTATTACTTTATAAAAAAAAAAAAAAACACACACTCTATTTTCATATAAAAAAACCACCTGTAATGAAACCCATTGTTCACAAGCAAGTAGTGAGAAAATATGCCTCCACTCTGTAGTTTAAACATTGTCAAATTATGACCACTGAGGTGTCCCATCTCCTTGCAAAATACCATGCGTGGCAGGCGACTGCCAGCAGGAAAACCTTGTTGGGGAGAGTGGGGGGGCCAGGAGTCATGCTGGTACCAGCTGCCCCACACTTGTCCTCACTTGCCAGCTCAGGCGGTGGCATACAGTCCATCAGGTCCCCTGGACGGGGGATATTGAGCACTGTCGTGTTGTGATGGCCTGGGAAGACACAGTGCAGCCCTTCGAGTGCTCCCCTGTATGTTGCTGTCCACTGCAAGAACCAAAACATCTTGCAGTCGCACTTCCAGGGGTTGTGGGATAAAAACACATACTTCAGTTTTGGCAGTTCTACAAACAAGCGGATGGGAAGGGAGCTGAGGTTGTTCTTGCTCAGGTGAAGGAAATGCAGCTTGTTTAAGTAAGAGAAAGCAAAGTCTGAAATAGAAGATATCTGGTTGTTGTTCAGGTACAAATTTCTCAAGTTAAGCAGATATCTGAAGGTACAGTCAATAGCAGTGATTCTGTTGGCTTCAAGGTGCATAGTCTTGAGCTGGATCAACCCGTCAAAAAGCTGATTAGGCAAATCAGTGATGAAGTTGTGTCCTAAATTTAACACTCCCAATCTGAGAAGATTTGTAAAAGCGCCATTTTGAATGATCCATATCCGATTCTTCCTGAGATTCAGATCATACAGGGTTTCCAGGTCCTTCAGGGAATCTCTGCCAATGGCTTCTATGTGATTGCCCTCCAGGGACAGCCTTGTGAGGCTGGAAAGGTTCCTAAAGGCTTGTGGGACATAGCGCATGTTATTGGAGGCTAAGTCAAGTCTTTCTAAAGAGGGCAGGTGTGAAAATAGAAGTGGGTGAATTTCAAAGATATTACAGTGAGACAAGTCCAGGCTGATGAGGTTTAATAATCCTCTGAAGGTGTTTGCATGAAGGTAAGTGAGGCGCGAGTTCCTGCTGAGGTGCAGGTCTCGCAGCTTGCTGAGAGCATGGAAGGTCCCTGGGGACAGGAAAGTCAGATTGTTTCCATCCAGCCAGAGGCTGTGGAGGAAAGTCAGGTTTTTGAATGTGTTGGTGGTAAGAATCCGCAAATAATTATTGGAGAGGTTTAGAGAGATGGTGGATGCTGCTATTTCTCCAGGGAGGGCTCTCAGTCCAGCTCTGTTACAGTGGATAATCTCTTCAGGTACACATTTGCACATGCTTGGGCATGAATCAGAGATATTCAGACTCAGTCCAGCCTTTGCTGCACAAGTAAATACAAATATAACAAGAAAGAACATGACCAGCCACGAGTCAGACACCACATCTAATACCTGACAGACAGTAGAGAAGGAGACAAGAAAAAGAGCATGTACCTTTCGGACAGGTGAACCACAAGTATTGCAGGGACAGTTGGGCTGTGCTTTTAGTGCACAGTGAAATTAAATTAGCTAGTTCTGCCTGCTGCAGACCAGTGGGGATCAAGTCTTAGGCAGATAAAAGCTGATTAAGTGCTGCTGTGCTGCAAAGAACATTACTAAGAGGCAGGAAGATTTCTCACTTGAGCATCATGCTCTGGCAGCATTTTTTTTCCACCTCTTGCTCTCTGCGAACAGCAACAGGTAACAGACATCCCTTGGGATCTGTCTTGGAGACCCTCCTGCTCCTGGGTTGATTATGGTTCTCAGGACTGGCTTGGCAGTTTGCTCAAAAAAAAAAAAAAAAAAAAAAGCTTATTTTGGAGTGGGGGAGGGATTTTTGTATTTTGCTCTGGTTAGGACTTCAGCACAGGCAGCTAAGAGTGGCTCTCCCATCTGGCAGGGGGTGTGGGATTGGGTGCTCTCACCCTGGTCTGGCAGCACGTGACAGTGCTCTGGCACTACAATGAATTCTGCTGCTGGTAGATGCTCTGGGCTTAGACTGTGCTACAGGTACCAAGGGAAGTGGAGCTGTGACTGAACCCTGAGCACAGCCCTGGTGATGATTGTGGCTCCTCCTCAGCGATACAGGAGGCTGTCATGAGCTGAGCAAACCTCACACTCACTGCCAGCAGGGAATGTGCAGGGCAGTGCAGCCTCCTGATGGAGCATCATCTCAGGATAAGCCCTGAGCCATCTGTGGGTGGTAAGAGATTAACCCCGTGGACAAAGTGCAGAGCAACCCAGGGGCATACTGCCCTTCCCAAGGTGCTGCCTGTCTCTGGTGGGTCTGAAGATGCCACTGAGCAGCCAGAGCTGGGCTCGGGTCCCTAAAACTTATGTCCTTGGACCTCTCCCTGGCTTTCATCCTATATCCAGAGTGCAGAGGAAAAGATTTTTTCATTTACAAGATTCAATGTTTTCATTCTTCCCATGTAGATACTGCTTTCCGAAAAGGAGCGAACGACTGGACGCACATGAGGACATTGCTGAGCCCTCCTCAGATTCCCATGCTCATATCAATCCTTTGCTGCTTCTGCCCTGGAGAAAGTATGAGAGGCCTCTGGGGGCTGATGGATGCACCTGACAGCCAGGGACTGACAATCTGCTGTCTCATTATTTTACTTACAATGCCAAGAGGACTAGACCTGGACCTTGCAGCTGATGTCAGCAGGGTAACCAGCGACACAGTTGCTGCTCTTGTTTTTTTCTCATTATTTTAATTTTTGTTTTCCCCCTCACTTCTCTTTATTGGAGTTCTCAAATTTTTGATGTGTTTGAAGCACCTTCTCTCAGCCTCCTCCATTCAAGTGCATTTTCCTACTCATAATTTCCTGGTCTGCCTCAGCTTTTTCTTTTTCATGGTTTACAGATTTGGATTTCCTTTTTCTCCCCAGTGCCTCTTATAGTAGTCAAAATCTGCTCTGCCAGCTCTGTCCAAACAGTGGCTAAAAAAACAAATAAATGATATACCCAATAGTAAGCATTAACTGTACGAATTTGCAAACCCATTGTATTCTATGCAGAAGCAGATTAGGTTTCCTGTGCTGTTAGATCACTGTGTTGGCGTCAGCTAGTTCTGTTTTCCTCCCCATTTTTTCAAGCAACAACCCCTTAAAGGACAGTTTCTCCCTGGAAGCTTGGCTGGGACTGCTGCGTTGTGTAATGGAGACCATCTTCCAACTGTAAACAACATAATTTATTTAGTTGGACAGGCTTTGTCTTGGTGTTACTAGGGCCCAAATGCTGGTTTCCACCCTGAGAGCAAAGGTGTCATGGCCTTGGCAAGGGGCTTATCCTGGGAGTCCCGGAGGAAGATGGAAATATGTGCTGCTCACACCATCCAGATTCACTTTTGGGGCCATGCCAAAGGCTTTAGTGGATGAATCTTCATGTTTTCTGTATTCCTGGCTCAGCTGGGACTGAAAAGGAGCCAGGTTTCTGCTGGTCTCTGCACAGGATGTGTGAGCTGCTCCATGTCCCCAGCCAGGAATGGTCTGTCTCACCTCTGGCTGAAGCTTCATAACTCAGCCTGAAGAAGATAGATCACTTGCTCTGGTGTCCTTTTTATTCTATACAGGCTTTATTTCTGGTTGTTATTCCACCAGTGTTGCCATATTTCAGCCCTTGTTTAAGCCCAGCTCTCTCTTTAATTCTGCTTGTTTTGCAGTTGATTTCATATTGGAAATTTTCAGAGACCAGAAGTATGCAGTTCTTAAGAGTTCATCGCTGTTAGAGATTGTGTAACTGGACTAAAACATAGTGGTGAAACATTAACATGCAGCTGCAGAATGTCTCCTTGCTTCAGAGCCTGCAGAAAACCCATAAGTATCAAAATGATCAGATTTGTACACCTTGCCATGGGCTTCAATATTCCAGCTGCTCCCTGTAATGGTTCCACAATACACAAGGGGTCGAGGAATTCAGCTGTGCCTGGTACCCAGGGCACATTTGCTGATAGCAGCTCTGGTTGCAGCTGCCCATCAGGCAGTGTTGAGTCATTGCTCAACACCACTGCGAGCTTAACCTTTGCCAGGGGCTGAGTGTTGATCCAAGGTAATGACAGGTATATCCTGTGCATGCTGCAATGTGCTGTGCTCCTTTGCAAGAAGTGCTCATCATTGCCTGTCCAGCTTCAATGTCCAGAGCATCATTGCTTCAGTTAGTAGTAGCCAGTGCCACTAGCACATCAGATGCTGCAGAGACATGATAGAGACATGGTCGTTGAGATGAAGAATAACATTGAGTTTTCTCCCTAGATACTTTTTTAACAAATACTTTCTCACTACAGTCCGTTCAGTCATGAACATTCAGCTTCTGTGCTGTCTTCTCCAGGCTCAGCTCTTTGTGCTCCATATGCAAGGATTTTGGTTGTCTCGCTGCATCTGCTAGGAGGATTTTCTGGAGCACGTCTTCATGTGTTTTGGCTGTGGTGGCTCATCCTTGTGGCTTTAACGGAAAGGCTGAGCTACCGTAGGTCTTCTGTTAAAATGTACTACACCCACTGCATGACCATGATTGTGTTTTGCCTTTTCTTCAGTCACTGATTTATCTGACATTTGGGATTTGTAGACTAGCACATCCACTTCAGAAATTATTTGTAGCTGATGTCAAATGCCCTGCCTAATACTGCAGATATTAAGTAGCTGTGTTTTCTTTACAGGATTGAGATCTGATATAAGCAGTCCAAACTTCTACTTTGGGATGGTCTTGCTAGTCTAATGAGTTAAAGGAGAAAGGTTTGCTTTCTTTAAACTTTCTGGTGGGTGAAGGTGAGGTGAACAGAATCACTTAATACTTTGTTGGTTAAAAGAAGAATGAAATAATCTGGAATACCCAAGTGTCAGGAACAATCCAGCTTTGCCCAAAGATTTATCTAGCTGGTTTACTCTTTTCCATGTGTATCTCAGTATTTGTTGGTATATAAGAGAAATTTCTGGCAAAAACACTTAAAGTGGGAAATTATGCTCACAGTGAGTACAGTTCTAAACAGCAAAGGAGGGAAAATTTTTATTTAGAGGATCTCTGAAATGAGACTCCTGGGTTCTCTGCAGCTCTATAAAACAGGCCATGGAGTCCTGGCTGCTCCTAAAAAAAAAGCACTTTGAGACCCTAAAAACGAATGTGAATTATGCTCCCACAACCTTTAAATGCTGAGTTATTTACAGACTTATTAATACTAATAAAGCAGAAATTAGACAGGAGGGAGCTCTCTCCCAGAAGCTGTGGGCATTGATGTCTTGGCTTCTGCTGCTTATCACAGCAACTGGTCTGGGAGAAGTGAGCAGGAGAAAATTACCTGTGATGAGAAACTGGTCTTTATGAAAGCTGGACATGGGCTCCCATTGCATCCCAGCCAAGTAGGTCTCAATTGCTGAAATGCTGTGCTTTGTCTGTAGCAGCGTCACTGGGAGGTGGGCTCTGTGCCCGCTGTGGACGAGCGCTAGCGCCTGGTGTTTTATCTCCTGGGGCCACAGCTCAAAGCTGTGCAGTGCTCGGGCATGGAGCTCTGGCCAAACCCTGCTGCCTTCAGCAGGACCAGGCGTGCTGCGGTGCTCCCCCCGAGAGCAGGCAGAGGTGCCAGGGCACAAGTGCATGTGCTGCCTTTAATAGCAACGGGTGCAACATGTTTCCAAAGTCACTTATGTTCTTGTTTTCTTTACTGCTTTTAGTAACTTGTAAAATGCTTAAGGCCAATTATTTGAACAAACAATGTCATGGTGGATAATCTCAGTCTTGGCAGTGCTATCAGCTAGACACAAACAGCTCATAAAAGAAACGCCTTGGAAACATTTTCTGCATGCTGGATGTAGAAACAGGGTCCCTCTTCCCTCTGAACTGCCTCTGCCACACTCTGCACCGCAGGGTGCAACTGGACACTGAACTGCTTCAAAAATTGTTGTCTTCCAGCAGATGAATAGGAACAGAGCTCTCTGATACCATATTCTGATGGGTCCCAGCAGTGTGGTCCTTGCGCTCACTTTTAAGCTACTGCAAAGTGGAAAACTAGGGATTTCCCCAGGCCTGCTCAGTGCTTCCACATGAAATTTTGGCTCCAGAAAAGGAAGTGAAACACTAACTAACATCTTCCCTTTAAAAATGCTAGTAGTTCTCCATCCTGGCCAAAATGCTGGGTTTGCAGAGAGAGACCCACAGCCAGAACTGGTTATGCCTCAGAAGTACATGAGACAGCGTTAAGACCCAGCATGCCAAGGCAAGGACCATGGCTGATGGGTGCGAGCAGGACTCACTGCCTCAGACATCAGTTTTCAACTGGGGACTGCTCACAACTGCCGTCCTCCCTAAAGCTCCGAAAGGGATGCGAGAGGGCAGCCTTCCCCACAGGAGTGTTTTGGGGCTGGGTAAGGCTGAGGTAGACACTCCAATCTTACTCGCAAGGCTGAGCAATTAACCCCTAAAGAAACCCTTAAACAAACAAAAGTGGGAAGGAGGAATGCATATAAAAGTTTATGGAATGCTAGGGGAGCCCAGCTGCAGGCGGGGTGGTTTCGGTGCGTGCGTGCAAAAGGCTTGATGTCCGGCATGATGCAAACGCGTCGCTCCCAGGCTGTGTGTGTGTGCTGAGTCCCAATCTCCTGCTGCCACCCTGGGACTGTTTTTTCTTTCCAGAGTCAGGGAATCCTGTTATAAATCAGCACTGAAGGGGTCAGAGCCTTGCTGACCTACATTGGGTGACGCGTCCGGGGGAGCACATTTATGAGAGATTTTTCCCTCTCGCTTTCTCCAAAAGAAACAAATCAAGCTCATGAATATGTTCTGTATTTAAATCCCATGTTGCTTTGAGAATTTGGCAGGCTGGCAAGGTTTAACCTCAGGAGCTGGCTCTGATGGTCTGCTAGAACAGTCTGATACGCTGCCTTTTTGGAATATTCCATCCCTGACAGCAGTGCTTCCTGCAAAAACCAAGACCCAGGAATTGGACTGCATTAATCTGTGTTTTAAAAATGTCAACAGTTGATCAGAAGTTGCTCTTTGAACAGTGTGTACGGTTTTTGGTTTTGTTTTGTTTTCTTTAAACAATTCTAATGACCACCTTAGGTGTATGGACTTGAGGGCAGAAAGCAAAGCCTGAGTTTGCAGTGAACATGCAGCAGAAATTCTTGATTCTCTTGAACTGTGCTCTTTTTTATTTCCTTGGTATAAAAGACATGCATAAAATCCTTCCCTAAATACATGCCCCAGGAAGCACTAGCTCCTTACTGTTTAAAACCAAATAGGTTTTCTTGTGGTGAAAACTCCCAGCTTTTGAAACTTCCCAACCAGAAGAACAGAAAAAAGCTCGAAGACTCTACCCTTGTGCTGAGCTCTGTGCTGGGCTCTGATGCTGCAGGTCTGTGTGCTGGACCAGAGGGTGCATTTACGAGCCTGGCTGTGGAAGCTGAACAAACGTGTCCTGCAGGCTCAGGGGCATTAGCTCAGCTGCAGCACTGCATGGCATGAGGCTGGCTTATGCACAGACAGCTTGGGGATCCATATTGGGCATGCCTTATATCTCACAGCCATTTCTGTGCTGGCAATGCTCAGAAATAGAGAAAGAAATATATAGTGGGGGAATTAGATGAGGGGGAATTTTTGCATATGACTAAATGGAGCTTTGGAGCAAGAACTTGGGATCACATAAGGAATTAGATGCATTGAGCACTGCTGGGTGGGAGAAGAAGAGCAGGATTTGGAAAAGGGCAGCACAAGGTATGGCCCCCATTGCATCAGGGGCGTCAGGCCCATCTCTCTTCTACCAAGAGATACGGACCCAGCACAAAGTTTTGAATAGTTTTTGAGGTACTGGTAGAACAGAATAGACACAGCCAGTATCTGTGAGGATCAAAAGTGGATCTGGAAGGGAAAACATTATATTTAAATCTAAACAGTCTGAGTTTGTTATCTTTGCAAAATAAACATTCTCATGCATTTGACTTTTTTCCATGCTTACAAAGTGCACTGGATGTTGGATAAAGGTCAGAGCAAGATCTTTTAGCAGCCGTTTGCATGCAGAGCAATTAGTAGCAAGAATTCCTAGCTGAGGGTGCCCTGTCACATACGGTTAGTAAAATATTGAATGAATTTGGATCAGAGCGTGTGCTGACATCTCACGTCACTTCTCTGAGAGCCAGTGGTCCTCCAGACCTGAGTCAGGATGTGTACTTGGAGAATTGGCTGGCAAAATGTGCATTTGTTTTGCTTTGCAGTAGGACATGTAACCTCTGCACTTGCACATCCTATGTGCTCCTATTGACCTGTTTTGTGGATGTTTGGTTTGAGAAAAGGACTGAGTTCTTGCAGCATGTCTGTAGAAGATGCATCATCTGTTTAATGCCTCTTGAGCAAAAGAACTAAGTCTCCTGGTACTGGTTGTAGTATGTATGAACTGAGTGCAAATCTTTGTCTTAAAGCTTTTTGATTAGGTCTTGACTTTTTCAGCCCCCAGGCTACTATGGATATTACTGTTTCCTTTACAATTTTTCTCTGTTCTGTTGTTGTTGTTGTTGTTGCTGTTGAGTAATGCAAACTTCAGCAATTCCAGGGTGTCTCACCTCCTCCTCTGCCTTTTCTGACAACCTCAAATGTGGGGGTGGGGGAAAAGAATGGGGAAAGGAAGAGAAAGAGATGATCCAAAACTAAACTAAAAATCTATGGAATTGGTGAATGTGTGCATTGGGGAAGTTCATACGTATGCTGAGATAACAGGGATGCGCTGACTTCTAACCTGGCTAAACTCAGCTGTGACACACAGTGCTTGAGCCTTTGGGACAAATAAGGGAGTCTCCCATCCTATGCGGTGATTCAGTATTGCCCTCCCTCAAGATACCTGTGATGTTTAGGTCTGCTTCTGTGCTATTTGCTCTCAGCATGTCATTTCATTGAGATATTTCAACTTTCTTTCCCTTCCAGTGTTTGCCCCGAGTGCAGGCACCGTGTTTGCTTGCAGCCTGACTGTCCTGACCACTGACTGCTTTGTTGTTGTGTCCATGAACCAGTAAATCAGCTGCACTGTGATAAATAGAAAGGCTGCATGGGATTCTCCTTCTTTAAATAACCCAGTCTCCTTTTGCACAGACAATGCCAAGAGCTGGACTCTAATATGAGGCAGACAAAACCAAAAGCTGCCAATTTTGGTGCCTGAACTCCTCTCCCTGCCTTGAGAAGTCTCTCTCTCTTACAAGAGATGTGTATGAGTTTGCTGATGAGCATTCCAGCACTCCGTGCAGCTCTTGCTGGGCAAAAGACACAGATGGGCAGAAAGGTGAGTTTGTCCTCCACAACTTGCTCAGACCTTGGTTTCTTTGAAGATGCTGGTAAAAGGCTGTTTTCTCTATTTCATCTCTCTTCTGGGTCACCTCCATGTAAGCAGAGCCTGCTGGTTATAGAGCCTGTGATGCCTGTTGCCTCTGGTGGGCTGCGCAGTCCCCAAGCAAGGGCAGGCACCGGAGTTTCCCCCAGCCACTGGGGTCAGATACCCCCCACTACAGGGCTGCACCGGCATTCAAAGAAATGGATGGGCCTGGGTCCATGCTGGTGAGGGACAGCAGCTGGCAGCACCAGACTAGAGCTAAGGGACACACTACTGGTGGGGACTTCTGTGGCTGCTTTCCATCTGGCAAGTGCAGCCTTGCCTGAGGAGCACAGCACACATCTCCCCAGTAGATGTGCTGCTGCTGCAGAGGAGATCACACTTGGGGTACTAAGGCAAAATGTTTAAGCCTTCTGGATGTTTTCTTTGCCCCAGTGTTTATTCTCCAGCAGCCCTCTTGGACAATACAGGAGCTTCTTCTAGGAAGAGGCTGTGGCCAGGCAGAGCATGAGAGGCAGGGAGGAAGCAGATGGAAAAACTCAGTTTTGTGTGGACGGGAAGTTAGTGTGATTTCACCGCCTTGTTGATCTGCTAACTTTGATCGTGTACTACTCCAGTGCAGCCTCAGAGCCAAGTCTCTCTGCCACGTGGATTTTTCCAGCTGCCCTCCTCGGTTTGAGCAGTGTACATGTCTTTGCAAGGACTTGGGCAGTGTCTTTCCCATGCTACTAATTGGGAGAGAGGATCAACCCCCTTACACAAGCAATGCTGCTGTGGATGCGGTGATGTTCCTCTGCTTTCTGTCTCTGTACGTTCACATTATGGTCAGTTCTACCAGTACTAACAGCCTATTCCTGTCTCAACTGTGTTAACAAGTACTGGAACTCCATAAAGTGCATGGGAATCCCCCTGACTACAAAGATGCACAAATCCTTGCCTTTGGGCTTTCACGTCTTGCATGTACACCGGGGGGGCAGAAGGGGTTTGCATGTGGGTGTATCCTCCTGGCCCAAGAGCTGCTGGGGAAACCTGCAGTGATATTTGTGTGAATTTCCTTTTTCTTTCTTTCTTTCTTTCTTTCTTGCTTTTCTTTTTTTTTGCTTGTCTTGTTTCTCTCTCCTGATTTACTGCATGTGCTCACGTGGCTTTGGAAAGGGGGGTTCTCGAACTGTTTTGCTTCCAAAGGCAAAAGAATCTGGCAGGCATTCATATTTCAGACCTCAAGTTATGTAGGTTAAAATCTCCCAGTGGGACAACGGAAGATATAAGAGAGCAGAGAGCCGGTGATGATACTTGCTAGAAAGAAAACAGAAAAAGGAGCACGTAACTCTAGAGCTACATCCAGACGAATGTGAGGTTTCAGAGGTATGTTTTCTGTATGTTATGTTGTTAGAACATAATTTCCATTGATTTTATCCAATTTGTGGTAAAATGCCTCATTGTGTCTTAGGTAATTGTAGGAATGACTATATTTTAGAAGCAGATTCTAAGCTATGAGTTGTTCATATGCAGAGGGGGGAGCATGTTTATCAATGAAATCTTGTTCTCGATAATGTAGCTAAAATCAAGAATGGTGTGGTCCCTCAAGAAGTCAGATGTATAAGTCTTTGTGACTAGTTCTGCGATTTAAGCTTCTGTAGGTTAAAGTGAGGGGTTCAGGATGTAAGAGTTAAGGGGGAAAGGACACTTCAGACCCTCCCCTGAAAATTTTTCCTTCTCCAAACAACTCCTTGCTCTGTTTTAAGACCTGTTTCATTACAGAATGTGGGCTTATGATCCGGTACCTTAAATACCAGCATGCTGCAGAAATGTATATTAATATTGTCATATTGAATTTTCATTATGTTGAGAAAATATAATTAAAATTTAATTTTGTCAGTGTATTCAGAGGAACATATTGCATATTTTGCATTGACCAAATGATAAGAAATTGTCTACTAAACAGTTAATATAGAAAATACTTTTAAAACGATCAGTTGCCCTCTTTTAAATCAGAGATCATTACTCAACTCTGTTGTCTTTACTTGGTCAAAATTTGTGTTGTTTTAAGGGCCCCATGAGAATTCTTAAATGCCTGACTGGTTCCATAAGGTCTTAATTAAAAAGGAACAATCTTTTTATTATGTGCAATAAAACGTTTGAGTATGATTTTTTTATTAACTATAAAGTCTTGAAGTTTGAAAAATGCTCAGCTTAGAGTGCAGACTTCAGAGCTGTTGAAATGGAACAAAGACAGATCTGTCAAGGGACCCTGCTATTTTAGCTGTTTTGTAGCTACACTTTTCTCTACTGAAAACCAGTCCTGATCTTTCTAAATGAATAGTAAATAACGCTGTTAAATCCAGCACCTGCAAGGACTGTGTACTTGAGTGTCTATTGCTTGTATCTACATGAAAAATATTTCTTTTACTCATCTGATTGAAAGCCGTCATGGGGGCAAGAGAAGCAGATTTGCTTTGAGAAAGACTCTGACATTCTGTAAAGACCCTTCCGTATCTTTATATCCAGCCCCATGAATTAAAAAAGTCAAAGCTTGTTTTCTTAATAGCCTTACTAACTAAAAGGCTGCTTTCATGCCTGTGAAGTCCCAGGAAATCCTCAGGTGTGAACTACCTAGTCTCCAGTGGCAAGTGCTGCCTTTCTACATTATTTTAGCTGTGCAGAGTGCTGGAAATAGAATGAGAAAGCCAAGAAAAAGATTGCAAAGAGCTTCAGTGCTGCCTTTGGTCTCAGAAGTTCCTGAAGTATCTTCAGCTCCTGAGTCAATAATCTTTCTGCTCTGCTGGCCACAGAAAGCACCGTCTGTAATGGCAGATATAACCCAGCTGCTCACTTTTCTGCTAGGCTAATTAAAAAGTGCCATGACCTCCCTAGTGCTAATTGTATCCTATTAGTGGGACAGAGGAAAGGAGTCCAGCAGGGTTGCATGGTATTTCAGCTCTCAGCTTCCTAACATCATTTTAAATGATTTTATTTTTTTGTGACTCTGTGATTCCAGAACTAAGATGGCTGCAGAGTGTATGTCTAATGCGTGGTTTCTGATCTGCAGGTGAGCAATGTGTTAGAAAAGTGCTGCTAGCACATGAATTTCCTGCAGAACCTCCCTTTCCAACAGCACCAACATGCAGAGCAACTACTCCATGGTCATCACCACCAGAGAAACTCTCCAAGTCCTCTATACAGTACTGGCAAACTCATCGGCTGCATTGCGCTCACTGCCTCCCTGCCCACTTACCTCTTCAGATTACCAGTTTTCATTAATTCCAGCATTCTTCTCTGTGGTTTTTGTTCTGGGTTTGTTTGGCAACAGCGTGGTGGTTGTGGTGCTCTGTCGTCACAGTAGCCCCAAAACAGTTGCTAATATCTACATTTTCAATTTGGCCATGGCAGATTTGCTGTGCCTTGCCACCCTTCCCTTCTGGGCTACCTATTATGCACAGGGGTACAACTGGATCTTTGGATCTCTCATGTGCAAAATCTCCAGTTCTGTCCTGTGTCTGAACATGTTTGCAAGCATATTTTTCATTTCATGCATGAGTGTGGACCGGTACCACGCTATTGTCCATCCTATTCGCTCTCAAAGAAGAACTCCACAACAGGCATATTTTATAGCAATGGTTGTGTGGGGCCTTGCCTGTTTGTCTTCCCTCCCAACTTTTTATTTCCGTGACACGCGCTATATTAAAAGCTTGGGGGTAAAAGCTTGCATTATGGCATTTCCTCACGAGAATTACACAAAATGGTCTGTGGGAACAGCCTTCCTGAAAAATGCACTTGGTTTTTTCATCCCCTTGACAGTGATTACCACATGCTACGTCTGGATCAGGAAGCACTTACTAAAAGCACAGGAGTTTGGGAAAAACAAGCAGAAGAGGGACAAAGTCCTAAAGCTGGTGGCTGCTGTTGTCATGGCCTTCTTAATTTGCTGGCTTCCGTTCCACATTTTAACCTTTTTGGATGCCCTGGCTCATATGAACGTTATTAACAACTGTGATGTGACAGGGATCATTGACACAGCACTGCCGTTTGGCATCTGCATGGCATTTGCCAACAGCTGCATCAACCCTTTGCTGTACTGCTTTATTGGGAACCAGTTCCAGGAGAAGCTCCATCACTTGTTTAAGCGACAAGTTTATCAGCTCAACAGCCAGCAAGAGAGCTCTTCTTTGAGGAAAGGGAGCTGCTTCAGAGACACCGAGACCCCCGTGGGAAGGGAGAGGGACCCCGAGTCCTTGCTGTAAGCACTGGGGTGTGACATGGGGCTGTGTCAGTAAGGCAGCCTGCCCTTTCTTCTGTTCCTTTCATTTTGTGTGTGTTTGTTCACCAGCTATTTGAAGGAGAATCTGTTTTTCTCATACATGAGGATTTGTTCTTCCTTCCTTTTCACAATCAGCACTCAAGATTTACCAAAGAGATGATTCTGGCAAATAACCGTGTTGATGGCATTTTAAATATCTGCTTATATGCGGCTGAGATCAGGCAAGTGTTTAATACAACACAGAAAGATAAAATATACCAAAGAAGCATTGCACCATAGCTACAACTGCAGGTGCTGAGTATTACACCCTGACTAAGCTGATTTTCTAAAAGAGATTCTCATTTGAGAATGTGTAAATAAAGCAGTGCAGATACTTCTGTACCTATCTGTAAGAAAATATTTGATCTTTACTATGTGCATATATATACATATGTATAGTTTTGAAAATATATGGCTAGAGATAACATATGTTGAATGCATCAGATGTACCTCCCACTTGCTTGGGTCCAGGATCCTGAAAACAGGTGGAGGTGTGGATCTGCAAACTGCTGGAGGCAGAAGAGCATTCCTGGGGAAAAGTACTACAACGTGCATGTTTTTATACCTTTCTCATAGCAGGTTACAGGTTTGCAGGCCAGGTGGTCCTTTGCTTTGATCCAGCGTGGTCACTTTTGACAGAATGCCCTGGGAACTAAGCACACCAAGTCCCAGCACTATTTGAGTGAGATAAGGCCCACACACTGTCCAGCAGCCTTCAGGGAAAGGAGTTGCTGCTTGTCTGGACTTTTTGCATTTCAAATGTCAATTACTACTGTGATTTTGGGGTACTGTATATAAAAAGCTTAAGTGACTCTCTTGACACCAAGAAACAAAACCATGGTGTGACTCCTAAGACTTACCCACATCTCGGTGGATAAGTTTTCTCATTTGTAAATAAAAGAAAGGGGAAAAAATTTTTTGGCAAGTAATGATTCTATTTTGAGGTCATGTTTGATTATTTGAAATTTGCTTTTATTAGAGAGATATTGACCCTAAGAACCAATTAGGATCCTTCAGAACGTATCATGTTTGGTAGGCTCAATATAAAAGAGGGATCTGTTAGCACTATGCTCGATTTCTAGCAGGCTGTCCCCAGGCTGGAGGACCCAGGGTGACCAAAAGATCATTGGCTTCAGGGAAGTCTGTCCATCAAGTTACTCTTGCAGCTTTTATAAGCATCTGGATCCATAGGTCAGAAATTATAAATGCTGGCAGGGAACCAGGAGTCTGGCCTCCCTGAAAATCCCAATGCTGGCTGGTGGCTGGAAGCCATGGGAATGTGACGCAGGAGCCATCCGTCACTATTAGGGTGGGGGCAAGTTCCTTCACTGATGCCCGTGAAAACGGGATTTTGCAAGAAATCTGGCAGCCTCAGAGTGATGTGGGCTGAAAAGTTTGTGCAGAACTGGGCAAAAAGGGAACTTGACCAGGAATAATCCCTTCTCCTTGTCCTGGTTTGGTGTTCTGGTAACTGGAGTATGCAGCTGGAGAGATGCTTGTCCCAGAAAGTGGTAGAGACGCCACTGTGTTTCCCTTGGAATATTTTTGTTGAAAATGTTCCGACAAGCTAGTAGTGTCTGGGGTGTCGGATATTTCTGGAAGGGCAAACTGCTAATTGCTTAGCAATGAACACAACACAGTCATGCTACAGCAAAACGAATAATTATACTAAGAAAATTACCAGGTGTTCAAAGTGGTAGGCTTGGAGAAGTAATAAGAGGTTGTGGAGCCTTTTAACCTTTGCTGCAATACAGATTAGCTCAGTAATGAGCACAACTGTGCCACTAATTGGCATCTTTCTAGTCTCAAAAAAAAAAAACAAAAAAACGTAAACTACATAAACTGACCCCAGTGCTACCTGTGCTTCAGCTGTATCTGTTCTGACCATAAGCACAGCCTGTATGTTTTCAACAAGTCAGTTTGGACCTGCTCAAAAAGAACAGCTTTTAACAAGTCTTATGCCTTCTGACTGGCATGCAAACCTCCACAGGTAGGAAAATAAGACAGGAGTCTGAAATCCAGCTGCAGTTGCATTTACACTTGTGAGAGGCAAGGAAAATGAAGACAAAACTTTCCAGACGAGAGAGCAGCAATGCAGGGTCTCCCATTTCTGCAGCCAGAAGGCAGAGATTAGTGACCACTTTCTGGGGGTGAGACAGCTGCCCTCACTGTTATCTTCTCAAAGAAAAATGAAACAAGAAAAGTAATAAATGGAAGGCAAGACTGAGAGAGGAAGAAAATCCCTTCTTTCAAAATGCAGTTTCAAAAAAAATTCTACCCAGAAGGTCACATTCTGCAAGAGTGACAAACCAAGTGACCCCACTAGCTCGGCAGAGTGACATTTCTGTTTGCCCTATCTGCCTTGTGTCTCTAATAGATCATGAATTTGAGTAGCTTGGTTAAACAAACACAAAAAAATGTCCATCTGGAGAAGAACCTGAGATGGAAGTCAGGGAGGTGCTGTGTCAGGGTGTTCCTTTATTTTTAGAGCAAATTGAGTACTGTTGAGCTCTGCAACTTTTTCATACTCAACTTTCTCATGGGATTTTTCAGGGATTTTCCATGGAAAATGTGATTTTCCACACTTTCAGCATGTTTATTTTTTTCTGTATTTTCTGAAAAAGGATGTAGACAAAAATTTAAGTAGTTTTTTTTCTTGCAAATTTAGAAGCTACTTTTTTCCTTTCAAGAGAACATTTTGCCAATATTTGCAAACCATTCTAACAGTTGTACCATACTACAGCCTTCCTCTGTCAGACCCCACATTCCCGCTCATGCCCTGGTCCTTTGCAAGCTTTGTTTTCCCTTCGGACTCCCAGAAAATGCAGCCGGCCAGTCCAAGGAGAAATGCACAAGCCAGGGAGCCCACTCATGCCTGCTTTGCTGCCCTGCAGCACCCTGTGGCTGTCCTAAGATTGTGCCCTAGAGTGATGCAGGCAATTTTGGCAGGGAAATTCAAGAGCATGTGTGGTTCCTCAGTGTCTTGCTCACTCTGCAAGTATGCTGAGACTCTGCAGGTGCGGTGAGATGAATTTATGAGCAACAGCTGGATTTTGGAGGGGCTGTGCCTGCTCTGCCCTGCCATGGTGCAGCCAATGTCAGTGCTGAGGAAAGCCTGATGCAGAGGGGTGAACAATGCTCTTCCAGATGGAAATGCTGATGGGTTTGGAGTCAAAGCTGAGTGGCAGCACAGTTTCTTTGGCAAGGGGAACGTTCTGGAGCATTTCTAGGTCTGTCACTGTTTCTTTCCCCAGAGAAGGATGGAAGTGATGGTTTCCCATCAGGTTCATTTGGTCTCTGTCATATTTGTACAGCAAATCCTGTTTGCATCTTCCTTTTCTAGCTGTATTTGATTACTATCAGCTTAAATGAATTGCAGAGAGCCTTGATCCAAACTGAGCATCCTGTGTGCATCCCTGAGCTGACTTTAATATGCAACTTCAATATACGAAGCAGAGAAAGTCGCTGGCATTTTTTAGCACAAGCTAGTGCTGGGTGGTGAGCTAAATGCCTTGTTTATATAAGACATACAATAAGAAATGTTTGGTACAGCATGTTCTCCCTGAGAAGTCAACACAGCCTGAGCCTGCCCTGGCACCCACTCAGCACACTTGTCTTATACCTCAGGCAACATTTTGGGCAGGAATATCATCTTGCCACCCCGCAGCTGACTGCCACAGCATGGCTGCCCTCTGCAGTGAGTCCCCTTGGCCTGCCTGAAGGGCAAGGGGTGCCAAGGGACAAGCAAATTGCTCATGCTTCCGCATGAAAATGAGGACTTCTGGACACTGTATGGGAGTTGTCCTGGAGGAAACTCAGGAAAACAGAAACGTGGGGATGAGGAGGTCCGGCAGCCTTTCCTCAGTGCTGGCAGGCTTGCTGCTCTCATCTCAATTCTGCTTCCCTCAGAGGAAAATGACAGCTCTTGTTGGGAAGGGTCCATCCATTCAGTAAGGTCCTGGGATGTGCTCTCCTCGTGTCTGCCTGCTGCAAGGTCTGGCTGAGTGCAGCAGAGAGCAGCTTGTTGTGCTGGCCCATGGGCTCTGCCAGGAGGGGTCTGTGAGTCTCCCGTGGCTTTGCCTTGCCACGTACCTGTCTGCAGAAGGAGCCCAGGGCTGCTGTCTTCAGCATCACATGCTCTCTGGTCCAGGTACAGTGGTCGGCCAATTGCCTTGTGGTTTGGCAGAGTATCTATAGACGTGCCTGGCTGAGAGCCAAAGTTTGCTAGGTTTCACAAGAATCAACAGGAAAGAAGCAATAGATACAAAATAAACAGGAGTCAAAATAGAGATTTGCGTACGGAAAAATGCAGGCTTGGGGGCAGGGGGGTGTTTGTTAAAGTGAAGCGATGCCTAACTGTGTGGGATATCCAGCCAGCAGCTGCAAGTTTGTGTGCATTTCCCTCACCTAACGAGGTGCTTGCAGACCTTCTCCCATAGCGTTGTTTCCACAGCTGTACTCACCACTCTGTGGTGATGCGCTGCCCTCATGGGAAGCAGGGCCGTGGGGTGCTGGGCCCATGTGCAGATGGGAGGACACCCAGGGCTGGGGACAGCAAGGATGGGAGCAGGGCTGTTGTGCCTCTCCTACACTGGAAGCCCAGAAGCACCTCCCCACAGCACACTTATTGCCCAGAACCCATGGGACGTCCATCCATCCATCCCTCCCCATGCCCAAGCTGCAGTCCTGCCTGCCTCGAGTGTCAGCCCTTATGTCAGTAGATGGTGGTATAACTCCCTCAGCTTCCAAACCCAGCTTTTTTGGCTTTGCCACCTGTCTGCCACTGGGATTGAGCTGGGGCAAGAAGCCAGTGGGAGACTTGCAAGGGCAATCTGTCTGCAGGCTTGGCTAAAATGCTCCTGGGCCTTGGCCTGGGAGTGGAGAGCCCTGGGAGGGGAGTGAGCCAGCCCTGCTTGTGCCTCTTTCAAATGTTTACTTTCCATTTCCTCTGCAGCTGAGAGAGAATCTGAATTTGACACTATAAGCTCCAGATAGAACACTGTTAATCCCAAAAACATTTCACAAGGACAAACCAGAGTAATACAGAAGTGAATGTGGGTCATGGCATTGATTTCCCGGCTGTTAGATGCATCTGAACTTAAGCCCTCACCCTGCTGACTGCTAGTAGCTCTTCTATTTGAGCAAATTTAGGTTTGCTAAGCTCCACTCCATGCCTTTAAGACAAGATCCAGTGTGAGTTTTGGTTTCAAAAATTGTAAGTTCAAATATTTTATTGTTTTTACAGCAAATAAGAAAATCAACAATACACAACTTATTGCAGTGCAGCAGTGCCAATGCACTATATCCAACGCAGACGCCAGGTCAACATGACAGACAGCTAAAACAAAACACATGATAAGGCTGCCTCTAGAAATCAGGCTCAGTTTGTGACAAATGTAAGAAGCCTTTCTAGCAGGAATGAGAATGGGGTAATCCTTAAATGCATTTAGACACAAATTTATTAGGGTTATAAGATACATTTACTGTTGACTAATATGTGGGAGAGCTTGCACAGACAAACACATGCAAATGGGTTTGCTGTCCTATCACTAGTGCTGGAGGCATGGGGTTGAGCCCTGAAATAACTTGCCGATGCCCTAAACCTGCCCCTTTGTGCTTTGCCAGGAGTTGGCATGCAGGCAGCTGCCATGTGAACACTGAGGCTGGGGGCCACTGGCCATAACCATCCCTTCCCCAGGGTGCCCCTCCAGCCGGGGTGCAGTGCCATACACAACACACAGCTTCCTTCAAAAATTACAGCAAAACATCTGCATTAAGCATTAGGAGGACAGCATCCAAACATGCAGCTCTTTCGCAATGACAGGAAAGTGAAAATTATGAATACTAAATGTGCCAGGCATGCAGCTGTGTCACGAAGGAGTAGAAAAAATCTAGCAGCTACCACCGTCTCTTGAGAAAACAAAGCATTTCATTTGTAGTCCAAAACCAACTTAAAATCTGTTGCTTCTCAAATCTTTGATGAAATGATGATTATGTGGCCTGCAACTGCTGAGGGTCTTCACTTGCAGGGGAGCATGTTAGATTTTCTTTGCAGATGCTGAGCAGCATTACTCTGTACTCTTTGACCTGCTATGGCAAGTGATGTAAGGAATTTTATGTATTATGAAATAGATCTCATGATCCTTGTGCTGCTAGCATCTTACCTGCAAACTCCTTTACTGATTGCAGTGAGATTCCTTCCAAAGTAAGGTCAGTGCAATTTGGTTCTCTGTACGAATCCCTACTGTTGTGAACTCAGGGATTTTAAAACATCCTGGATCCCTTTTTACCAGAAAGTGCTAAATGTCCTTGTTTTGCTGTATTAATGGTCCCCTTTAGGTAAGTACTTTGTACAGAATTTGCTCTTCAAAGCGCTTGAGCTTCTTTGGAAGAGGAATCCTCCATGTGCTGTTCAATATGCAGTAAATAAGTCTGAGAAAAGTTTAATTAAGAATGTACTTTCAGACCCAGATAGAATTAACAATATAATCAACATATCGAATAATAAAAAAATTTTTTTCTTTCAAATCTGTGGTAATGGACTGCTGTCTAGCTAGGAAATGATACAACCTAAGGGAGTTTTTTTTCAAGAACAAGTCTGGAAAAAAGACTTTAGAATATGATACTAAATGTACTATAGTAACTGGAGAAAGCCCCGCGGATATCACTGGCTCTCAGCCTGGGATTTGGCAGTCTTTCATCTGATTTTATTTTGATCCTGATCCGCTGCAGGACTGCAAAGAGATCTTTCTTTCATCCACTGGAACACCCAAAAAAGAAATTACCCAGAGGAGTCAGGAATGTTTATTCCTTCAGCTGAGAGTCCAACATGGATCTGAACTACAAAAAGACTACCTGCTTGTCAGAGGCTCTTCTGCTGAGATTTGCTACTTTGCAGGTAACTCTCTCCAGGAACTGAAGAACTGGAAAGACGAATAGGTAATAATAACAGATGGGAAAGTTCTTAATGTTGGGCTAGTCTGTAGCTAATTCAGCTGCAAGAATATCCAGAGCAGACTTCATGCTGAAGGCAGGAGCAGATTTTATCCATACCCAAGCTGGGTGGGAAATTACATTGTTATTGATTGCTAAAACGACACTTGGGTTAAGCAAGACTCTTCTAAGGCACGCCATCAAAAAAAAAAATCTCCCATTTGAAAAAATGTCAGAGGTTCATGTGGAACGAACAGGGTGGATTCAACATGAGGGCCTGTCCAATGCCTCAATAATTACTGAAGAATGTTCACAGGTTTTCCTTGGGTCACAGAGCAGATGACAGTCCTGAGAACTTGTTCTGGTGCATTGGGACCCTGGTAACACGTGGCCTGGTGAGCCACACTGGACGCAGTTGGAAACACATGAAGAATGAGAGGTTGTTCCCAGAGCTCACCCTTACTGTGGACCCTGTCATAAATCTTTGCTGTGTTCATGTTGCTAGCTGTGCTTGTTCTATAATCCTTGCCATAACATTACTGCGGGTATGCATGTTAGACCAGCTTAAAATATATTATAACAGTAAAGTAAATTCAGTACCATTTAACATCATGTCTGAACAGCTCGTAAAGAAGTAGTGTAATGCTGGCAGTTATCTACAGTTGCTGTACAGAGCATTTCCTTTGCCCTTGCTCCCTTTGTGTATCCAAGTGCTTTATAAACATAATATTGAAAGAAAGCAGACAGAGGATATCTGTCTTCAGCTTCACTGGGCTCTTCAGCCCTCCCTGTCTCTGGTTCAAGCAGAAAAATACACAAAAGAAGCAGTGGAGCTAAGCCAGAGTGACTGCAGCACAGCAGGGCAAAGGGAGACCTGTGTGTTCTCCTTCATGCTGTGACTAAGAGAGGTCACTAACTGCTTTCCTCTTCACAAACGTGTCTGTTTGGCTCCCCAGACAGCCATCCCTTTGCAGCTCACCCTTGTGCTGGCTCTTCATTCAGAGTCTCTGTAGGCTCCAGTCATCACTCTCCACCTAGCAAGGAGTATTTTTCTGCTCTACAAACAAGCCCATCCCATTTCTGCAGATGGAGGAAGCTGCAGTTCAGCCACACCATGGTAAAACATGCTTTATTTCCTCATGTAATCTCACATAACAGCACATACTGCTCTAAAGACTGAATGTGTTTGCAGGCATTTGTTTAGCACAAAGTTCACTCTGCAAAAGCACCGTGATTTTGCAAGAAAGTGATTGTGCTTTCTGTGGTTGGGAAATACTGAAAGGCAAATTAAGAACCCCTGTCCTGAAGCCATTTTGCCAAATTGCTCTCGTGCTGTAGGCAATGCCTTATTTCCTCATTAGCATCTTCAAGAAAGCTGAATGCTCCCATTAAACTATTATGTGCTGGTCTCTATTTTAGAAACCTCAATATCATTAGAATTTTACCATCCATGAAAGTCTCTTAACAGCTCCTTGATTTATCACAGTTCTCTGCTTTTGCAGTCCTCTTGGCAGCAAGAGGACACACTATTGGAGTGCAGAAGCTTGGTTCAAAGGGAGAAGTGAGGCTCTGATTGTGGTTTTGGATATTATCTGGGAAAACCTAAGCAGAGTAGAGAAGAGCAACAATTCTATCTGTGTATCCTCTTTGTTTCTATATACTCTCACATCTTTAAGTTGGATGAAGAGATATTGTTTTGTTTTGTTTTTCAGGGATAAGATACTATGTGTACCTTCTTGGAGGTTACTGTGTGGATGACACATTGTTCAAGGTTCAGGCTGCTAGCCAAGATATCAAGATATTCAGTTCTATACTGATTTACAGTGAATGCATTCCAGTTAGGAAACAATGGACTATTTTGCAGTAACTATTTTAAAACCGTACTGAACAAAGTTCTGTAGATTTGCTTTTTTTTTTTTTTTCTTGTTAAGTCCTTAGGTCACATAACGACATATCAGACTTTCTCCAAAAGAAGAAAGAGGCCACCTAGCGCCTAATTACAGGCTGCTGCAGTAGAAAATTGTTTCTTTGGAAGGTATGAAAACAACTTCAGTACACTGATAATGTGTTTTTTTTTTTTTTTTAAAGAAAAAAAAGAGAGAGTTGGACTTTGAAAAGCAGATTGCAACCATCTGTGCTTTAAAAAATTCAACATGTCTATTTTAGGTGTAGATCTACTGCTTATCATAAAAAGTCATCAGATTTGGCAGTTTTTAAGTTAGTGAAAGTTTACTGTGGCACTCAGAAGAAAACCATTTCTATTCTACGTGGTAACGTTGCTGACATATTTGTGAAAACTCCACTACCCCACAGAACAATATCGAAGCTGAGTGAGAGGTAAAGTGTGACTGAACAAAAATGTTCATAAAAGGTTATTGCTGGTGCCAGACCACCTGCTAGGGTGCTGCAGAAAATCCTTGTGGGTTGTCCTCATCTGTGAGCAGAGATACCACCGGCTCTGCATGGATCTTTGGCTTTCCTCATTTTCAGCACTGAAAAAGGATCCCCAGCAGTTTGTTTCAAGTCTTACACAGATGAATTGCCCTCTGGTGTTGCTCTTCTCTCTGTAATGGCTTTCAAGGGAGCCTAAAGCTGCTAGTATGGTTGGAGGAGGGTCTAAGTTTATGTTTTTTGACTTAATGGTTCTTTGTTTTCCTTTGGAGATACTTCAGTTTTCATGCATTGTCTGCACAAGAAAATTGGGCTCCTAGCTGGCTGTGTTTAATATCACTTGGATGACTAATGTAGATGACATAAACAGCTTCCTAACGCACGTATCCGGCAACTCTGTTAAATATTGATCTTGCATGCCTTAGGTGTTTAGCCAGGCTTCCAGTGACACCCTTACTTTCAAAGGGAATCCACTATATAGTAGGTGCGGTGTAATCTCAATACATGCAATCACATTTTATTGTATTCAAGCAGTATTCTGAAAATACTTCCTCCCTACAAATAGTCACTGTGCACATCAGGGCTTTGTTTTAGTGGTGTCTGCAAGCACAGGGAATGCTAGCCTCGGACTACACAAGTCATCAGATGTGGCCCATATTACAGTCCCAGTGGCATGTAATGCCAGTATGGTCAGTTTCATTTTTTGCCTACCTATAGTTAAAAGTACAGTTTTGGTTTACATGCCTTCTAAAAAAATTCTACTTAGAAATGAAGGGTAAAACAGAAGACAAGGTAAGATTCCATCTAAGACTGTGCGTTGATGAAATCAGATTTGTTCTGTGTTTGAGGCATTTTGCTGCAGGCATAAATTGTTGTTTTCCAGATCAGATGGGAATAGCAAAAATAGTAATTTAAACAAACAAACAAAAGTTGCATAACTTTGGAGAAAAAAACACATTTAGAAGACTCAATGTGACTAACTCCACGAATATGAATATTACTTTATACCTAAATGAAGTATTTCAAATGTTTTGAAATTGCTTGTAGTGGTTTCATGTGACAATTCCAGCCCTCTTACATTTTTTCATTTTAAGCTCTAACTCAGTCTGGCACCCTATGTGAGTGTTAAATTAACTTCAGAGCAAAGCCATTTGTTTTCTGCTTGCTGGCATATAAGTTAGTCATAACTTAACAGGAACAGAAGTCCTCAGTGCTTGGCTTTGATACCTCCTAGGTACTTGGTTCGTATCAAGTCTATCCCAGTTGTGCTGTTAGGTATGTCCTCTGTTTATGAATATGACAGTTCGCACAGGCTAACGTGAGCTTAGGGTTTTTTTCTATATCTATCTAATAGCTGAAATTCCAAGATCTGAAGACAGGAGAGATATTTATATTTGTCTACTCTTGTCTCCTGCAAAGCAATCTGGTGCATTAATTTTTGCTTCAGCCAGTTCCTGTGGTTGAACTCAATCAGTGGTTTTGTACCACTTTGCATATATGAAGCCTAAAAAAATGTCCTGTGAAAGTGCAAGACCAAATGAGTTATAGCAGGCTGGTGTTTTATAATTGTTTTTTGTAGACCCTTAGAAGTAGTCCAACAGTCAGCAGGGATCATGGACAAAACCACAGACTACTGAGCTGTTGTGGTACGTCATCAAGCTTTCTTCCCTCAAATCCCATTATACAAATGACCACAGCAGTGCTGGGATGCTCCTGGCATATATAGCTGTTACCAAACTCAACACGGGAATCCCGTCTTGTACTCCATTAAATAAACAAACACATCACCTGATTTGGCTATCAGTTCACTGCTTCCTTTACAAAGTGGAAAGCTACAGCTTCTTTCTTTCCTTCAGCTCCTTCTTTTCTTTCAGCTTCAGAAACTGAAGATTCTCACTGTTGGAAATGCTTGTTAATACCAGTAAAGCCAGTAAGTCTTCTTTTAGAAGACAAGGTGTTCGTGGGCTGACAAGGGCACCTTCGACCTCCAGCATCAAACCCTCTTTCTGACTCTTCCCACCTGTACAAAAGGGTCATATAACAGAGTTCCTCAAGGAAGAGGATTCACTCCAAAAGTCTTGCAATGGGAATTCTCTTACCTTTTAGCAAATACATTTCTTTAAATTATTGTACTGTAAGCGGGAGAGAAATCCAAGGAAAACACTAAATCAACCATCCAGTAATTTTGTCTGCATCTAACTTTGTCACAGGCTCTATATTAGAGAAGAACACACCTCCCCAGAGGATCTTTCTTCAGTTTGTCCCAATTGTATTTCTACATTATTTTTTTACTGCTACCTGATGTAGGAAAACTACATGTGGTGTTTTTCCAAGATTTTTGATCTAGTAGCTTTTTATGGGTCAGCTCTTTTTTCACGACAGTCTGAACTCCTTGTGTGAGTCATAAAAAGCAATTATTTTTGTAGGTGTAACTCTGTAAAAGTTCCACTGGGTCCCTGTACAGATGGCAGAAAAAAAACTACTCCCAAAAACTATGCCATGAAAAATCTATAATGTACTTCCTGAAGAACTGGTCGAGTATTGCTTTAGTGTAATCTCCTAACCTTTTTGCTGCAGGGCATAATCCTCAGAACAGGCATTTCTCTAATTCTCAGCGATGTACTTCAGGATACTCTCCCCAACAGTCAATGACAGTGCTTTCTTTTCTTTCTCCCACCATGCAGCATATTGGACATTTTGCTGTCACTTGTTTTGATGATGGGAAGGAAACTGTTGCTGGGAGCACCTGGGAGTGGGGTAGGAGGAAAGGCTGCTGTTGTGTTTACCTTCGGATGGAGAAAGGGAGAGGGACTGCTCAGTATTTGTTTTTGATCTGGCAGCCAACAGGTTCCTGGTTTTATGGAAGTTCTTTGGAAACTTTATCTCATGCAGTCATGAGACTCCTCTTGTTGGATAACAGTCTTGCTGCTCTTCTGGAGCATAACTATCTTGGAACAGTCCAACTGGAGCACTGAATGATATCAGGGCAAGGGACTACAAATCTGGCATCTGCCTTGGGTTGCTGAATGATGAGATCTGCTTAGAGCAGTCTGGAAGGGATGCCACTCAGCAGTCCACGCCTGGCAGCTGCACTGTGCCCAACTAGGAGGTCTCCAGAGCCAGCTATTGAGGGCTGTGCTCACCAGCCCTGGTGTTGGGAAAGCGAAGCCCATTCTGATCAAACTGGGTGTGATACCTGGACCAGATGCAGATGAGTGGGAACATTTTTTTCCAAACTACAACTATGTGCAAGTCAATGAAGGTCCCAAGGGTGCTTATCAGTTGAGGAGAAGGCAGAAGCCTTTAAGGGAAGAACTTTCCTGTGCAGGAGGAAAGTTGTCTATGATCTTCTCACTGTTGTACTATAGTGGGTAGGTTGCTTTGCCAGTCTTAGTGCACACCGTGCCAAAAAGTACCACAGTCATACAACATGACACCAGATGCAGCCCACATGGGCTCCACGCTAGTGGAGGCAGGCTGTGGGGTTTTAACTTTCCTGAAGTGCAGGACCAGGGGGAAGTCCTGAGAGGGGGTGAATATGGTAGGATAGGGGCCTGGAAAGAAGGAGGAAATCTCAATCTCACCTTTACTTTCTGCTTCAGCAGAAACACCTTTATCTCGAGGTGAAATCCTCCTCTCCTTCCTCCACCCTTTCAGTGAGGTCACTGTAGCTGAGGAATGTACTTATGAGTTTTGGGAGAGAGAAAAACACCCCCCTCCCACACCCAAATATAGCCCTCAGAGCCTACACTGTCCTAAGACTTAATAGCATGTTACCTGCTGGTATCATGATAATTTAATGAGAGATTAAACAGTATCATCTGTTACTAGTAGCCCTCCCCACTCTAGTCTGAGTCTGTTATCAGCTTCTGAGAGGGTGCCAGAAGTTCAGCTTCTTTGTCTTGAAGGGCTGCAGAGATGGACATTCTGCTTGTACATGGTCTTGCTCATTCTACCCCCAGTATGATCCTTGAGCAGGCATCAGGGACCAAGCTGGCAGATGATCAAGATTTGCTTTCTGATAATGTTCTGCAACTGCCAGCATCCCACAGCTGATCAGGTCTGGGGATTGCAGTCTGGGGCTGAAAACACAAATTTCAGGGCAGATTTGCTGGTGGGTGAGGGGGAGAGGGAGGTTAAGGAGCCATAGCTTTTGGTTGTACAATGGAGAAGCATCTGACTCTTTCCCCACTGCATTCATAACTTGAAAAAGATGTAGCGAGGGCTCTGGGATCTGCCTGTGTTTAGGCACATCAGTTATCAGGACTGAAGAACACACATACCTATACATGCAGCTTTTTGGAATAACCATACATAAACCTTCAATACTGTACCAGTCCTACTGATAAATCAAACAGGTGCAAGGTCTTGAGTTGCTCTTCATTACAGAATGCTATGCAAGGATAACCTTAGGTTAGACATGTAGCTTAGTATTGTCCTCCTTATTTTATATAGGAGGAAACAGAGAGATGAAATTGCCCTCTCAAGCTGTGTGTCTGCATTCCAGGCATATCCTGGCCGCCTACAGGCTCACTGACAGCTGTGGGTGCAGAAAGAAGATGGAAATTGGCCAACAGTGGGTCTGTGTCAGACTCAAAATGGATCTTCTTAGTTCCAAGTTTGCTGTTCTGTCTGGCAAGCCATATGGTCTCTGTTTAAAAATTTGTGAGAGTGCACTGTAAGCCTTAAGAAAAGTGAAACTGCCAGTAGTTCCATTTATCTCATCCGATTTTACAAGGTAATAATAATAACAATAAAAAATAATATTAATAAAAAAAACTGTCCATTTAGAAATTCTGAGATGCTGTGAATTCTTTTCTTTGGAATCATGAAAAGCTGAAATTTATTAGCTTACTATAAAACAACTTTCTGATAGGCTTTACTTCTAAAAGATCAAAACAAATTTATTAATTAGTGGTTTTTTTTACTAGATCAAGACATTTCACAGCTATATCATTATGGCCATGTTATAACCAGGATTTTTAATTCTATTTGACTGAAAGAAACATTAAAATTGAATTAATTTAGGTTAAAATATTTCTGTAGAGAAAAGATACAAATTAATGCTGCCAAAGACACATTACACAATTCTACAATGTTATTATTCTTCTGGAGAATTGTTCTGTTGGTAAATTCCCAGTCAGTTATAACAGCAATTGCAAGAATAAGAATGATACGGTTTTCTTTTTTTTTTTCATAATTTTTAACTTTGTAAGGCAAATCATTTTTATAGGAACATAGAACTAGATGCACTTTTTAATGAGAAGAACCACAGCTTTTCATAGCAGTGTGGTAAATACAAAGATAAAATTATGAAGCAAGTAAAACATCTAGTTCAGAGGATTTAGCTTGGCAACTGCCACTTATTTTTAGAATAGTTTCTGAATTCACCCTTGAAACTACTGTTGGCATGGCATTACTGAGAGCTGTCCATGCCCCTTATCATAAGGGCAGATGATCGGTTCCTTGCAGTTCATTCTCTACAGCGCTTGTCCTCTGCAATTGCCTTGGATTCAGTCATGTGCCTCAAGGGCAAGAGCAACTATTTTGGTATTCCCCGTGGGAACACTCAGGCTGTCTTTTCCTGGAGTGATGAAATCCTGATCCTGTAGTGCCAGTTCTGTTTGCAGTGCCCTGGTGTGTACTTTTGTTTGCTGTTCCCGGGCCCTTAAGTCATTTCCACTGATTCAGGTCATGTTATTACTATACTATTACTACATTGTGGAATTTCAGTTCATAAGAGAATTAATAGCTTTGACCTGACTATTTTTTCTATTTTTTTTTCCGTGTTTCTTTCCTGGAAACCCACACCTTGCTCTCTCCCTGACTTTGGCATTCATTTCGTAATCATCTGTGACCTTTAGAAGTATTTCCTTGCCAAAAGCCAAATCAAAATCCCCGTACAATAACAATTTCTTCAGTCAATACAGTGCTTTAAACAATCCATAACGATTGTCCATTGTTTTATTTTAAACTGTCTTCTGCCCACAATTTTCTGCATTGCTTCATACAATATTCTTGATCAAGTATGATTCCTTACCAGATTTGTAATCTAACTGACATATTCTATGAAAGGGTACAGTATTTTGTCCCTTTTATTTTTGTCGAGTGGCACCGCTGTGGGATTTAACCTTGTTTCCTAGTTGTTGGTCAGATACACCGTTTTTCCCATAGTTATTTGGCCCTTCAATCAATAAGGGAGCTTATAATCTTCCCTCTATATGCAGTTCCAAGAACAGCTTTCAAATCCAAAGCTTAACTTTCATTATAGTCCTGACATCTGTTCTAAGAACCATCCTAATAAGGACAGAAAGTCACTCAGTAAACTTTGGAACACTGATGGATTTCTTTTAAATATTATTTAACTTAGAAAACTATACAGATAACTTTGTCAGAAGATGTTCAAAGTACAGAAATACTGCTGTATTAATAATGAGCACAAAATGTGCTCGCAGTATTCTCACAAATCATCACACCACCTTTACATGAAGAGCTAATACTCAGTGGCAAAGTACTCATTGGTCTGAGAGCTGAAATATGGGCAGACATCACCGTAATCATGAACTGAACGGTCTATGTGCATGTAAAACCTGGGTAGTGTGGACACTGCATCTTAGGAAAGAAGGGTTTTTAGTTAGCATTTTGCAATATATTGAAGAGTTGCAGTATTTTCACAGGTTGTAATTAATTGCTTGAACAAATTGTTCACTGTGTAATGTGAATGCCTAGTTCCATTTTCTAGTTAGCTCCCTATATATATCTTCAGCAAAAGAGAAATATTATTTTGAAGTTTGACTAAATCATGAGAACTTCCACATCTTACAACAAATATGACTATGGGAGATTCTTTCTAAAATGAAGCAGTACCTTTGTGTTAGAACAAGGTGTTATAATTGAAGTGATCAGGAGCAGCTGGAGACTTCTCCCATGAAGTCAACAATGCTGGAGTTTTCCCGTTAAGTTTTCCAGAACCTTTAACATGATACATTAGTCTCTGTATTGCCTTAGACATTTCTGACTGCCTTTCATTCGGTTCTCTCTGATGTTCTGCAGTGTCTTAGTTCCCATTTGCAGGGGACAATTCCTACTCTTCATTTTCAAAGTAAAACTTCTCAGGGTAGCAGCTACATATTTTCCATTGTTTCCTAACAGGCCCATAGTGGGAAGCACTGGCTCCTTCTTCTCTGTCCTGCAGGTGCTTTTAGGCATTTCCAGGATTGCTGGCTGCCATGGGCATGAATTTCTTTCTGAGAGGACTTCAATTAAAGAAGCATCCAGACTACTGTTTCTGGCAGTGCTGAGTCAGTAGACAGAATAATGTACATATTGTAAATGTAGGCTATAGATTGACATGAGACAGTAGACAACAGTGCTTAGGGATTTTCTTCTCTGTATTAATAGCTCCTAGTTTCTCATTGAGGACAGTAGCTGAAAGAGTTACATACATTTCAGAGGGACAGAGATATAAGAAGGGTTCAGACCCAGCAAAACATGAGTTCATCTCTTTCATTTGTCTCTTCAAATTAATCGTATTCAGTTCTGGACTGCATCTATAGAGAAAAAAACACTGAAATCACAGATTTGCTCTAGAATCACCATGGGTAAATGAGAACTATGTGAAGGTATAAGTGGGAGAAGAACTACCTTTTAATGTTATTTTGATATATTGCTTAAAAGGGAAATAATATATGCTGACCTACAATAAGCAGGTTAGGCAGTAACCTCTGGGGCACAGAAATTATAATAGACATCTGGCTCAGACCAATTAGCTGAAACTGCCAGATGTCTGCAGGGGAATTTTGAGGAGCTACACTGGAAAATGTAGTACATCTAGGCCTTGGTTCAATACTTCAGTGACAAGAAAAGCATCTGGTCTCCCAGTACTTTCCCAGTGCCTCTCCAGGATGATTTCCAGTATCTCTGAAAGATCAGAGACTATTCCCCCCAGGGAAGCAATAACAACAAAATACAACCATAAATTCCAGCCTAAAGCTTTTGTGAGTGATTTAATTGCTTTAAGAAAAAAAAAAATCCCAATAACATATACTTATTTTTGTGATTGCCAAAAATAATATTAAAAAGTGCCATAGATGTCTAAAAGTTGGTACCACAAAAGCCCAGCTGGGATAACTTTGAGATATAACAAGGCTGTTCAGGCCTAGAGAACATGAATCACTACAGGAGGAACAGAAGTCAAGATGTACCAGGAGGGTACATCTAATCTAATGCCTTTTTAGATCCTGGGTCCATACTGAGCTGTACCTAGCAAATGGGGCTGACCTTCATGTACCTTGTGATATGGTCAGGGCCTTCTGCATCTGAGGTTTATTTCTGATGGTGTTGCTGTCAGACACCGTCCCAGTCAGAAAGCCTTTATCTTGAGAATCCAATGGAATAAAATTCGGGAAGTTTATAATTAACAATGAGCTTAATGACTAACTAAACTTGACAGCAGTTAAGAACACCGTAGCAGCTTATATAAGGCCTTCTTGTTTACAGAGTTAGCTCTCAGTAGTGTGTGTGATCTCATCATTTTTATAGTACTTCAAACAAACTCTTTTATTATATTATATTGACTTAAGTTCTGTTGAAGTTCATGTAATATTTTCACTCCTATGTACCTACAAAAATCAACTTCAGAAGCAGAAACATAAGTAAAAGAGCACATAATTAAAGTGTAACTGATGTTGCTACATTTAATAAGACAAGGTTGAGACTCATACCAACCCTGACCTGGATGCCATAGTGATGGTGATGAAATACAGCACAAGAATGGGCACCACTCCCACATGAGCTGACACAGAGCACTGCTAGATGGTCCTACAGCCTGTTTATATTTCTGTGGTGAACCTGCTCCTGCTGTCCAAATTTCTTCAGCAGCACAACCACAAAGAGATTTTTTTTTTTCCTTATGAGAATGCATTTTGTTTCATCAACTGGAATATCACTGCAGAGGTGTCAGAGAAAGGAGGAATTGTTGTGCATTATATATACACCAGCATTTTTAAAAATAAGGCAATGAGCACCCCAAAATATTTACGCCCAAGTCCTTATATCCTTAAACGATTATTGGGCTGTAGTTCTCGTGAAAGTAAGCTTTCTTCTGGGAACTCCAGGGTATTATTTTATTTGGAATGGAAATTATGTTTTACTGCCTAGTTTAAGAACTGAGAAGGAGCTGGAAGTAAAGCACTTTAGCAGTTGTACAGTACTTTCATTTTTTAATGTGTTTTACAACACTGGGGGGGATTTTATTCCCCCCTTTCCCAGTTGAACCACCGCTCTGAATGTCTGCTCTGCCTCAAATCTGTTTTCCTGTGTGGGTCTGTTTCTCAGTATATCTGCCTTTAAGCAGCATACCCTGCAAGCTCTTGGGGACCAGGACTGTCTTTCAGTACATCTGACGTGTGGGCTGAGTGCCTTTCACCACCATTACCATAACAATCAAATAACAACAAAATAAGATTGTGAAACCCTACAAAATCTAGCAGGCATAAAACTGAGGATGGTCCAGAGTTGCCTTGGACATCTACTGAGTTAGAGATGCTAGACTTACGGAGGGAGGCATGGGATGTACAACCTGTACTTTTTACAGCTGCAGTTACCTAAACATAAGTCTTCTAATAGCATGCACAAAGGAGAGGCAAATGCATGTTCAGGGAATAGCATATGTGAAGGATAAGGCTGGGGAGGCTTTCTGAAAGAAGGATGTTTCAGGGAGGGAGGTATTGAAGAGGAGGGTCCTGTGTATACTTTTCCCTGGGTATTGCATGTTTGCTACATATGAAAGTGTAATAAATGAGCCTTGCATTGCTCCAGCAAAGGAAGTGCAGCTAGGATCTCTCTTCTCAGTGCATAAATCTGGTACCTAGCTTTATTCCGATTTAGATACTTTGGAAGATGATGATTCACACTTCATATGTTCTGTTCCTCAGTTAGGCATCATCTTGCTGACTTGTTTCCTTTCGAGGATCTTAGCAGTGGCTGCGAGCTCTGCCTGGTGTGAACAGTGTATCGCTGCATGCTCATGTGCTCTGGTTGTGACCATACTGTGGTTGGGCTTTTTAAGCCAGTGTGGTGAGTAGTTTCCATGCATGTGTTTCTGCAGTGGCTACCGAAGCAAATAAAGGATCTGCAGGGAAAGGAGATGACTGCTCGAAGGCTGAGATACAGGGTCTTTTGTATTCAATATGATTTTGGACACATTATTTTTTGATACACAGCCTTTCTCTAATAGCAGTATTTAAGCTAATATTGTAGGCCAGCAACTTACAAAGATAATCAAATTCTGATTGTGGTAAATCCTAGAGATAGACCAGGCCATAGCAACAGCAGTTAGAGGAGACCAAAGTGAAAGCAAAAAATGGTTGAACCCCTCTGCTGGCACCTTTGAAAGAACATTACAGGTTTTACCGGCAGCACTGAGCAGGAAGAGGAGGCTGCTGGAGAGAGTGCAAGGAGAGATTTGTTTGCAGCTGTGGGACAGATTACTTGTGTTAATCAACACACAAGTTTCCTCTTATCTGAAGACAAGGAAGTTGCAAAAAGGAAAGACCCAAACCGTAGGTGAAGCCCTAACTTACTTAAGTCAACACAAAAATGAACTGTGCGTGTGTGGTTTCCATAAACACACAAGATTTTCTAAGCCGGGGAAAGTTAGTCAGTTTGATATTTTATATCTTGAATCTTCATAAAATCCTGTCTGAAGAAAGAAATTGCTGTTCTCTCAGATCTTTCAGCATGTTTCTGTTGTTTCTGGAGGCATTTTACTTCAGGCAGTTGGGAGTTATTACAAGAATATATTACAGTGGGGAGTTTGAAAGGGAGAGCTGTAGAAAGATAGTCAAGTTGTTAAAGATGCCTATAATGTTGTCAAATTCTTATTTATATTATTGGAATATCTTCCCAGATTCTTCTGAGCAGAATCCAAACTGAAAAATGACTGAATCTGAGTCATGCTTCCAGACCTGGAGTGTTGGTATGTGTTTTCAATTATAAAAGCAAAGATTGAATCTAATTGTCAGCACTGTAATCTCTATTTGATCCAATTTTAGCTTTGATTTTTTCTGCCTAGTTTTGAAGAAAAATACAGCAAACAATGAATACAACTAAGCTACAGAGAATTAGAAGCAAGTTCTAGTGATAAATACACACAGAATGAGCTGTATGAGATGTATATTCTTTCACCTTTGTCACTACTGCTATAGCCTAGCTCGGATGAGCTCATGTCTCTAACCAGGACGAAACGGCGGCCTTCTGCAGTAGTTCTTGTTGTTATGACAGTTCTCCACATGCATAGAACCTAAAGGTTGCAGAGAAATGCCCCACTAAAATAGGAGATTGCCTTTGAACAAGAGGCTATACTGATTTTAAATGGTATTAATAAAAACTAACTGAAACTGAGGACCCACAAATTTCTGTTGGGCATCAGAAAATATAATTATATGGAAAGCCAGTTAAGAAGAAGAAGTCAAATAAAGCAAGACACAGACTAACTACACTAGCTCAAAGCTTTTAAACTGTTATTAATGAATAATAAGTATTAATGAATATGGCAGACAAATCTCTAACTTAAGACATGCTACAAATTAGAAACAGATGCTTATACCAGCTTGCCACAGGAGGTTACCAGATAAAAACAACCTTCAAGACTAATAAAGGCAACCTTGCTGTTACAGTTTTTCTAATGTTCATCATTATTAGAAGGAAACATTGATTTATTTAACATTGGAAGTTACCAATAAACAAGAACAGTTAATATGGATTCGCTCGACAGCATCCAAGATAGACAAAGATGTTTTTTGGTGGGAAACATTATTGAGAAATTCAGTGGAGAACTTCATCTTTCTGTTTTTCATACATGACACCTGAAAAAGATTTTCGCTTCCAGTTGAACTAGCATTGCCATTCCTTTTGATTTCTTTTGTTTGTTTGTTTCAATGAGGATTTTAGCTTAAAAAAAAAAAAGAAAAAAAAGGTGAATTTGAATTCAAAACTAACTTGTTTATGTGTTTTTTTTTTTTTTTAAACAGATGTCCTATATTTTTCACTTTTATTTTGATTTGGAACGGAAACCTCTTCAGAAATGTGGACATTTCAAATAGATTTGCCTTTTCCTTTTTGTCCATTTTACTTTTGCATGCTGCCCCTGGGCTGAGGAGGCAGAAGGGTGCCTGCAGTGATAAACCCAAAGTCTCTGTAAAAGAGTGAACATTTAGGTTTTTAGTTTACAGCCCAGGCTAGCTTCCCTTGGAGGGGTCCCAGTCTGGTGCGTATGTGGGGCATGTTCCTAGTCCTGGTTTTGACTCCCTTTGTGTGCAGAACGGGGAGAAACGCAGCACTTCCCACTTAGGGCAAGAGAGTTTCAGAGGGGGCTGCGTGGCCAGGGGTCATTTGTCCCCTTGCAAGCACAGCTCTGGCTCTGGTATCCCTGTGCCTCCTTCAAATTAATTCCCAGCCTTTTAGATTGACTAGAAACTGAATGAAGAGAAACCTTTGCTAATGCTGATTTATTTCTGTAAAATAATGCAAAGTTATTGGGTGCTACAAAAATAAAAAAAAAATAAAAAAAATGCAACTACAAAGCTTGCCATGGCAAACTCAGTCTGTGTTAAACCTCAGAGCCTCTGTGGGCCTCAGGGTAAGGACTAGTGTCTCCAGGACTCTTTATGCCTTAGGAAAAGAGGTTTGGAAACCCTCTCTCTGTCCAAGATCACCACCAGTACCAAATGGGACAGTGCAGAACCTGTCGGAGACCCCATCCAGAGCTACAGCAGAGGCTTAAATAGAGACCCGAGGGGCTCAGAGCTGCCTTTTGTGCCCAAAGCTGGGACAGAGCCAGACCTCCCGCATCACACTTGTGGTTTTACTGGTACACCAGGCTGGCCTTCAGGAAGAGGCGTGTGGCAAACCTCGCAGCCAGCAGTACAGCATATTTCTCATTATCAAGTTTGGAGATTTCCTCTCATTGCAGTGTCAGACTCAATCTTGTTTTCTGATTTTTCCTTCAAAGGCTGCACCAGCTCCCATGCTGTGTGTGTGTTTTACAAGGCTTTGTTGACGTGACACCCAGACCTTTGTGGTATGATGATTTACCTACCTTCTTGAACTTTTCAGAGATTGCCCTTTACTCTGTGACTGCGGCAGGTGGAACTACATGCTAATCCATTTATGCAGGCTTCCTGTTCTCAAGTATGTGATAAAGGCTTTGACTAAACTCCTATTTGCTAAAACAGAGAAGGAAAGGTTATCTTGGGTTATATTTGTGTCTAAACTCAGCCACTTGTATGTAAATAAATTACCTTCCTCAAAGGATGTAACCTTAAGGAAAGTTAAAAAACAAAACAAAAAAAACCCTCACACCTTTGAAACAAATCTTCCAGAAAACAAATACATAGCCAAACAATTGATAGTATCTGGGAGTTGCCTCTTTACACAGCTCCATGTCAGGTTTTAGAGCCTCCCACATTTCCACCTGCCATGGCCTCGCAGTGTGATATGTGACTGAGAATGTGTAAGTGGGGAAAAAAACAAGCAGGGACACAGGAGGAGACGTACTGCATGCATTTAATGCTATACTTTGGGGGGGTCTCTCTTGTTTTATGAGTTGGTGAGCAAGAATAGAGCTGGGTGGTATAGTGAAGTTGATTTTTCTAATGAAGCATCCCTGCTCCTCAGTCCCTTCATTTTCTGAGTATTTTAACTCCACAGTGTCTGTGGGGGCGATGGCCATAGCTGGAGGGTGGACAGGAGTGCAGGAGGCTGCACTGAGTTTCAGAGGAGACGCACAGCTGAGCAAGGACCAGGAGTGTGTCTGGGATGCGGAATGCCACCTTCTCCCACCCTCTCCTCCCACCTGAGAGCACAAAGCTCTCAGCAGGGTTAAGATCTGATGTGCCCAAACAAAACCACAGCTTTGGACAAACACAATCATTTAGCTCAGAGTGGAATCGCAGAGGCGGAGGCTTTTAAGTTTTCCTGTGTTCAGGGCTTGCTGGCAGTGTCAGGAATAAAATTATTTGGGGAAAAAAGCAAGGAAAAGACATTAGCCTCCTGGTTTGCATCCTAAAAGGTTTGGCTTACTTGGCAGGAAGTCAATGAAACCTTAAAAGCAATTAGCAAGACTTCACAAGGTCCATGTAGTAGTTTCTGTGAAAACATATATAAAATAAACTAGGTTCTGGCAACTGCCACGGGGACCTACTGCATCCCATTTTGGAAACAAAAGGAATTTTAAGTAGCCTTCTGGAATCCGATTCCCCACCTGGCCTGCTGCTCTCTTTGCTCGTACAGAAGTCTTTTGATTGGAATGTTACTGCAAATAAAAAGAGAATGGTTGCTCCATCTCTTAGGCATTGTACCTGACAGATGATTGTGTAGTTTAACAAAGAATTAGAACAAGTCTGACATTTCATTTCTAATCTAGTTTAAGTCACAGAAAGCATACTAGGCACAGAAATATTTTTTTCTGAGCTTTTTAAAAGGAGAAACTAAGGAATAGGATGTACAGAGCATCTATAATGACAGAAAATAAAATACTAAAATAGGAAATTTATAATATTTTCTTGTTTTGAATAAATACAAGAATTAAATCATCACATTGTCTTACAAAAGCTATGTATGTCCTTTGACTACCAGTTTAGACCATAATTGCTATCTGACTTCTATCTTTCCTCTAAAAAGAGGAAGGGAAAAAAAATATTTAAAAAAAATAAAGGTTTTCTTCTTTGAGTGAGACTTTACCTCTGGTTTTATTCTAGTGTTTTGTCATAAAAACAGCTGAAGGAGGATAGGAATAATAAAAGATATACAAAGAAGTGTTTTGCTGTGGATTGCTCCTAATGAGTTTTAGGTTGTAGTGGCATTTTATCCACACACTGACTTCCATTTATAGACACAACTGAACCGTATACATGGGACTTCTAATACTGGACTGTTGTTATTTAATAAACTGCTTTATTCTCAAATATCTGTGAAAATGCCGCTTGTTAGTGCAAACAGCCACCACTGCCAGCAACATCCAGTTGCCTATGTGCTGTCCCTGCTTTGGGAGAGGGCACACTTAGCACACTCCCTTAAAAGATACTTCAAGTCAGATGCCCACGATAGACATCTCCAAATAATCACTGAAGTTTGAAAACTTGGTGAAGGAGGAGGATTGGTCCCCTCATCAGGAAAACCAGCCTGATGGGTTTCAGTACTGTTAAAACAGCTTGGTTTCTTCTGCAACAATAAACACAAGTAATCCCTCTGTAGAAAACAATTGTCATGGGGCAGGCAGTGACGGGGGATGGGAGAGTCATGCTGCAGCTCCTGGCAACCAGTGTGAGGCGTGGATGTGGGTGACAATGGGTAATTTGCATGAAGCCTCCTGTCAGAGCAAGGCATGACAAGAAGAAATGGCCGTACTCAGCTGCTGTATGAAGTGGAGTTTGGGTTGTAAAGGATGGAAAGAGAGAAAAGCTCAAGGCTGCTGGGACAAAAGAAGACGAAAAGAAAAGCTTCTGGAAGAGGAAGAAGTAGGTATTTATACAAATGGCTTGAAGGTCATCTGAGTGTGACCAGTGTGACTGACATAGGCTCCAAGGCTCGTGCTCTTCTCAGCTTTGCATATGCACAAGCTAAGCTTGGCATCTCATTACAGGGGTGGGGAGCCAAGGTAGTGTCAAATAAACAAGTTACACTTGTTATCTTCCTTCCACAATTAAGCTTGAACTTTGGCTCTTTCTCACCATCCTGCTGTGAAACTGGAATTTCTGTTGTGATTGTATATGGCTCAGGTATTGTGTATGTTGGTTAAATGGTGTCTGGGTTGCATATCAGTCAGTCCGAGCTGGAAGAAACAGGAATAGATACACAAGGAATAGGCTGAAGGGAGGAAAGGAAATAGCTAACACACACATACACGCACACACACAGACACACACCCCCTTATCTACTGCATCTGTAAATTCTTCTTCATTCATGACACAAAATAAGTGTGGTCAACAATCTTAGAGGCTGACAGATTTCAACAAAAGCGAGACATTTCATATAGCAATCTCACAAAAGAGCTTTTGAAATATATTTAAATCCAACGAGGATACAGGAAATTAACTCATAAACAGTTGCAGAGGATCAACTGCAGGGTTTGGATGTCATGGAGCTATATTGTTTCGTTATTGTGGGGTTTCACAGCACCATCACCAGGCTGTTGTTTAAGTGGCAGGCCTGCCATATTGCCTAGGCATGGGATACAGGCAGAGAGAGATCTGGAGCTAATAGTTGCTGTGATTTCTTATTTTCGCGGCTCTGTCAAGTCTTCAGTTTCCAATGTCATCTCAAATGCAATCTCAGCAGAAGAAATGAGGAGGATTTTTCTTTTGTTTTTTTCTTTTTTTTCCCCCAAAAGAAAAATATCTAATATTTTCCTGGTGTTAGTCTGGCAAGAATTTGTGTTTCACAGCCATGTAATGACCTATATGCTGCTTTCCTCAAGCTGAGCTAGTGAAGTGCCATACTATATCCAAGCTCCATCTCCAGGCTTCAGAAACATTACTACCTTTTATCTGCCTGTTCCAGTTTGATTGCTTCTCTATGGATGTCAAAGCCTTGTATTTTTTTTTTTCCATAACTTTAAATGATTTTAGGGTTTTAGAAGTTTTCAAATTTCTATTACGCTATTGTTTGTTTCATCTCCACAAGGCTGTCTATTTGGTGTTGATTTTTTATGCACTGAACCTTTTTCTGAATTTCTCTTTTTCAGGGATCTTACTCATATTACTGCTGGTATTCATTAAATTTGATCTCAGGAATTTCAG
Source organism: Chauna torquata (assembly GCA_013399475.1). Lineage (NCBI taxonomy): Eukaryota > Metazoa > Chordata > Aves > Anseriformes > Anhimidae > Chauna > Chauna torquata. The sequence continues at coordinate 43,568 of VXAL01003118.1, forward strand.
TAGAAATGCTTGTTGTAACAATATTAAAGCAGGACATATCTGACCGCCTTGGTTCAGTCTGAGACCAGGATAACCTACTTCTCTTGTCTAGCTCTCAAAGGAAAAATCAGTTTCAGCAGAAGGGGTAGATAAAGGAAGACCCGAGTCCTTACTTCAGCCTGGATCTCCATCCTCTCCAATGGCATAAAGACATGCTACTGTAGAAGTTCACTTTATTCACTTAAATCCTTTTGCTTTCCCTTTGAATCAAACTATATAATCCTACAATTAGAGACCTTGAAACAGCAGGAATTCTGGCACAGCTGAATCTCAAAGAGACATACACAGGGTGTGCATTGTGGAAGGATCTGCAATTGTCTATCTTATTTCTGCCCTGTGTGAAGAAAAGCATTTCTGTCCTCAAAGGTCCAGTCAATATCACCTGTCAGTAATTGGCAGTAAATGAGCGTTCCAGCAACACAGAGCAAATATTTTACATTATCCTTGTACAAAAATGAGCGTAACAAAGGTTCATCTGGCTAAGGACCCGTCTGGGATTAGCCAGTAGTAGGTAGTAAAGAAAGGAATGGATTTCATCCCTACATCATCTCCTACCAGCTTCCAGCTGCCAGTGGTTTCAGGATCACCTATCCAAGCTGAATGCAGCTACTGGTACAGGTTCAGCCAGTAGTGCCTCAGAAATGCATTCCAGCAAGTGAGAAAAGCACAGGTTAAGCTAACATAGTACGTGAAGGCTTCCTCAACAGAGTTATGGCTCTTCCTCTGAGTTTAAGCAGTAGTTTAGACTAATGAAGTGGTTAGATGAATTGAACCTTAATGTGCTCAGAACAACACTAGCTATCCTGGAGGATTGCATATAAATGAGATATCACAGTGGTTAAAAAAAGTCCTTGCATCTTTCAAGGAATAGAAATTGCATGAGAAATGTTTGAGTCTGGGGATTTTTTAGGTGGTGAATGGGGCTGAGTCTGGGAAGGAGGCCCATGCTGTCTTCCTGGGTCTTGGAAACAAAAAGAACCAACAGTTGAATCTGGAAAACATTATTTACAGTTTTACACCAGATTAGACTCTGATTTTGATGAGGAAGGGTCGATGGGATGACCTGTACAAACCCAGAACCTTTGCCCCTTTCTATAACCATCTTGCTAGCTCTAGATATCTCCTGTGTCTCTTAAAACTGAAATCTGACTGAATTTCTCCTTAACACACCATTTTAAAAATGCAGAAAACCAAGGATTTCAATAACATCTCAGGCGAAATTATTTTGATATTACTTTATCTTACTCTGTTTCCTGGGAGGGGAGGGAAAAAAAAAGTCCATTTTCCTCATAGGCAGGAGGCTGGACTAGAGGTACCCTCCAGCCCAAGTTATTCTGTGATCCTAAACAGTGTATTTCTCAGTTCTCTGGCTGAAGTAATATAAATGCTAAGGTTAAATTGAAAGGAAAACAACAACAACCAGGTGATTACAACAAAATTGTTTTGAAAAGAATAATATCAAACATTTCAAAAAGGTTTATAACTTTTTTTTTTTTTTTTTTGAAACGCTTTAACTCAGTTCTAATGAATTTGCTGTTTAACAAAAATGTCTCCCACCTCCAGTGACCTCCTCCTGGACACTTTTCTTACTATAAAACTGACTAATATGACCTAATCTTCTGCAAATATAGTTTAGCTTGTTTTGTCTCCTCTGGGAAACTACCTTTAAACATTAACCAAAGAATCACCTTAATAAATAAATGTATTAAGATGATAAAAACTTTAGACTTGCTGGCTCTGCTTTATCACCCTACTGAGATCAACAGCTTTTCAAATGGCTGGAGAATGTGCCTCCTCTGTTTGGGCTTCCATGTAAACATCATGCGTAGATTGTCCTCAAAGGTTGCATATTTGTAGATTGTCCTCAAAGGTTGCATATTTGTCCTCCCTTCTCTTTGTGCTTACCCATGTTCAAAGCAGCCTAATTCAGACTAGAAGAGGTGCAGAGTAGGGATGTCAGAATGACCAAAGGAACTGAGATGTGACTTGAAGAATTTGGTTTATTTACCCTAGGAATACCAAAGACTGAGAGGAGATATGGTAGGTCTCAACAGACAGAGGGCAAAAGGAAAGATGGGAGCAAGGACATGGGGTGAGGGGTAACAAAGAAGGAAAAGAAAGCTAATTAAGCGCAAGAATAGTTGTTAAAAAAAGTACATTTGATCTTCAGAGGTGTCAGCCTGTGGAACAGTGCTTTACCTGTAGTAGTAGGGGGAAAACCTTAATGGGTTAAACCGAGGTTTGATCATTTTAAGAAGGGAATGTAATGACACTACTGAACATACTGTGACCTAGATCTGTCCTTCCGAAGACTCCTCTTTTGGGTCTTTCTGACACCACAGTAACCCTTCCTACTAAAAGATGACCCTTTCAGATCATCCATTCTAAACAGTCTTTACTCCGCTCCCCACCCCCCCGCCCCATAGTCTGTAACAAGCATGCTTGATACTTGCTTTTGGTAAAGAAGAAGATCCAAGCGCCAAGCTGGTAAATGTCCATAATATCCTGGAGCAAAGATACCAAGTTAGCCATTTGCAGTCTATTTTATCTTTTGTGACCTTCGTGTGCCTGTGAAACACCTGACCTTGCTCAGAGTGCCAAGTGGTAACAGCATTCTTGTGTTTGCAATCTTTATCTTTCTAAGTGAAAGGACTAAAGCAGATGTCCATGTCATTAAATATTTTGCTTGAAATATGCAAGCTTTTGGATATGTTATCTCTCCTTGATTTAGGGAGATAAGGAAGGACCAGATCTAAATATTTAAACAAACACCTAGCTGCAAAGTGGTAAATCTGTATGCCAATGTGGCAGATTGAACTCTTCTCTAGGTTTCAGTTTCCTCTCAGCAATCCACATACACTTTATCAGCCAATGCATGCCCGTGGAAGAAGTGTATTCTTTGCTAAGTGCATCAGTGAACCCTGAAAAGCCTAATTTATTAGGAAACAATCAAAAAAATGCACCAGGATTTATGAGTGAACTCGCATCATCAATAGTCTTTTAGTCCTTGATGGGAAAATGTTTCACAATACCATCAACCTCCTTGTAAACTTCCCGAGGCTAATAAATGCAAACATCTACTCTAGTATCTCAGCCAGTTACTGACGCACAGCAAGACTAAGCCCCAAGAGCACGTCATTTGAACGTAAAAGAAAAACATGACTGTCTTTCCATCAGTTAAGCATGTGGGTAAATGCAACCCACACTGTCTCACACTCTCTATTTTCTACCAAAGGTGTTTCCTCTTCTCCCCTGCCCCCATTCTTCAACATTTGCTTAACTAGGAAGGATACTAGTTAAACAAGTTTGGACAAAAAACTGTGTAATTTAGCCTGTAAAGCAACACTATATATGAGCAAAGAGCCAAGAAATGAGAAGCACTGAAACATATAAAAGAGAAAGCCATCCCCTTGCTAGTAGGATTCATGTGTTGACTCTTCTAACACCAGTGTCTAGTTTGGTATTAGTGTCATTTTATGCTGCACACATACCCGGGGCCCTTCTTCAGTGTCCTGGTAAAGAAGGCACCTATGATTTATGCCCTAGGAAGATTCGGGTAATGTCTTGCTCTAGTTCCATACACATGTATCAGACTAGAAGTGACCAAGTCACATGCTGAACAATTCATTCTCTCTGGAACTATATTCCAACATCAAAGCTCATTTTCCAGGGAACAAAAGAAAAACAACAGCAAAAAGTCAACCAACCAACCAAAACCAAAACCAAACCAAACAAAAAACCAACAACCCTCATTCCAGAGCAGAAAGCAAATTTTCATGTAACTAACAAAGTCATGCCTTATGGGAGTGCCTCCTATACAGAAAATCATGTATAACCAAGACTGGTTTGTCTTCCCAAAACTTAGTATTTGCTGACAGCATAACAAACATATCTGTAAAGCATGCGGGTAGTGTTACGGTTTGGTTGATGTCTTCCACTAGAATAGCTCAAATGAAACATATTGAAACATCTGTAGAGCAGAGTGGCATGGGATTAGTTAATACAGTTCTTCAAACTACAACAACTAAACATCAAATCTTACATTCTGGACATGAATCATCAGTTTTTAATTGAAAATTTACACTTAAGCATTATTGTTTTAAATGAATCTAATTTTTCCATACTGCAATAGTTGTTTTTGAAGCATTTCTGCCCAGCTAGCTTTTCAAATGGGTGTGTCATTCCGTAATTATCCTCTGATGTAAGACAACAGGATTCAAGGCATTGTGTCTCAGGACATTGGAAATCCCATGCATTATTGCAATATCCTTTATTAATGGGCACAAAGTGTGCTCAGCATAGTTCTGCTTTCTTACAGCTAACAACTTGTTCGTATCACACTAACTGTTTAAAAAAATGGTGCTGGAGTATTTGTACCAGTTCTTGGAGTATCAGCTCAAACATGCTTGGAATCAGATGGAATAAGAGAAGAAAGTTTCCCAGGATGTTTTCCAGGCCTCCTGGTACTGCACTGTGCTATTAGGAAAATGATCATGCTACATGGTCGTCAATAAGACAGAACCTTTAATAAAAATTAAAGCATCTAATGGTTAGATGCTTTAATTGATGCAGATCCTCTCCTTTTCATAGCTTGAAAATACAATGTATTTTAACTACATACTTCAGGCTGCTGTAATATGAAAAATATTCCTACTTATGCTGGTGTGCAAAGCATATATCTGAATATGAGAACAAATGCAATCTCTGTGCCCATTTCTTAGCTTTGAAGCACACATTCTGTAAATTTGGGGGCTTGTTACTATTTTCAACTTCTTACTGGCTACCAGAACTCAGCAACAAATCTATGCAGCCTATTTACATGGTCCTAAAAGCAGTTTTATTTGCTCAGTGCTGCATGAAACAGTCCTGGAGACTTCCCCATCACAGAGAGCAAATCTGGTTCTCTCATTCAGTTTTTACAACTGTTTGTAAAAAAAAGTCCAAAGACAAGACAAGCCATTGGCAACAAGAAAGTGAACACTATAGAGGTATCACAACCAGATTTTCACTATAAACGGGAGCATTTCTCACAGCTAGTCTTGGGATCAGTATTTGCTATCAATCACAGATTACACCTTAGTTTTTCAGGGGCTACTCAATCTCTTCTTACACCAGTCACTGTTGCTGTGATGTGTCCTCTGCCAGGTGCATAAGTCAAGGTTCTTGTGTCTTGTTTCATTACTTGAAAAGGATGTCAGCTCAGTTTCTTACTTTGCATTCTTGCACTCCTGTGCAAACTCTTCTCTCTCATTTACCTGTCAAGGAGAGGCTTGTAATAAGGAATGTGGGAGATTGCAGGATTGCCAGATCGAGATTATGCAAAAAAACCACTCATAACTAAACAAAAGTTTACAAAGCTTCACAACGTGCAAGTACCTGGATGAGTACCAAAATAAGATGGTAATTGCCCCAGCTTGAAGGAAAAATATCTCTGTATTTTTTTTTATGTTTTTATTTTTCACTTGAACATTAAACCCAGCTACAGAAAATGCAGGTTCTTTAAGGGGGGGGGGAGGGGGGAAATCACAGTCAAAAACTTAACACATTATAAAAAAAAATAAACCTCTTCAGTTCTGAGGTGAGGAACCTAGAGTGTCTATTTTTATCCCTGGAATAAAACATTTGTAGAAGTGGACATGCTTTACACTGCAGGGTAGCTGTAACCCTATGGAAGCAGGTTATTGGCATTGGGTACACTAATAATTTTACCAAATCAGCAGAGCAGAAAACCACAGCATTCTTGTAATTTTTTCCCTAAATTTAGGACTACTAGACATACATTTTTTTTCTGTTAGTTGTAGCAGAACTGCTTGCCTTGTATTTGAGGTAAAAAAGACAATAAAGCCTTCTCCGTGCATTGTACAGCGATACTTGCCAGCTCTTCTATTGAGAGAGAAGACATTAAGCTCTGTTTTTCGTATCTGAAGTTCTGATCCCACATGAATCATGGACACTAAAATACTGAAATGAGATGTAAATGAGTCAAGCTGAAAGGAAAGATAGAGCTTATACTACATGACTAATAGCAAAGTGTCTCCTGAGGAATTCCTTTCAGATGTATACCCACACACAGATATCATAACAGGACTGTACTCAGTCCCTTACCTTTCTGTACTGAAGCTCCTTAAAGTCTGATAGAGACTTAAGCCCTTCCCCAAAATAAATTACCAGCCCAGAACTGCAATTTGGTGGAACTGTAATCCTAAAAGCCCCCTGATTAAATGCTGCCTAATCCCAACACATTTAAGCATTGCAGGCTCTCAGTTCAGGCATGGGAAGTCAGGCAGCCTGGAAGACCCTAAGGTTCCTCAGTGTTGGCAGGTCTGAGTGGCTTAATTAAAATCAGTTTATAATCAGAAAACAGCATCCTTTTGGCTGCTGGGGCAGGTGCTCTGGGAGTGTGCTGAAAGGATGTACCTCCAAGCAGGTGTTTCTACTGCTGCCTTCCTAATGGCATGGCCACGTGAAGAAGGGAGTTGCCTTCACACCCCTTCCACCTAGCTGGGATTCTGGCCCTTTCACTGGGATCTTGGGGCCAGATACTGGTAGAGAGGAAGAGCTGCTGTTCCAAGAGGATGGGCTGGAGGTACTGCTGCTCAGAGGAACCTAAGCCAGAGGGAAGAGATCTAGAAGGGCCTGGTTGTGGGAGGGAGGAAAGTCAGGGGAGTGGCAAAGTTTGTGGCAACTGGGGCATGTGTTGTGGGTATTGAAATTGCTGATGGAGTTCTTGGTTAAAAAACTTTCCAGTCAATTATGGATTATCTAGGGGGTGGTCAGCTTTCTTCCCTACTTGAGGGGAATCCAAATGTGTTCCTTGGCTTTACAGAGGAGAGAGTATTGTGGTGAAGATAGAGGAAATCATGGGTTTGGGGATTCATGGGGTCCAGCCCTTGTGTCTGCTGCAGTTTGTGTATTTTCTACTAAACTAGTGTTAGATAAAATACTTGAGCAACCCTACCTCTGCTCTCCTCCTTATAAAAACAGTGTAAAAAGACTAATTTCTGTTATAAAGGATTTCTAAATCTAGTGATGAAAAGGGCTGTAGAAGATCTACATAGAGATGATATAGGCATTTATCACCACTATTCTTTTGAATGTTTTTTTTTTTAAATCTTGCAAGTGTTTAGTAAAATAAATGGATTATTATGCATTGCATGTTGCAGTGGATGTTAATGTATGAATCTCTCGTTTTTTCTGTTTAGAATTGTGTTATTTTAACAAGAGATTTTAAGGTGTTATTACTTAATATGAGGTTGCTTTTGCCTATGTGAGAAGTCCCACTGGCTTAGATGAGCTGTTTCTGAGAGTATCTATAACCTACAGGAATAGATACCACACAAAGGAAAATGTTGATGGAGGTATTTGCCTTCCTAAGATGTTAGGCATGGCTAACAGCCTGGCTTTTATCCTGTTGTGAAGGAAGACAATTCCAAGGATAATTCCCTTAGAGATCGCATAACAGTACTGTATGTTAGTAAGTAAAATTACCTGAATGAAAGGTGGACCAAGCTGAAAGCTTTTCTTTTTGCTTTACGGTAGTCAAAGCCTGTATTTCAAAGCCTTACTCTTAGAAGCTTCTCAAGAATAAGTATTATCTTCGGTGAAAAGCTGTTTGTGTGTAACCAGCAAGAAACAACCTCCCCCCCCACCCAACAAAAAACAACGGCATCTCCTGGTTTTGCTGAAATATCAGTACTTGATACTGGGTAAAAATCTGAAAACAGAACTGTTAATGGGAGTGATGGACTCGGTTCAGCATATTTGAAAATTAGTATTGTGTTCATTCATAGGCTTTATTTTACTCAATTAAAAATGACTCCTTAGTTTCTACTGGTAACACCTTTGGAATGTTTCCCAAGAGGCAAGTCATTATATTCTGACACCTATGCACTCCCCAGTCATTAAGTTTTGATTATGGCACCCTCCCAGGTTTTAGTTTACCTGTATTTTATTTCTTCCCTTTTATTAGTTGTATCTGTTGTTATGACTTTAACGATACTCACCTAAGGTTTTGCATTTACACAGTGTTCCGGTTGCTCAAAGACAAGCTGAACATGTTTGGAGCATGCCTCCAGGGTGGTCAGGGAGGAGGCAGGTGGAGATGAGTCTGGTCTGATGTGTCTCAGACAGACCTGGATGCTAATTTGGCACCGGGCTCATTTGTCAATGGAAAGCCGAGATGCTCTGGGCCATATGTAGCAGCAGAACTGGGAAAGAGTCCTGGGCTGCAAATGCAGTTGTTCACCACACTTTAGTGACTCCAAAGCAAGTCAATATTTCAGCTGAGATTTTTCAGAGGTTTACACAGTTGGTATAAACACCTAGCCTCTATTTAATCCCACTTTGAACACTTTAGTACTTTTTTGTTTGTTTGTTTTGCTACTAAATCTAGGTGCAGGTCCATGTTTGAGAAGTACCATATTCACATATGACAGCTTTAGTAATATGTGACAAATCAACAAGTTCTCAGGGACTCTAACTTCTAACATGTAGATCAACTACTGTAAATAAAAAGTTGAGTCTTACAAATAGTCTTGAAAACACCTTGATTAATTCAGTGGATGGCAACTTGTGGCTCTCTTTCAAATGGCTGGCACAGTAAAGTTCTCTTCCTGAATCAGTTTAGTAGAAGATCCATAGTACGGAGTCTTTTAGTTTTAGTGTTATATTTGAGAGAGTTTTTCTGCCTTATATTTTTTCCCGCATGCATACATAAAATATGGCTGTCATTACCTTGATTAATGTGTATTCTGCTAATTGTAGGTTGCACCCTTTAAAAATACCTGAAGGCAAACTTGTTTTCCATATAATTTCAAGCCCCTGCCCTCAAACACTGGGGAGCAATGAAGAGGATTTTCCTAGGACTGTGACTTAGAAGGTGCATTTATGGCACTTTTCCAGCTGCTCTGTTGTGAGGAGATAAATGAGTGAACTTTCAGCTTCTTGTTTTGGGTATGATAGCAGAAGCAAATAGCTCAACAGAAGTGACCTTGCTGCACTTTTCACCTCTGAGATGACCACATAGATGAATCCAGAAGTGCTAAGGTTGGGGAAAAACCTTATCAAGTACCAATCTTTGTAATTTGGTCAATGTAGACTTTTAATATGATTACTTTATGCATAATACGAGTGTAAGTCCCTTTAAAAAATATCGTGGAGGTTTCCCTTCAGACAATGCCACTCCTGCAAAATAAAAGTATTTTAAGGGAATACATCAATTTTGGTAAAATCCTTGATGGAAAGTTTCTCAAATGATTCAAAGCTAAAACAGATTACTTAATTTGGATTTTCTTTGTTTATTACCACTTTCCTTTTTATTTCCTCTAACTTCTTAAGCTAGACTCTTTTGTATCAATATTTAATATTATATTAGTGAATGAAACTCTTTAGATATTAATGAAAGCTTTCAATACACCCTTTCTAAGTTGATGAATCAAAAATTCTTAGAACTTCCATTCCAGGAAATTTTTAATGAAAATGAGATCTTGGCTGTGAAATCCAAACTGAGCAGAGGTTAGCTTCATGATGGCCTGTTGAACAGCGGCAACAAACCTCCCAGCTGTTTGTAAAAAAAAAAAAAAAAAAAAAAAAAAGGGGGGGGGGGCAAAAAAAAAAAAAAAAAAGAAAAAGAANTGATAAAGAACGAAAACAGATGCACGGAAAAGGATGTATAAAAGATCATCTCCCTTTCCCATGAGCAAAATCTCACCCTTCACCCTGCTGAAGGGATCAGCAGGGTTGAGAGCAGAATATGCTGCTCGTCTCTGTTGTCTGACTCACACAAACTGTTGGACGGAGGCCATTAGAATTAGGCAGATGAGTGTTGGCCAGAAGACTCTTAAATAATTATTTTCCACTCTGTGTTCTGTTACAATACCTGACAGCCTGCTTCCATAAGTACCTCTGCAGATGGCTACTTCAGAAGCAATTGGTTTCATCTTTCAAATTTGCATAGCCTGTGCCCTCATTAATACTATCGTTGCCTCTCTGCCCTGTATTCTGAGCAGTTCTTGCTATAAGTTCCTTCTAGATATGCTCCCGCTTCGCTTGCAGCTGGCACACAATGGAAATAATACATTTCTCACCAGATGGAGAATGATGTCTTGTTTTCGTGGATTACTTGACCATTGATTGACTTTTAAGTTTGTGGTAAAGGTTGTTCAGATCACCTGCAGTTCAGCTGACCACTAGGAAATCTGGCTTACTCATCATCACTTGGTCTTTTAATCAAGGCATTCTTAAATGAGAAGTATTAATTTAAATATGAATTGTAGGACTTAATTTTGTTCACCTGTATAGGAGTAGATAACTCCTGTTGCTGCAGGAATCAACTGCCTAAATATGCCTTGCTTTGTCAGTTTATAGCAGTCCCTTCTGGCTTTCTGGTGCTTCTCATCTAAAGAGTGTAATGTGGCTGTGGAGTTCTAGATTACAGTAATTATGTGCTGTTGAGGGATGGTTAGATGGTTTAGGCCATCTTCCTCAGATCCTGAAGACCAACTTTTTTTTTTTTCTCCTCTGGTTGCATGTGTTACTGCCATCTGGTTACCCGATGTTTGTCTGCAGCTGTGGAGAAGCTGCTGTGATGATGCTGGAATAAAGGAAGTGTGAGCAAGCTGTTTCTGTCAGCCAGCAAATACAGATATGTAGTTCATTGCTCCCACTTTTGGCTTTGTGGGAAGGTACCAGCATCCTTGTCATGACCATCTAATGCATGACGGCACATACCTTGTTGTTCCTAGGCGTGGTGCAGGTTCATGACACCACACAAAGTACTACGGGGCAAGTGTCTTGTAGCTGCGCTTACAGGCATACCAAAAGTTAATTTCTGCGACAGAGAGCTACACAGATAGAATGTGTTAGCTTGTAGGCAGCTGGACCTGGCTCCACCAGTCTTTCACATAGCACCCTTGTGTACCACTGGTACATTTGACTGTTAGAAATTTTTGCAGAATACTGACAATTATTCTTGCATTTGGGGTCTTCCTTATTTTGGGATCTCAGCTAGGGCTGGTATTGTTTTGAACTATATGATTCACATCTCATGGAATCACAGAATGGCTTGGGTTGAAAGGGACCTTAAAGATCATCTAGTTCCAACCCCCCTGCCGTGGGCAGGGATGCCACCCACTAGATCAGGTTGCTCAGGGCCCCATCCAATCTGGCCTTGCACACCTCCAGAGATGGCGCATCCACAGCTTCTCTGGGCAACCTGTTCCAGTGCCTCACCATCATGTCTCGTAGATGGATACTTCCATGTGCAGCTGCCAGTGCTGCTTGATCTCTTAATTTGAGATTCATGATCATTTTTCCAAGACTCATGCAGTTTAGAGATGGCAAGGCTGCAGGTATCTATACTGCAATTGCAAAGACCCAGGCCAAATGGCCAGTCACTGTATATGTCCCAGCTTAACAAAAACTGTGTCCCCTGGGACAGTGTGCTCCTTGGTGCGACTGTTAGCACTGTGGGGGATGTGGACAGCTGAGTCCCATGTTTTGACTGCATCTGCTGGTAAAATGGCATTCACTCTTGTTCCTCTTCTGGATCACTTTATCCTAGAGAGGACTGCCTGCCTTGTAGACACATCAGTAATTTAGTTTTACTGCTGCAGTGCAAGGATTACTGATATTCTAAAGCCATTGCTCTTGTTCACAGAGTTGGTCTTCTAGTCTTTAGCTTCTGCTCATTGGCAATTCCCATTGCTAAATGAGCACTGGTTTTGTCTACTGAATTAGTTTTGGATGTGTGTCAGCTGCCAATATTAGTAAGCATTGCTATCATGGAAGATATTGAATAAGAAACAGAGTTTAATCATCTTGTTCTTAAATAAGCACACCAAACACATCTACTTCATTGCCATAGCGGTGTTGGTGTTAGCTAAGGGCTATATCCAAGGTGATAAAACCACTCTTGCAACTGAATGGAAAACATAGGTAGCTCTCTACTCCCCAGGAAGTGTCAGGATTGTTTGCTGTGTTGTCAGCATGAAAAGGTTACCACTAATGATTTTTTTTTTCTTTTAAATTGATTGGATTAACAGAATGCTCAGTAAGTCGAGTTCATAATAATTCAGGAGTGATTTTTCCAAAGTAAAAGATGACTTAGGTACCTGCTACACTGGTGGGCAGGAGGTGGGATATCTCGTCTTTGCCAAAGCCAAACTGGCTTTGGTTTGTTGGTTATCTCTGTATTTCTAGCTGAGGCATTCCAATGATAAGTGGCTCTCGGTGCTTGGTGGAGGGGGGTGGCTATGCTTGCTGTGGGGAAGCAGCCTTCAGGGCTCAAGTTTGATGGTCTTAGCCTCTAGTAAATGCAGATTGAACTACTGTGCTATTCAGCTGCATATCTAACACATAGGTAAAATAAAGCCCTGCTTCAGGCACAGTTCTCTCCTTTAACTATACTCGTCTCTCCACTGATCACCCATGGAATGTTGATTGTGCTGTGATTTTTATTTCCCTCTTTAAATACAGAAAATGCATTAAAAATAAGCATTCATATGGTCAGAAACTGAATGCATCCCAGGAGTGATACCTCCAGTATAGTTTTACTTCTAGTCATCTCGAGTTACACAGAGAAAATGCCATAGCTGGTGATTCAACAACATTACAACATGCACTTAATCCTAATAAGGAGGGAGAGGCTGTGGCTAACAGGTTGTTTTTCATCTCATTTCATTTCTAAACAAGCTGATAACTAGTTCTGAATCATGAGTTTGGAAAAGAACTAGGTGCTTTTGTCAGGCCTGGCATTGTTTACAGGAACATTTTCTTTTCTACCAGGGAAGTTAGTGATCTACAGATACTAGAGTTATCCAGAATCCAAACTAAAATCATGCTATCTCATTTAATAGATTCCATATTCATAACTCAAATCGGCAGTTATGAATAAAAAAGAAAGGTTAATTTAGTTTATGTTTAACTCAAATAGGCTTTGGAAGAATCTCGACTGATTCCTCAGTTTGTCCTCAGGGTGTGTGAGTTTTGTGTTGTTTTGTACAGAAGTGGTCTGAAGCTTGGCATTCGGTGTTTTGTGGCTTGGCCATTTGAATCCACAATTCATGGGCAGCCTTTCAAGAAGCATTTTCTTGATGTGTTAATTGTTAATTTCCAGAGCCTGTATCATGCCAGGATGCTATATTTGTGTTTGCTTTTTGTTCAAAAGATGCAGTATTCTGGCATCCTTCCAGTGGATAAAATAGAAGTCTCCCAGAGAACCTGCTGCACAAGGTGGCTTTAAAAAAAAAAAAGTCTGATTCTACCTTCCTACATTTCAAACACTCTCCCACACTTCTCACTCCTGATACAGCTCTTACTCATGGCTAGATTGAGCCATGCTAGCACCTTACTCAACAAGAAGTCTCACTAACTGAGGACAGACTGTGTATGTTTGTCAGCGTGGATCTGAGAGTCTTAGAAAAGAGCAGCTGAAAATGAAGGAGAGCAATTAAGCAGCTAGTCAACCAGCATCCCCTTGCACATGTGTATGTGGTATGCTTTGGCCAGCATGTTCCTGTGTGTCCTTAGGGCATGCCTGGGGAGCGCCGCTTGGGTGGGTGAAGCAGGGGAGGCCTTCAGAAAAGTTGTCATTAAGCCATTGCTTGTTAAATTCCTTTTCTGGCGGTGGCTCTGCTTTTATGACCTGCCCTTTCGGTGCCTGTCCCGTGTGTGGAAGGTGTGTTTAGAAACTGAAATTTCCATACTGTTTAACTCTCTTATGCCATTTGCTTTTGTGTGTCTCCTGGGCTTAGACTCCAGCATGGAGAAGCGAGAGAAGGAATAAGAGGCAGGGATGTGTGTGGGAGTTGGATATGAAAGAGAGAGACCCCGAGCAGGGGTCTGCTCATAAGGCATGAATGTAGGTGAGGTGGCTGGGCAGTGGCTCTGTGGGGAGAGGCAGGGGACGAGTGTGGGTCGGTTGTTCTGGCAGGCGTGCAGCGCTCAGATGTGCGTGTGTGGGGAGCTGGCGGCTCTGTAGGTGGAAGACGAGAGGGTAGGTAGGTACGGGCAGGGGGAAGGAGGTGTGTGACGGGGGAAGTGGGTCCGGGGCAAGGCTGGGAAGGGCAGGCGTGTGGAGGGCAGGGGGTATTTAGGAGGGGAAGTGGGCAGCAGGCTGGGGCGGTCTTAGGCGGGTGGGTGTTCCAGAGGATGTGGGTGCGGGGTTGGTGTGCGGAGGGGAAGTGGGCGCGGGCTGCGGCGGGTGGCGAGGGG
>VXAL01003118.1:57854-74367 GCA_013399475.1 Chauna torquata
GCTCAGCCTGCCGGGCTTCCTCTCTTGCGGGAAGAAGAAGGTGGGGATGGGGGCGGGGAGGGGGGGTGGCGGCACAGGGCAGGTGAGGGAGCTCGGGCAGGTATGACAGCAGAAGGGCAGGTGAGGTATAGGGACACCTGAACAGGTATGAAAGCACCTGGGCAGGTGTCGGAGAACTCAGGCAGGTATGGATGCAGCTGAGCAGGTAGGGTACGGAGGTGCCCCAGGTGGGTGTAGGGGCACTTCAGCAAGTGGGGTATGGGTATCTGTGCAGCTATGGGAGGTATGCTCCACCTAGGTGGGCATGAAAGCATCTACAGGTAGGTACAGAAATGCAGGGGACCCAGACAGGTAAGCTAGGGGCAATGGGCTGGGGTGAACAGCTGGACCTCATCATGTACAGGGGCAAAATAGGGGGGGGTCTCCTGAAGGTGCTGCCCCCAGGAGCTGACAGCAGAGGGGCTAAGGTGGGAGCAGGGCAAGACTGGCCCCGAAGATTCTTCGGCCTCTCTGGAATGACTCTCTCTAACAGGTCCATGCTGTCTGGCCAGGGACCAGCTGGACTGGCATCCCACCTGGCTCTGTCCACCCTGTCCAGCTACCCTGCCCAGTGATGCCCAGGTGCTGCTGTGGACAGATAAGTGAGGATATGACAGCCTTGCTCACATCTGGGATGATCCTGAGACTTCCCTCTTCTTCTCTTCCAAGGACTTTTGTTTGTCAAATGAAAAAGATGCTCATGCCAGTGACAGCGATGAGAACTTGGAGCGTGGCAACTGGTCGAGCAAAGCTGACTACCTGCTCTCCATGGTGGGCTATGCTGTGGGCCTGGGCAACGTCTGGCGTTTTCCCTATCTCACCTACCAGAATGGCGGAGGTACCTGTATTGAGTGGCTGTTTTGGGTGGGCACACCATTTATCTCCGAGAGTGATGAAAGCCAACCCTGAGGCTGAGGGTGTTTTGTCAAAGATGGATGTGAGCATCTCTCTGGGAACTGGGATAATGTCTGCTGATAGGAATGGGAAGAGGAGGAAGAAGCTTCTGTGCCCTTTGGGTACTAGCTGAGGAGGGAAATATTATTTAGTTTTAACTGCAAACTTCCATCTGGTTATTCCAGAACTCTTCTGATTTACTCATGACAGACTTACACCTTTTTGTCAATGTGCCAATATCTTCTGTTAACATAAATAGCTGTTTTCCCTCCTCAGTGTTTACCTCCGTGATATGCTTATAGAGGGCAATTGAATACTCTCTCAACCTTTGTTTTGCATGGCAAACGAGCTAAGCTGGAATAATTAATCCAAGCTCAATAATTATCCCCATCAGATACTTGGGAAGTGTAAGGCAGAGAGAGCCTCTACCTGCTTACACAATGAACTAGTGGCAAAGCCAAATGGAGGCTTTGGATTCCCCAGCTGCTATTCCAGGGCTTTGTCTACCCGCCAGGCAACCATCAGTAATTAAAGAGAGTGTAAGC
The DNA here is from genome assembly GCA_013399475.1 of Chauna torquata. Lineage (NCBI taxonomy): Eukaryota > Metazoa > Chordata > Aves > Anseriformes > Anhimidae > Chauna > Chauna torquata. Next base: position 59,333 of record VXAL01003118.1, read on the forward strand.
GCCAAGTAACTGCAGAGGACTTACTTGTATGTATTTATTTACTCTGCCTAACAGTCATTTTAAGTCAAATTCTGGATTCTAAATGCAATACAGCACATTCAGCTGCAAGTGGAACACAAGATGGCATTCTTGATACAGAAGTTCTATTGGCCTGAGTTATTGGCCAGGTTGCCTTATGGTTATTGAAGAAAACTATGAAAACAAAACAAGTCATGATATTAGTCCATCTATTAGGTGGCTCTGTATCTGCTGCAGCAGAAAGCTTAACATTTAAAACATATTTGTACTGCTTCTTGTATCCTTCTTTTGCCCCAGCTAATTCACGGGGACTATTTGCATCTTTAAATTATGGCAGGTATTTGCTGTTCCTTGTACAACTGGCTCCTTGGTTGCTTTTAAGTCTGACAGAAAAGAACAGATTTCTGTTCAGTTACATATGTGGATATTGGGTCATGTTTAGAAAAGCCGTACTCTCACTTTCCCTGTCTTTTGCACGCACACAAAAGAAGTGCCAATCCCTTTCACAGAACAGTGTTCTCATTGATACCAGGTTAACGTGCACTTTAAGATGAACTCGCACAAGAGCCATGCTAAGATCCTATTTGACGCAGGAGTCAGCCAACCATATAAAATAATTTTCATGCTTTGACATCCAGTAGCTACTCTAACAGTGCAGCTGCAACTCACAGTACACGAAGAAATGGTTCTGTTCCTTTTTAAATTAAAAGCCAGAAGATAAAGTTGAAAGCACACAAAGCCAATGGTGCCTACAGCTGAGCAGTGTTCCTGTTTCTATGATGAGAACTGTGTCTTCAATAGTTTTTGTAAAATCCTTTTCGTTCCATAAGAGAAATAATGCCATGTAAATCATCTGTTCTTCTGGTAGTCTGTCTCTCTTCATCATAGGTACTATTTAGTCCTACAGCAAACAGGTTTTTCAAATCTCTATATTCTGGAGAAAAAAAAAAAAAACAGGCAGGGAAAAGCAGGAATATACAATTCAGTACAACTGTGGTGACTACTGAAAGATTCATTGTTTTGTCTTTTTTTGTTGTTGTTGTTGTTCTCTCCTCAGGTGCTTTTCTAATCCCATATACACTGATGTTGGCATTAGCTGGCTTGCCTTTATTTTTCATGGAATGTTCCCTTGGGCAATTTGCCAGTCTAGGGCCAATTTCTGTCTGGAGAGTATTACCATTGTTTCAAGGTTGGTATTGTTAGCTTTTCTTATAGTTCTTTCTCATTTTAATCCACACCTGTATGTTAATAGTGACTTCCTCATGAAATTATTAACTATGAGAAACCATTTTTTTTGTGTGTGGAGAATATTCCTACCATTATAAGGTTAGTGTTATGTTCTCGGATATATATCTTCTATATTACTGAACTAATAAATGGATGTAGGTTAATGATTTTCCCATGAAGTTGTGAATTATGATGGACTTTATCAATGATTGCCTTGGTATCATGCAGCCTGTCAGGCTAACTGCAGCTACCGAGAGAGAAGACGACCACAGAGCTTGCTGTTTGAGGGAAAACCCCGGTTAAATACTTAGCACTGTATGTAAAAGATTGCAAATAATTATTATTTTTTTTAATTTAACTTTACTGCTGTTTCTTTACACTATATATCCTAAATACCTTGCAAGGTAATTCCATGCTGCTGCGCGAATTCTACATTTGGCTACCAGAGTTGGCACAGGCGATTAGGGTTGGTTGTTCAATGAAGTGCTGTGTGTGCAGTAATCCATGTCACTGCATTGGGATTCATCTGTTGGTATGATAAAATAGGTTAGACTCCAGCTTTATAAGGTGAGGTGCCTCTTGTGGTAAGAGAAATTGTTGTATTCTATAGTGTTAGCTTGCCTGTGTCTGTGAGGGTTTGAATTTGACACAAAGACTTGTGCATTTGGAAACAACAGACCACACGCTTTACACAATTATATCCATCTGAGTCCTGTACAGATGGGTGTAGAGGACTATGTAATTGGTCTTGTTTGTACAAAAAAATTAATGTAGGAACGAGGAAGGTTTTTTTTCCTATTACAATAAAATACGATTTACTTGCTGGCTTCTACAGAAACAGAAGGGATTGCAATCCGGCTGGTTGACTAAATGTTTGTTCTTTTTGCCAGTCTCCATGCTGCAGCACAAACCACCTTTCTGGAGAAGAACAATGTGTATATTTTCAAAGCAGAACTCTATTGACACAGCAAATGCTTTATGTATCTGTCAAGATATATATTTAAACACACTCTCTAAAATGATCAGGACCTGTTTGGCAGATTTTCCGAAACTTGTGGAACAAAGTTTATGTTAACAAAGGAGGATAACAGTATTATTGGCAGACATATACTATTGTGTTTCTCATTTATTGGCAAAACTAATCATTACAAAGGGATCTTTAAAATGTCTTGATCAGTCCTAGTTTTTGTATAGTTTCTTTTATTTTACTGAGCAATTGAAGCTTCCCACTGAACTAGGAGAGAACAAAAATATTGAATTTCTCCTTTAGGTCTGGACTTAGCAACTAGCCCAATTTTTCTACAGGTCTGATTCAAACTCTGTTTCAGTTTGGATCACATCCCTCATTTCACGGTTTTACCCTTACCCTGTTTGGTTTGCAATTATTAAAAGTAGCCTTTTTTTCCAAGTAACCTTTTAAAAAACAACTGAAGATTGTTCAATTTTTTCAGCCCAGGTTTGAAGTAATTAAGATGCTGTCTCTCTCTCTTTCTTAGGAGTGGGCATCACGATGGTTATCATCTCAACGTTTGTGGCAATCTATTACAACGTTATCATTGCTTACGCACTGTACTACTTATTTGCCTCATTTCAAAAAGTTCTACCATGGTCAGATTGCTTTTCCTGGGCAGATGAATTCTGCAGCAAAACACGCCTAGGTATTCTTCTTAACAGATATGGCTGAATATTACTCTTTTTGAAAAACTGTACTTTGTGCTGTTTTCTGGGAGAAATTACAGGAGTGAGATGGTTACTCTTGGCTTGAAAATATTATTCCTGGATTTTGACTCTAAACACGCAAGCGCGATGCTTGTCCCCTTCCCTTTCACCAGTTTTAGGTGCTTGGGAAATTTACAGAGAGCTGGAGAGAACTTTCCTTGCTGGTTGGCTTTTTTTTGTCCTCTGAATTCTAATGTTTCTGGGGATTGTATGTATTAGAAGAAATACTGCGTTTCCGTTTCATCAGGCTTCATGGCAAAGCAAACTCCTCCCTTACATGAAACAAAAGTATTCTTACAGCTTTTATCATGGGTGTTTTCATTTGCCTCCCCTGTGGCTGTGGTAATCCTGAGCACCAATGAGGCATAGGTTTCACACTTTATTAACTGTTTAGAACATATCTCCATGCTATTGTTCTTGATGTTCGGCAGCACGTGTACAGCCAAACACTTACCTCACCATTTTCCGTATCAGACCAATTTAAGGCAAAAATTGAAGTTGGCAAGATAATTATTAGTTACTAGCCCAGTTGGAAAATTGTTGCCATGCAACCTCTGGGATGTTAAAACAACAGGGACAGGATCATGATGGATTATGTTATTTAAAATGTTAATGTAATTGCAAATCTCTTAGCTGTATGTTTGAAAATATCTCATAAGATTTCATAAAACGAAGTTGAGGTGCTTTGTTTAACAAAAAGTTGACTTCTGCTTATGAGCAGAACAAAAATGTTTTAACCCAAAATCTCTAAGTGCTGAAGGAATACAAAACTCAACTGAAGGTGCGGTCCTCAAATATTCTTCAACCAGACTTTTCCACTAAATGCTGATAATGTTCTTCATTACTGAGAGCAGATCATGTTTGTTGTATGTTTTAGGACATCCCCCCCCCCCCCANCAACAATAACAGTAACAAAAGTATTTTAAGAGCTCTAGGAAGCCCTCTGCCATAATAATTTGAAGCTGCTAAAGGATGAACTGTGTGTAGGCTTGGTTTGAGCCAAAGGTTTTCATAGAATAATGAAGGCTCAAATCTTTACTATCCTCAGTTTTGCTTTTTGCAAGCACTCTTTACAACAAGTGAAAGGTGGAGTTGAGCTGAGCTTTGATTTATATTCAAAGTAACAAAGTCACAGCTGTAAGTGGTAGTTCAGATTTGTTTCTAAATATTGTTACTTTAGTAGCAAAACTGAAGTTACAATTGTTTATAAAACATAGTAGGCTGACTTTTTTTATCACTGCCTGTTTATAGTCCCTTTTTTCTTTGTTGCTGTTCTTCTTTCAGTAAGCAACTGCAATGCAACCTTAGATGGACAAATCATTCATGCAAACTACTCGTTCATCAAAAGCAACAATCTCACGTGTATCAATGACACCATAAACTATAAACCAGTGCAATTTCCCAGTGAGCAGTACTGGAAGTAAGTAAGAAACAATCTAGTCAAGGGGGGTGGGCATGTGAATCTGTGCGGACGGAACTTAAATTTTCATTGACAAGACTGGGTCATTTTTCAATTAAAAAAAAAAAAGTAAAAAAAAAAAAGAAATTATATGGAAGCAAATTAGCCATGTGTAACAAACTGAAAAACAATCTAGCTAAACAAGTCTTCCTTTCTTGAGTCCTGTTAGGGACTGCATAGTGTCTTTATGTAGGGTATATATATATATTTTTTGTGAATTACTGTGTAAAATATATTCACCTTATTCTGAATGTGAGCCAATAGTTAAATCTCCATTTCTTTATTCACATGATTTCTATTTCCCTGGGAACTGATTCTTCTCACGGGCTCTTCTTCTGCCTTTAGAATTTCATGGTTAACTTGAAAGAGCTGTGGTAGATATGATGGGGGACATATGCAGGGATGAGGGCTGGTGGACATTAGAAAGCAAAAAACATGCAGTTGAATATTCTGTTTTTCAACTCCAATCACGCAGTTATAGCTGCACGCTCATGGAAATGCATGCAGGGTCTTGTAATATCTGCAGAAAGCAGCTCATTCCCCTTCAGGAAGGGGCTGAAGAGAAATGTGTGCTGCTGTCACTCTGTTCTGATTTCAGTGTTTTGTGCTTTCAGTAAAGTGGCTCTTCAGCGCTCAAGTGGGCTGGACGAGACTGGTAACATCGTGTGGTACCTGGCTCTCTGCCTCCTCCTGTCTTGGATAATTGTTGGAGCTGCATTGTTTAAAGGGATAAAATCTTCTGGAAAGGTAAGCAGGAAAAGCAGATGGCAGACTTCTGACCTGATCCTCCCTGGCAGCAATTCTGCTATTAGCGGAACTTCAGGAAGGCTAGTGCAAGGCAGGATGCCATCCTAACCCACTGCCCTCTGCTGGACTCGGTATTAGCCTTTGTTGCTGCTCCTTGGCTTCATAACTGATGCATAAAATACGAGTAAAGTGCTGATGACACAGCAATTACCTAATGCACTGCTCTCCTGGCTCCACCAGGGCTGCCATGTATTTGGAGACTGTGCTGTCATGCAAGCGATCCAGCCTGAGTTCTGGCAGTCACCTGGCCTGTTGTGATGGACATGTGCATGTGACTGCACATGCACACACACCCTGGTAACACCCGATAATTATTTGCACCTACAGACTAGTTGAGATGCTTGGACAATACAGGTCAAGTCCTGCAAACAGATGTGCATGCACAGGTTCCTACTAGGTTGTGAAATCTTGTTTATACTCAAGATTACAAGCTGCTTTTAGGGGCCGGTCTACAGGGGTTTGTTTTCAGACTCCGGCTCTGCTGAGCTCCCATGGCTGCCTGGGTTCTCCTGGGGGTAGGTGGGTTCCTCTCCAGACTTCAGGAAGGCTGAATTTCATTCTTTCTTGCCTAAGGCCCTTTTTCTAGTTTAGTTCATCTGTTCCCATACTCCTTTCTTACCTCCATGTTGCATCTCCTTCACTTGCTTCTTCAACTTGTCACCTTCATATTTTCTTTCCCACCCTTTCTGCACTGATTTTTTTTCCAATTCCTCTCATGCCTTTTCATGGTTCCTCATTGCCTGCCTTTCTTTGCTCAGTCTAATATCTCCTCCTATTCTCCCTTTCTATTTCAAACTTTTTGCCCTGTGTCTCCGCACTTCAGGGTGGAGTATCTGTGCTTTCCCAGCCTCGTTTTTTCTGCCACATGGCTCCTCTTACACTCACATTCTTTGGGTTCCCAGCAAATGGTTCTTCCAACTGTCACTTCTTCTCTTCTTGTATGAAGGTAAGGTTCTTTGAGGAATAAGGTAAGAGTTAGAACAATCTAGCTGGGAAGGAATTGGGGAAAGATGAAGAGTGGTGAAAACTGACCAGTGTGGGCAAATGTGAAGGAGGTCTTCAAAAACAGCAGACTCACCATATGATGGTGCAGTGCTGTGGCTTGGTGTAACCAGCAGTACTGGGACAGTTATCTGTCTGCATAACACTGAAACCAAGATTTGAGAACCAGTAGTATTGCTGAACATAGTCTGTATAATCATAGCACTTCTGAGCCCTGCTGCTGGCCTGGATCCCACTACACTAGAGGTTGTATAGACAGACAACAAAAGATCTCTGTCTGGGAGAGCTTAAAAGTCCTTGTTCCCTGTAAAAAGAAGAGCTTCCAGCATGGTGTTTTTTTTTTTTTTTTTTTTTTTTTGTTTTTTTTTTTTCCCCTCCAGTCTCAACAGGAGATAATTCCATCCTGATAGCCAGTCAAAATTAGGTTATCAGCTATCATTTGCTAGAAACACTGCCTAGCAAGAGGCTATTGGGGTAGTTGAGTCCAGGTCTTGCTACTGCAGTAAATCATGTCAGAAAACATTTCTGAAACTGATCAGGTGCTATCTGAAAAGTGGATATGTGGCTTGGACCTTCTGCTGGAATGAAGCTCCAGAACTGGCTAAACCAGATGGTTAGTGCTTGACACGTGTGTTCGCCTCCAGTCTCACTTCCCTGATTGTCTGTTTTTTGTTTTGTTTTGGTTTTGTTTGTACCAGCAGCTCTTAGCCTGAACTTTGATCATTCTTCATGCATGGAAGGCTGCGCATCCCCTCACTGCTAATGTGTGTCCCTGCCCTTCCTTCTGCAGGTTGTCTATTTTACTGCACTCTTCCCATATGTCATTCTGCTCATCTTGCTGGTGCGAGGTGCCACCCTGGAAGGTGCTCTGGATGGCATTGAATACTACATTGGGAAACAGTCCAACATCACCAAGTTGCTGGAGGCAGAGGTGAGACATGTCGTGCCTCCAGACCTGACACCGCTTCTGTAGTTATATGGGCTTGTTATTTATGGGGTAATTTCTTTTTTATCCGGTCAAATGCTTCTTCACTTCCTGCCCTGGTTCTGCATCCATGGCTGGGTTCTGGATTTCCGGCTCCATAAGAAGTTCAAGCCCCTGTTCTAGCTACTCTTGATCTAAAAAGTAGCCACCTTCTGCTCCCTCCCTGCCACACCAGACAGTAGCAACTTGTATTGTATTGCCTCTGAGCAGCTCTCTGGAAGCATGCTAGAGTGTCATCCTAGCAAAGCCTGCTGAGAAGATTCTTGCTGTGGCATCAAGCATTGCTTTCACAGGAGGCCCACGTGCTTTCATTGCTAATAATTTCAAGGGGCTTTATCAGAAAAATGAAGGGACCCATGAGTTTGAAATTCAGGATGTGCCTTGCCCAGTAAATTAGCTCAAGAAGTTAGATGAACACAGAAGGTCCCTTTGCGTAAAGGGAGCCTGGATCTATTTTATTTTATTTTATTTTTTGAATTAGGACAACATTAGTTTTGTTTGAAGAAAAGCAAATATTCAGTGTGCTTCATTTGTGGTATTTTGTGTGAGCATTTGGCACTAACTGAGGGGTTGCAGCAGAGGCACAGTTTCTCACAGAAGTGGTTTGTCTGGGTCAAGCAGTGAGGAACACAAGTGGGTGAGCGCATGGAAGCTCTCATTTCTACAACCCTGTCCTGGTTTTCCTTATTCATGGGCACTGTGGCAAGACTCTTATCTTGACAACCTACATATGTGAATGAATTGAATCTCTTCTTCAGGATTAGCCCAATAAGGCTTAAATATTTGGCAACATACTCTGGATATCACCTTCCTGAGATCATAGAGGATATTGTTGTGCTAGAGACTGCAGGGATACCAGCATGCTATATCCCACCTACTCTGAAATTTGGATGAAATAAAATTAGGTATTAGACTAAACATAGAAAAAACCTGGAGCTGCCGTGGAGGGTAGACTTGAGTATTTGACATGTATTGCAAGTAATATAGTAACTCCCATGTTTTTGTTTCTGATAGGTTTGGAAAGATGCAGCCACTCAGATATTCTACTCCCTGTCTGTGGCATGGGGTGGGCTTGTTGCTTTGTCTTCATATAATAAGTTCCACAACAACTGCTACTCGGATGCTATTTTTGTTTGTGTAACAAACTGCCTCACCAGCGTATTTGCTGGGTTTGCAATTTTCTCCGTCTTGGGACATATGGCATTTGTGTTGGAGAGACCTGTCTCGGAGGTTGTGGACTCAGGTAGGCTGATTATTGTACTGTCAGTACAGGCACTCACTTTGACCAAGGCATAACAGTAATCTCCTTCACTCCACTTTTTTCCAGGTTTTGATCTGGCATTTGTAGCCTACCCAGAGGCTCTCTCCAAGTTACCAGTTTCTCCTCTTTGGTCCTTTTTATTTTTCTTCATGCTTCTGCTCTTGGGCCTTGACTCTCAGTTTGCCACCATAGGTGAGTGGGGTTTTAAATAGTCCATTGTTTTTCAAAGGGACATTACCTTTCTTAATTGTGCTGCCACTGTTCAAAACCCACACTTATCCTTCCCTTGCAGAAACACTTACAACCACCATACAAGATATATATCCCCAAATGATGAAAAAGTTGAGAATCCCTATAACCCTGGGTGTGTGCATATTGCTCTTCTTTCTTGGTCTTATCTGTGTTACTCAGGTGAGGCATTAAACTTTTTTTGGCAATGAGTTTAGTTATGCTGCAAGTGATAAACTGGGGTGAAAACATCCCTTCCCAGTGTGACAAGAGCTTCCTTGAGTGCTCCTGTTTGCGTGGATCTGAGAGAATCACGAATTTTGCCAACGTGCCTGGACATGCAAATAGGAAATTCCCATGAGGAAGCTTTGAAGAACCTAAGGCTTTCTGTGGTTACTGAACTGAGATGTACTTTTAAATAGAAGGCCAAAAATAGCCTGTGAGCCATCAGTCTGACTTTTTGCTCTTCAGTTCTGGAGATTAGCTGTACAATCTCAAGCATACATATGCAGTGTGTCCGCAGCACTGCTGGAACTGCAGCTAGATGTGGAAAGGATTTTTGTGTTTAGAACTGACTAACAAACAGGACAGCATTTGAGAAATAGCCTGTTCAAGTTATTAAAACCTATTAGCTCATGGTTACTTCTGAAATATACGGAATTTTCAGTACACTGTGTGCTTATCCTTAAGAGCAACTGCCTCAAGAAAATAATGGTTCATTGCAATGTCTACATCTAGAAATACAGATGTATACATGTAATTAGGCTGGGAATGTAAAGAAGTGGTTTTGGTGTATAGGCAGTTGTATGGTCAAGATAAGAACACAGGTTACGAAACATGACAGGAAGTTTGCAAAGGACTTTCTGTGCAAGAGTGTAAAATGATATAAAGCTTGTTCCCTGCTCTGTGATTCTGCTACTGTGTAGAGGTGTTTAAAACTGTGTTTAACCCATGTAGGAATCTTATGTGTGTAAGAATATACAAGCCTACTAGAGCTGTTAACTCTAGCTATTCCTGTAGCTTAGTATTCAGACTGGTGAAGCAATATCTGCCAAAGTTTAATCTGAGATTCCTTCTCATATTCCTGTTAAGCTGATGCTTTACTACTTTAAGTTCCAAATTTGAATCTTGCTGTCAGTAGTTTTTATATACTTCGCATGTACCTGCATCTTGTTAATACGCAGATATACAGTATTTTGTCAGATGTGCTTTTCAATTTTACACAGAGAAACTTAAATGAAATAGTGTTCACAAATGTGTACTGAACCCAGAGAATCAGGAATTTAAACTCAGACTGATGATTAGTTAAAATTGGCTTGAAAAATACAACTTATATGTGTAAAGAAATTATGGGGACTGGGTAAAATTCTGCCACTTTCTTATTTGTTTTACAGGCAGGAATTTACTGGGTTAACTTAATAGATCATTTCTGTGCTGGATGGGGAATCCTTTTTGCTGCTGTCCTGGAGATAATAGGCATCATCTACATTTACGGTAAATTATTTACATTGAAAAGCCATGATTTGACTGTACAATCACAGGCACAATGTGTATTAAACATTCATTTCTGCAATAGAATATTTATAACTTCTTAACAGTTAAAGCCTTTCATCTAGTTATTACAGAGCTGGAGATATTGACCTTAACCGTTGCCTTCCTTTTATTATTAAGTAAGCACACTTGCAAGATACATACTAGCTTTACAGTGTGCACTATATGATTATTTTTCAACAGGAGGAAACAGATTTATTGAAGACATTGAAATGATGATTGGAAAGAAGAGCTGTTTCTTCTGGCTGTGGTGGAGAATGTGCTGGTTTTTCATTACTCCTGTGCTGTTAGTGGTGAGTGCAGATGACTGGATTATGTTAGAATTTATTAATTTGATATTGAATGGGTTTCCATGTAAACATTCAGGGATGAATGTCTGGGCCCTATATGTAAGGCATGACTGAGTTAGTGGAGCAACCAAATGCTACCTGTGCTTTACAATACATACCGTTCCTCCCTGGGTCCTCCCCAGGCGAGGCTGGACCTTCAGATCTGTTGCTAGTGAGCTGAATCCACGCTCAAAGGAGTAACAGAGAGCCATCAGATTGTCCGTCTTAGCAGCTGGCTTCTCGTCATTACAGACTGAGAGAATATGTTGAAAACCTAGACTGTGCTATTTGAGAGAAATCTCATTTTCTGGACAGATCCCTGGCATGGCTTTGCTCTTTGGATGTCCAACTGTTCCCTTGTCTAAGATTTTTCATTGTTCTGTCACATACATCTCAGTTTTTCATTACTCCTCTGTTTCTAATTGTGGTTGTAGATGTCTGGGTTATGTTTCTATGACAGAACTTCTTAATATCCCAAATCCAAGAACAGTGGCAAGTCACTGGCCAGAAAGCATTGTCTTTAATCTCTTCAGATTACAATTTAGAAGATGCTGCTTATAAATATCTGATTTCTGCAGCAATATTTGCCACCATTTAATCTTAGATTCTTTCCCATATTTCTGTAAATAAAGGAACATGGGAACGTATACAGAGAAAGGTACAGGGCTCATCCAGCAACATATATATTCTCCAACACAAAACTTCAACAGAACCCAGAAATCTAGTTTTGTTTCAAAGTAGATATACTTGAAGTGTTGGGATGCATAAACAACTTTCATTTTCAGAAATCAAGAGGGAACTGTGCGGTATTTGTAGATAGTCCTTTTCCAACTAACTTGGAAATACAGCACAAGTTAAAGTTCTACGGAAATCTGCTTTTTTTTTTCTCTTAGTATATAAATATGTATTTTTTTTTTTTAATAGGCAATTTTGGTTTGGTCTTTGGTCACATTTTCAACTCCCACTTATGGTTCAGTGTTATATCCAGCCTGGGGAACTGCTGTTGGCTGGTGTATGATTATCTTCTGTGTCATCTGGATTCCCATTGTCGCTGTTGTAAAAATATTTAAAGCTGAAGGAAACATTTGTCAGGTAAGGACACAAAAGAGTAGTCATAGCCTCAAATCTCACTTTCCTTGATGTTGTCAGGAATGTCTGTGCCCTCTTTTCAAGAACTTGTTCAATACCTCCAGGTGTTTGGATTTTTAGACCAAAACACATCTTTGGTAGTTTCATCACAGGCAAATTTACCCTGCTGTGTTCTAATACAAAGATAAAGTCTAATTGTCTGGGAGTGCACCCACACAGTCAAGTGATTTTCATGATTTCTGTTGTTATTCCAGCTACTTTTAAATTTTCTGGGGGGGAAAAAAGTCTATCTTCATATCACTTTTTCTGGAGTTTTGCCTCCTATTCCTCACCGAAACAAGCAGATGCAAGATCTGAGGTATGCTTTTCTTGCCAAGCTTTGCCATAGACTGCTGTTGGTCATGGCTTTCTCTGCTTGTTTGACTTCAGTGGCTGAGTCCACTGAACCCAAAGACATTTGAAATGCTTTAGAAAAAAATATAATGATTTGTCTGCTATTTGTTGATTTGCAAGGCATACTTAGAGTTACAGCTTTATTGAACTTTAAAACTAGCCCAGATTAAGGTAAGACATTAAATGCCTTTTGTTTTTGCTTTCCAGCGCATTGCAAGCAGCTGCAGGCCCACTGCAAACTGGGGTCCATATCTGGAATGTCACCGAGGAGAAAGATACAGCCATGTTGTAAATCCCCAAAAGGAAAAGGAACATGAGATTCCTACTGTGTCTGGTTTCACGTACTTTTGAGAATGAGATGGCCATTTGGATGATAAATTTTTAGCATAGATGTGTTTTTTTTTCTTTAACTATTAGAAAGTAACAATGCAAAACAACAAAATCAGCCCCCTGCCCTTCAAAGTTCAGCCCCTAGATGAAAGCAAGCCATATTATTTATTTTTAGAGCTGTATGTTTGGGGAGGAACAAATCTCCCCAGGTAATTAGTTTGAGAGGGCAGGAAAATGCACTGAAGCCTTCCCAAGCTGATGGACTGGGCATACTTAACCCCATCCAACCAGTATCCAGCTGGACTATGCATACTGGTGTGGAGGAGAATAAAAAATGTTCTGGTGCTCCCCAGCTACGTGAAATTTAAGCCAAGAGGTGCTGCGCCTGCATGCACCTATATGTTATAGGCAGTGTGTAGTTACTACATTCTCCTGTGCCTTGCCCTCCACAGTGCTGCACAGTTGGTGGTGAGGTGCAGGGGTATGCTAATGCCTGGCCCCTGTAGCTCAGGGAATATGCATAACTTTCCTCTGAACCTTGCTCGATAAGCTGAGGCTGCTCAGGATTTGATATTGTCTACATTGTGTGTTCATTTCATCTGTATGTCTTAATATTGAGTGGCAAAAAATTTCCATCACTGGAAATAACGCTATGACATGGTGAAAAGCAGGCTTCTTCGTCATTATTCTGACTGGAATCTACAAACAGTCTTTTTTTTTTTTTTGTCGTGCTTTGTGTCCAGTGTTCACCTGCCTATAATTCAAAAATCCTGTTTCCAATAATCTGTCATTAGGCTCTGCAGACTGAAATGGTAACCTTTGATTTCTGCTGTGTCCACTCTTTGTACGCTCATCATGCTTGTTCTCTGCATTTTTCATTCAGGCTGGGGTTTTTCCTTGCAAAGGAGACTAGAGTGCTTTTTAAAGGTTTAAACAGTGTTATTAGTCTTCTGGTAGGGCCAAAAGAAGCAGAAGTTTACCCAAGTGAAGGTTAAAACTCGTAATACTTGTAGTTCAAAATTTGCAGAAACCATGAGATTATTGAAGACTTAGGAGGTTTGTAACGTATTTGGTAGCACAGGCTTATGCTTCTACCTAGGAACTAGGGAGTTAGGTTAAGAGAACCTGGCTTCACTCATAATGCAAGTAAATTCCCCATAAAGGGGGAGAAAAAACAAGAAACATGGAATGAATGCATACGTTTTGTGTACAGGGGAACGTCTCTCCTACTGTGATAATAGTTCCTTGGGAACAATGCAGCAGGATTTCTAACTGTCCCTTCCTCTCAGGGCTTTGTCACTGCTTCTGGACATTGAAGGAGTGTGGATAGTGGCTTGTTGCCCAAGCTGCATACCGTGCTGTATGTTTTATATTGATGTTTTTGTGACAAATCAACACTTTATTGCAAATAAAACGTAATTTTCTGTTTTTAATTTTTTTTTTTAAGCTGGAAAATATTTCAGCCTTTTGCATGGAGCTGTGTGTGTGTGGGGGGTAGTTGGTGGGGTGGGAAGTACCCCTACCTCTTCCATGACTCTAAGCTTTTGGGAGATCGAACTGGAAAGATGCAACCTCCAGGAAGCATTTTCTTATAGAAGTTAGGATCCAATGTTTTTGAGTTGACTTGGAACATACAGGAAGTAATTGTATATTGTATAAAAAGGACTATGGGATTAGAGTCTGTGATAGAAACTTACAAATAGGACCACTTTCCTACACTCCAGCTGCTCTGGGGTCAGGGTCTAGCCATGAACCAGCAGAAAACAGTGCTGTTGCTGGCTGTGATGCACAGAGAGGTTGGGAGCAGCAGGGAGGCTGTGCAGCAAAGCTGTGGTGCTTGTTCCCTAGCATCCATCAGAGACACCATGGTGGGCAGCAGCTCGTACCTGGGAAAGGACAGTATTTGGGAAGGAGAGAGAAGTTATTCAAGTAACTGGTAAGAGAGCTACAAAGGTGACGGGGAAGCAGGCTGGCCAAACCAGCTTCAGAAAGAGTCCAGGAGAGCTTTGCCAAGAGATGCTGAAGGCTAATACCTAGTGCCCATCTGCCGCCCTGCAGAGAGCCCCTGCTGATGCAGACGGGGCTTCTTTGAGGCTTCTTCTGTTCTGGACTTCTCTTATGGGCTTCTGGAAGCTATTTTCATGATCTTGTACCATCTAAGCCTTCCAGAAGAGTGACAGAAGACAACTTCTTGAGTTGAGGATCCGGTTAGGTACTTTGTCTTCCAAGGTAAGAAAATCACCTCGGTTCTGAATATGAGATTTTGCTCTCCTGGTCTCTGGAAGAGCTGGGATCCCTCTGTGTGTGTCTGTGTGCGTGCACACACACACCACATTTTCCCGGTGCACTCGGTCATTCTGCTGCTCTCTTTGGGTGAGCTGACTTACTCCTTATGTTGCTGAATGCTGGCAATTTGCTGAGAGGCCTTAATATTTAGGAGTCAGTATTCATATTCCTCACCCATCACAGCTCTGGCCCAGCACCTGGGGTTGTTCAATAGCCTTGGAGGGTTACACAAAGAATTGCTGTCCCTCAGCACAGAGGCAGCAGACCCAAGCATCTTCCTCGCTTATGCAGACTGGTGCCAAACATGGCAGTGCTTGTTGTGCTGTGTTGGATTTTTTTTTTTTTTTTTTT
>VXAL01003118.1:74581-143644 GCA_013399475.1 Chauna torquata
ATCATCTTCTTTTTTTTTTTTTTTTTTTTTTTTGGAAAAGGTTAAAAGAGAAAGGTTCTGCTTTGGATCAAACTAAACAGGAATGAGAGGAAAACTCTTGGAAGGAGAAAAGTAGAACTGGAAAAGAAGTATGTTCACCTTGGCTCAAAACACAAGTATGTTTTCAGACAGGGAAGAGAACATAGATGTGAGCAGTTCCAAAAAGCCTGAAAAGCCATATCTATAACACGGAAGCATTTAAAAAGAGGTATTTCAAGTGGTATTTGTATAAGCCTGTAAGGTGATTAGTTAAGGGTCTAGCTCACGAAAGTAAATACAAAACCCCTCCGTTATTTCCATTGCAGAGACGGTTCATAGGTCTGAAGTCAAAGTAAAAATAATAATTTATTTCTACCACTCCCGCACTTTTTCCAGCCGGGGCTGCGTGGCGCTGCACTGACCAGCAGAGAGCAGCGTGGGCTCGTGTTCTCGGCTCCGCTGCCGGCACCCGGGGAGCTGGGGCCCCCGGCCCTGCCCGCCTCTGCCCCCTGGCTCCGGGGGCTGCACTGTAACGCAGCCGCAGGAAAACTGAGTCGTTTGGCACTCGCTCCTGCACGGCTGGCGGCTGTCGAGCACCGTCCGAGCTTTGAATCAATCCTGCAGTATCAAAAGGTCTTTTTTTTTTCTTTTCTGCATGTTCCAGATGGGTGGAAAAAGATGCCCAGTGTTCCATCTAACCCCTGCACTGAGCGTTGTGTAGCAATACGTCTGCCCTGTTAAAGCTGCTCTGGGCTCTGCAGGCAGGAGCTGACCACAGGTCATCCCAGCAGACAGGCTATCCTAATAAATGGCCTCACAACTCAATTTTGTGATGCTTTGTGCCCTCCTCTTTCAGTCCCTACAGTCACCCTGTTCTCATTCTCTATGCCTGTGGATGACGTGGCCTTGCTGAAGTGTCCCTATCTTGGCTATTTTTTTTTCCTGGTGGGAGAGAAGTAGCAGCATGCATGTTTTAAATTGAAGCCTTCATTTTCTTGTTTCAGCTTTAAATCTAATTTTCCCTCATTTTGTGGGACTGTGGTGGGGCTTTGTGTCACCGTTTGGCTTTAGATCCATGAATATGGCTGTATTTGGTGTGGGCACCATGGCAGCAAAGTTGGGCTCTGAGGGATGGTGTATCTGCCACACAGTTGTAGTGCAGCTATTTGGAGAGGGATGAATGAGAAGTGAGAGATACTGGTGTGAGCAGAGCTGACTTTGAGTAGCCACACAGGACCAAGGAGAAGTCTACTGCCTGCATAGCCCATCTGCTGAGGGCAAAATCATGTATTTCTTGAGAGTCACCTTTCAAGCATGTTGGGAATACTCCACAAAGTCTGATCAGGCAGAAAATTCCAAAATGTTCAAATTGAAGCTAGTCTTGAAACAAATTAATGACTGCTGGCTTCAAAGAAATTACGGGGGGAAAAGGTTTTACCTTGTTGGAAGAACCTGGTTTCAGTGATTTTGGTGATTTTGCCTTCTCTTCCAAATGGACTTTTGTTTTCAAACATTAATAAATACAGGCTATAAAGTACAGAAAAAGACAAATACTGAAGTTTAACAAATACTTCTTGAAACTTAAAATGATTTGCTCAATTTAGCCTGTTTTGGAACGGAGGTGAGGGTGAGCTGATGTTTTGACTTTTCTTCATTTGGAATGAGGAAATAGTCATTGCTTTAAAATTATCTGAAGGATGACAAAAATCTTTCCCAATTTGCTCTATACAAACATGATGAATGCTGGTAGGACCCTTTAAAGAGAAAAAAACATGTCCAGTTCTGGTCCTGGCATCTGGTTGGCAATACTTTTGAGTTTATTGCTATGCCATGAGTAATGACCCTACTCTAAACTAGATTGGTGTAATGATTTGTTTAACACACACACACACACACACACACACACACACACACACACACAAACAGTGTTGGTGGTTTTTTGGGGGATTATTTAGTAGATCCCCTGAAGAAGGCTGGAGTTACAGAAATTAGATGAATCAAAGACAGCAACCTCTGATTAGGCAGCAGGACTTGAAGTGGGACTGAGATGCTATGGTGAAAGAGACAGCAGCTTGTTAAACTGGATGCCCCACTAAAGGAATTGCTCTGGGGAATGGTAGCCCTACCTGGGCTGACCCTGCTCCATCATAGCTGGGACAACAGATAGCATGGTCACAGCTGTTACAGGAAGATTTTCTTCCCCAATAAAACCAGCTTGAGGTAACTTTCCTAAACTGTTTTATCAGTGCATGACAACTTAGTCAACTGTGAAAGTATAACTGCACCACAGTGAAGCATGGAGTCAGCGTGGAGACGAAGTCTGTGTGGGCAGCTTGAATATAGAGTGCAGCTCCCCCATCCCAATAGCCAGAGGAGAACTGAAGAGGTTTGGAGAAAGGGACAGAAGAGAGCTGGAGAGTTAGAATAGGTTCTACCCAGCAAGCAACTAAAGGAACTAGGATTTTGCTTTACAAAAGTCAGGGCTGGAGAGCAGAGACAAGAGACATCTAAGGAAAATCATTTCCAAGGAAATTGTGAAAGGAGTGAAGAAGGGGGCTGGGGAATGGCTTTTCATGGTTTCAAATATTTTTAGAACCAGAAAAAAAGACAGGAAATTACCAGGTGGCTGCTTTAAAGTGAAAGGAGGAACATTTTGCCCAGTGCTCAGTCCACCTGTGGAGCTCCTTGCCACAAGGCATTGGTGCTAAATGGGTGCATTTAGCCAGGTCTGTTAAACACAAAAATACTACATCTGATTTAGGAAACTTTGAGAATACGAGGAAAGTGGGTCCATAATATTTCTACTGTTCTTATGGTCTTCCCCAGATGTCCAAGCCAGGCTGGTGTCAGAGTCAAGACAGGGACTTAGACTGGGCCTCTGGTTTAATCTTGTGCAGCTGCACTTAAAAACAGAACTTGAAGTCTATGATTCATATTTGCAAACTTTAACTCATTTACAAGAATTTACAGATTGTTGCCAGGAGAAAACTATTGAGTTCTCCATCTCTTTTGCATGCTCTGCCAGACGCAAGCAGATTCATGTTCAACAGAGCCTGAACACGGTTTCATCTGGACATCTCCCTGTAGTGCATAATCTCCTGAGTTCAGACTTCCATTGTTTCTCTTCAAGCAATCTGGAAAGCAGAACTTCTTCGGGTGCAGACTTTCTTACTATAACCAAAAAAACATGGAAAACTTGACTAGCTTTGCTACGGGCAGCATGAGCTTCACAATGTGATACAAGCAGCAAGCACCAACGGAGTCACCTTGCCTTACCAGGAAGGACAATTGTTCTCCACTAGTATTTATAAAGATAAGGTAGAGAAAGATAGTTCACTTTAAAATATGAATCATAAGGTTTGCAAAAAAAAAAAAAAAAAAAAAAGGAGGGTTAATGTTCACCACCTAGAGTGGATGCAGAAAAGGAAAAAAGGTATGCAGGGCTCTCCTTTCCTTACAGGGTGGAGGGCGCTTGGCCTTGGGTTCCTTGGCTAAGAACCTCTACCATCAGGACAGTCAGGTACAGGAGGCCTTCCTGCAAGGGGCAAGACATGCATGCAGCTCTTGGGGCTCGTTTTGTAACTCACTGAAATGCTATCATCTCCCATGCAGTTCTTCAATCCTCCAAGAACTCCCAGTGCAGCAATACAGACACCATTTTGCAGTGACAGGAAATTTGGTGATCCCCTTTGAAAACAGGAATTCAGCACAAAGGAGGCTCTACTCCACTAGGGTTGGAGGCTGAGCTTTGAACTTGTCTTGTCCTGAAGATTGTAAGTAGCTGATATGTGCAGCATAGCGAGGTAGAGAGAGGTGATGGTATTTCAGTGGAAGCTGCCATCAGCCACCTGCTTGATGCTAATACTTTGTTTTGTTACTGCTGAGAACAGCCTACATAGGCTGGTTTCTGCCCCTGCCCAGGGCCAGAGCACCCAGCTGGTGGGGACAGCCAGTGGAAGGTGGTGAGTTCCCCTGCTCCAGTACCGAGGAGTCTTGGTGGAAGGTGATGGCTAGTGGGGACAACAGCCAGAGTGGAAAGGACATCCAAGAGAGCACCAAAGAGGGCTGAAGTAACTTGCCCAAGGCCAATGGCAAAAGAAGACCTAGTCCCCAATGTGGGGCCTCAAAGCCCACCCAGCAGTCACTGCTGCCTTGGTGCCAATTATAATGACAGAGTTTTTATTATTGTACATAACTCTCTGCATTGGGCAGAAATAAAAATGCCATGAGAATGACACTAGGCAGGGAAAGCAAGCAATTCATACAGGAGAAAGTCAGAAATAATGAGCCAGTGATTATAGCTGAGTTGAAGTGGGAGAGCTGGGGCATCTCTGAACTGTGAACTGCGATCCTGCAATGCTCCCACTGCAGTCCAGCTAGCCACTGAAGTCTATTTTTCCTTGCTATTCCTGCACGCGCAATTGCTGTTGTTCTGTGAGTACAAGAGTTGGCATTTCCACATTCCTTGTATTCTCCTCCAGCTCATCTGTGCCTTGTGGGACAGGCAGGGTTTGGCAGCTGAAATAGCCAGGCACCTGGTTGCAGTCACCTGAAAGTGGGGACACCCTAAAATTTTGCTGCTGTATTCCAGCCTGCATTTGAGGCTGGGTTGTCCCAGCCCTGAAATGGGAGGATAGCTTTGGGCTTGCTCTGCCTACTCCCTGCATTGCTCAGAAGAGTTTGCAAACCACTAGAGGAGCTTTTCCAGCTGGCCCCTATCTCAGAAGTGTCTGTGAGGCCACAGCTTCATGGTTGGTGAGAACAACTTCCTGTGTGGATGGCTGTGTGTAAGGCAGGTGGTCAGACCTGGTGGAGAGAAGGGAGCTGCTAATCCTTTCCCTCCCTGACAGGCAGTGCTGCTTTGTGCCATTCCACTTTGCTCCCGACGACGGTGTCTGCACACGCGACCAGATTGCCTAGGGCGGGTGGGGAACGGGTGCGCAAGCAAGCAGGGGAATTGCAATCACTCATTTTTACTGCTGCTGGAATTTAGATAGCAGCAAGCAAAAAGCAGCTGGGTACAAACAGTGCTACTGCTGAAAGCTTGTGCACAAACACAGAGCTGCACTTTTGTTTGTGGGAGTTTCGAGTGGAGCGAGAGCACGGGCTGCCTCCTCACCTGCAAGTGTGCTTGGGTAGGTACGCACCACAGCGTGCTCACCTGTGTGCAGCTTTGCGTGCAGTGAGCAGGTGGGGCTGGAGCCGTGGCTTTGTGATTGCAATGGTATTGCACAAGGCAGGGTGCAGACTGGGGGGCAGGAAAGTAGGGCCAGTGGTTTGCTCAGCTGGACACTTGACTGGGTTTCTCAGGTCAGATCCTGGGGCAGTGGTTTGTGCTGGGAGCCTTATTTAGGAACAGTTTAGAAATGGTCTTTTGCAGCCCACCTGTGTCCAGCTTGATTCATGAGTGAGTGTTCTGCAGTAAGCCAAGTCGGAGGGAGCAGCAGTGCAGCTCCTTGATTGTGGCACACCTGGGGAGCTGAGAGGTGATCTGGCATCACCGGCCTGGGAAGCTCTGCTGGCCCAGCTGCAGCTGGCTGGAGTGCTCCAGTTGTGGTAGGAGCTGGGTGCAATTGCACCAATGGTGTACAGTGAATATCTGCCCACTTCGGTGCTCAGCAAGGGTAGATCCCCTCTTGCAGCCACAAAAAGAAAGCCTGCAAGGCAGCTTGCAACCTTGCATGTATGTTTTACTTCAAATAATTTTCAAGTATTTTGAAAGCAAAGAGGGAAACAAATAAGCAAACACCAAATAGGAGCCAAAAGGGCCAAACACTGGTCATGTTTACAGGACAGATTGAGAAGGCAGACAGAAATGTGGGAGCTAGTAATATAGTGGTGCATTTGATACAGCTGTTGATCAGAGGAAGATGAATGCCTAAGGGAAAATCTAGAAATATGCAGAATACTGCAAATTAATATTGGTTGTTTGACAAAGAATAAAGTAATGAGAGGAATCTGCCATATTCCACCTGTTCATATAAAGCTACTGAGCTGTGAAATGACAGATCAAATTAATGTGTCAGGCAGAAAGGCTGTAATGAGAGACTTTGATTGCTGAGGAATTGGCTAGACCCTGGAGCCTGTGACTTGGGAGAAATGAGGAGGAGGGTGATTGCTGGAGGGATCCTGGATTCATCTGGTGGGTCTGAGCCTGGGTGGTCCTGAGTGCTCTGCTTCCTCCAGGATCTTAGAAATTATCATTTTAGATTGATGTTTCCATGAAAATCAGTTTGGAAGGAATGTTTTGATGCTTTCCAGCTAAGAAATTCAATAGTAATTAGATAAAGAATTCATTTGAGTTTTTTCCAACAAACCCTTAAAAGTGTTCTCATGAGCATTTCTGCATAAGTCAAGATGTTTCTGGCAATCTTTGGCCAGCCTGCTCCCCTTGGACAGGGACACAATAGCCTAGAAGTTACAGTGTGGAGCTCATAGGGCAGGCAGTCCACTTGCTCCCAGCGCCTGCCTGCCAGATAGGACCAAACCTGGCTCTGTACGGAGCCCCATGGCTGGCTCCAGGCTGCACTGGGTGGAAGCCAGCCATGCTGCTGCACATGAAGGCCTGAAATAATGCAGTCGGAATCCAAACCCTCAGGCTGATCATAGACCCCTGCCCCAAGCCTCCAGAGAAGTCAGCTTGGTGCCATCAAATGAGATCTGTCTGTTTGTGCTGGGATGATGCTCTAGACATTCAGATGCTGGGCAACTGCACATTCAATTTTGAGGATGCAGACTTTGATTAAATCCAGGATTTACAAAATAAAAAGGAAGGGGAGTCTAGGGGGAAAGGCATAGACAAAGAGAAATGTCAGTAAACTGTGAATCAGCAGAATGGGGCTTTCTGCCCCCTCTCTCAGAGATTTGGTAGGGCTAACCTCCTTAAAAGAAGTGATGCAGGCCCTGATAGAGTAGCATCTCCAAGCACTGAGAGCCATGCTCCTCTGGAGCTCTGTAAATGCTAACAGAAACATGCTGTGATCTGTGCTTTCATCAATTAGAGTTATTTCTGCAGATCTTGCCTGGCTCTTAACATTGTCTCACAGGTTTAATAGGCACTCCTTCTGCACCCCAAGCCCATACAGAACTGGCTAGTGATATACTTCATCTACTAGATGTAATTTTCCTACTTAAAAGCTTTTATTTTTATGAAATATGAATGCATGTTCAGTTTCTTTTTCAAGTCACTTTCTTGAGGGCCACTTGAAATTTCACATACTTGAAATGTGACACCTCTGTGCATGTGTGCATGCTAGGGTTTTATGCACATGGATGAAAGATGCAAAACCAGCCTTGCTCTCTCTGGCTTTCTGGGTCTGTGATAGGCTTAGCTCCAGGTCCCCAAATTGTTTGCACTAGAATGCAAGTCACTGTAGGAGCAGGGGTTCCTCTGCTCTTACTGAAGCCCAGTACTGCTCTCGGTACTCCCACTCACTTGGCATTGGGCATGTTTTTTTTCTTTGATTGGTTTTAGTTTTATAGATGAATGGTACAAGCCATTTTCTTATTTTGGGCCAAGACGCCATTTTCTCATTCAATACAGAGAATCAAGATATTTCTATGTTCAAATTCAATTGCACCAACAGTTGTATTGACTCCAATTACCAAAAACAATATTGTTGATGGCTCTGGTGCAAATACAAGTCCAGGCACAGACTTTGGAGTTGGTTGCAACAATATAGTCACCTTTTCATTCTGGAAGTGATGAACGGTTTACGCATGGTAGGCAGAAAAATAAAACCTGTCACTGGAAGACAGATGAGGGCAATGTTTCCCTGTAATGGACCTGGAAGTCTTTCCCTAAATAGCCATCTCTGGCACCTGCACGTATCACCAGATGGCAGATCCCATATTAATCTTGGGACATTTAGATTTTAATTCAATCCTTGGGGCCAGGTGGGAACTGAGGCATTCCCAAAGCCAGGATTACTCCGTAAGACCAAGGCAGCAGTGGGTAAAAACCCCTCTCTTGTCTCACTGCAGTGCTGCAAGGGTTTAAGTCAGTATTTTACCTCTTCCACTTCTGACTGAAAGTTGGATTCTCTGGTCCTGCTTAGCATGCGGCAGCGCCAAGCTAGCACTCTTCCTGCTCATCCAGAGCACTAAGATTCATTAACCTGCATTTATCAGCTCTTGCCAGGGAAATAGTGAATGATGAGGACTGGTTCAGGTAATGAAATGATCTACCTCTCACACCTGATTACTTCGCTTCTTATTATTTCCTCAGTGCGTAATTTTACTTCCCTGGAAACTTGCTTTGTAAACACTAATGACTGTGCAGTCATCGCCCAAAGTCAAACTTCCCAGTAGCACTGTAGGAGCCTGGTGAGCCATGTGGCCAGTCTGTTTGTGTTACCACGTATGCTTCATTAGCTAATGTGGGGATGGAGACAGCCTCTGCCTCTTTGCTGCAAGGTACAAGGAGGAGCACCAGGAACGTGCAGCCCTTGGCAACAACCACATGCAGCTTTTACCCTTTTGTTCAGATCTCAGTGCTGTGATTTAGCCTACCTAACTGTCCTTCCACTGGTGTTGAGTTTCTCTAGAGATATCTACCTTGACTATGATCCCTCTCCATTTGTATTTTGTTAGCTAAGAAAAATGCATATTCCTGTTTTTAATTTTTTTTCCTCTTTATTTCTTTTCTTCATTCCTCCTTTCCTGAGTAGCCAGAGCAGCGCAGACTGTTAGAGATATCTCGTATAAGGGTTCTAAGTGTGTTTTCTTTCTACTGGAATGGCTTTGCTTAAACATCTTAAAATTTTGTCTGCTTTTTCAGCAGCGTCTGCTTGGCAGCCTGGAGTCATCCTAAGTTAAACTGTTGCATCCAGATATCCTCATCCTTAGCCCCAAAGAGATATGTACTCTTTGTCTTGTTTCTGTAACACAAGCCTTGAGGTCGTCCAGTTTTCCTACATTACTTCCTTCTCATCGACCTCTATGTGGACTTGGTGACACCATCCCCATGTTACCCACTTCCTTGTCCAACTTACCATTTTTATAAGAATCTCTGTTTCTCCAATCATAGTATTTGTAGCAATGGAGGATATTTTACTGAAGTCTAAGCAAATGAGAGCTGCCCACCTAATGTGGGTAGCACACTGGAAACATGCTATATGTCTGTGATAAACTTAGCCTTGAACAAATTCCTCCTTCAGTAAGACAGCTTGTTACAATGGCTCTGTATGCATTTCCATGACATATACAGTCCAGAAAATGCAGGACAGCTTTGTGTTATTGCCAGAGAAATTAGTCTTTTTTATGTAGGATGTAGCCAGCTCCTGGCCTGCCAGTAATCATCATAGGTTTTCTCAAGATGAGCCTTTCATCTCCCTCCTCCTCCTCATTATTTCCTTACTATACTGTGTAGGAGCTCCAGTAACAGCCTGGGACTCCCTGTGCAAGACATTGTCCAAGCAAGGAGCAGAGGAGTCACCAGCCCGAGTCTAAGCTCTACAGAGGCGTGCATGAGCCATTCCCTAACAGAGCGCAGGTGGGTGTAGCCAGCGGTTTGAACAAGGCACTGAGACAGCATTTGAGCACTGAAGCCCCTGGACCATGGGTGACAGATTTTCACTCTC
Organism: Chauna torquata; assembly: GCA_013399475.1. NCBI lineage: Eukaryota > Metazoa > Chordata > Aves > Anseriformes > Anhimidae > Chauna > Chauna torquata. Next base: position 84,181 of record VXAL01003118.1, read on the forward strand.
CTGCCCTTTAAGAGCTGCGCTTGAGGGACCGTGAAACTTTCAGGAGACGCGTTTTCATGACGGTCCCTTTGGTCGTGTAAAAGCTGCTGGGAAAGTAAATCTCATCCTATGGGTTGGCTGTGTCTCATCTAGAAGTGTTTGGAAGAGTATTATGGTCTCTTTAGAGGGCTTGTCAAGACACAGCTCATAAATTTGAGGAGTCACCTAGTCCTGTTACAGATTACTGTGGTGTGCATCACCGGGACAAACCTGTCCCGTGGCAATGCCTCCCTGTGTTACCCAGGATACATTTTCTCCTATATTGATTTCATACATACTCAACCAGACACTAAAAGGTGAAATTTGACCCTATAGTGCAGGGGCTCATGATGATCTCGACAGGTTTATTGGTGTGATTGATAGTACATGACTTCTTTGCAGGAGCTGAAAAAATTTGTCACCTGTATATTAAAACAAGTGTGGGGAAAAGACATTTCCACAAAGAATTGCTCAATCTGTTTAAATTAGGTTTCTTTTTTCCCTGAACTATTGACTAATGGACTGAAAAATTTCTAAATGCATCTGTTTTTTGAAGACAATGCCGTTTTTCTCAGGAAAGTAAATCATTAAGTGGCAAGTAAGCAACAAGTCTGTCCTTGTCAGTCTGTTTCTTAGCCTCAGCTGGGGAAACAGGTGTGGAAAAGGTTTAAATTAAATGGTTCTCCACTCTGTGAGTCAAAATGTAAGTTGTTAGGATTCTGATGGTTTTATTTTTCTTTTAGGATTTTGCACATTTTTGCTATAGAGTCCAATTGTGCAGTATTCCAGAAATAACTGACCTGGTGCAAAGCTCATAATGCATTGATTTCCTTGGTTGCAGAACCTGCAATTTCATCACAATATCCTGAACATCTCACAGGATTTGCTATGGGTCCTGGGTTCTTTGCTGCTTGCATATTGCTCCTCATCAGACTCTCCATGACGAAGTCAGTCCTAAGCAGCCATGCCACGTTTTGGCCCATAGGTACATAGCTGCTGAGTGTGCCAATCCCCCCTGTGCTTGAGGCCATGTGCCATTTCATTGCCTCTGTATGATCACCCCAAACCCTGGGAAAAGGTTATACCAGGGCTCTGTCAGAGTAATAACTTTGTTTTGTTGTCACCAGCTTTCTTCCTCTGACCCCGGCTTTATAAACCTTGCACTTCATACTAAGTGCATGCTAGACACCTCCCATGTCCCATTTGTATCCTTTTTCACAGAGTTTAGTGACTCTAGGTCCAACCCACAAGCTCCACTGAATTTGGCTGCTACTAAGACAATTTATAACTGTTTCTGTGACCAACAAATATTATATTGCATCATAGCAATTGCATTCCTCTGACCGACATATATTCAACTACATCTTAGCAAAAACCTAGAGCCGGTGGAAGGGAACAAAGGGATTGTAGCTTGTGGGTCCCCTTAACTTCTGCATCTTCCGTTGTTTGTAGGTGTTTTCATTACCAGCAGGAGAGGGAGGACTGCACTCTCATGTTGTTCCAGAAATGAACACACCTTAACCAGCAAAACATCAACCCCGCTAATTGGGTTTTGAGACCCCTAAGAATAAATTTGCTTGATGGCAGAGAAGATGAATCTTCTTAGACACAGACTGCGTGCAGATTGTGATGTTGGACACCTGCTCAGACCCAACACACTCAGGGCTGATTACATAAAATGCTTAAATACAACAGCTCAGGGAGGAGGACAGATCCTGCTCTGTCTTGTGTTAGTAGCAGAGATAGAGAGCAGCTCAGATCTTTTTCATCTGGGGAAAATGACTGCTCCTGTTGTAGAAAATACCAAGCAGTTTACATCAATTGTCTTTGCATATTAAGAGACTGATGGCAAAAAGGCGCATATAATGTAAATTAGGCAAGATTTACCAGAGTAAGTGGAGTTCTTCAGTAGTGTTTGGTGTCTTATCTATGGGCACTAGGCAATTTTTTTTTTCAATTTGCAGTGATACTGTCAAATATTTGGAGGAATAGGAACAATACTGGAAAATGAAAGAACTTTCAGCAACTATGGAACTGGAGAGATGAATCCTGGTTTCATTTTTAAAAGCAAAGTAGAAGTTTAAAACAGGGAGAGGGGTTGTCCTTCACTGTCACTGCCCTCTTTTAGCAGGTGTCTTGTTTTATTGATAACACTCCAGATTATAAAAAATGAATCCAAGTTTCCTGAAGTGATTAAAGCCTCATGCTGATGCTTGTTTTCTGTGCTATAAACCCTCTGAGTCTAAGTTTGCTGTAAGATGCTGTGATAGTTCCCTTGATTTGACTTGGCCATGGTGAGAAAAAGTTAGGGAGCCTTAAATTTCTCCGGATTTGCCTTGGAGACTCCTTAGGATAGGTGGAGAGAACAGAGGTTCTCAGAGCACTGCTCCCTGGGCACCTGGAAAGGAGGGATGAGCACTTGGGTTGGGGCTCTGCAGGTGAGTGAGACATTCAAAACAATTAATTGCTCTTGCTGTGTTAAATTGTGCTGCTGGAGAACACAGACTTGTGTGGAGGAATATTTCTTATATTTCTTGACTCACTTAGAATTTCATGAGGCACGAGCTCGTCCAGGATTGCTTGTTTATTTCAGCTAGGAACCAAGGCAGAGCTCTGTAGCACATTTAATTAGATGGGGGGAAGGCAAAGAATTTTAAGATAATCTTATCTTCTTTGCCTCATCATGACCCTCAAATGTAAAAACACAAAGCAGAGCCTGATGGTAAGCCATTTTGTTTTTAGGACAGCGTGCATGAAAACAATGCAGTAATATTTTTTCGGTTGAATACTCCTGTGAATTCTTCTGTGTATATGACTAAAAAATGTTGTTGTGTAATCTTCTGAAAATTAACCAGGAGATGTAAAAAGGCAGTCTCACCTGGTCTTTTTGGAGGAATAAACTTTCATTCCTGTGATTGTTGAAAGCAGATAAAGAAGTACAGGTGCAGAGAACCTGGGTCCAAATTACTCACTGCTGCAATATTTAGGCAATAATTAGGATTAAGGCTGGGAATGACAGTATAAAAGCAGTCAGAAATCAAAGAGCAATGGATTTCGTATTGTGGCCTTTTAATTCCAGTTCCTCAGAGGCTTTTGTGTACATTTAGGGAGGGGAGGATAATTGACTGCTAATCCTGCTTGCAAGAGCAGAGTCCGAGCTGGCAGAAGGGATGAGAGGGTGACGCAGAACCAGGAGGGAGTCCTGTGAGATTTTGTGTGTAGATTTCCATCTTCTGCTCAAGCACCAGTGTGCAGCAAATGCTGTAACTACGTATCACTCTTGCACAGAAAACAGAAATGTCAGGACTGTGCACTGTCATTGCAGCTGCGAACCTTCTTCTGCTTTATCTGAGCCAGCTTGCTCCTTTGTAACCCAAAAACCTTCAGATTTGTGCTCTGCCCTTGCAGTGAGGGTCAAAGAAAGTGAGGGTCACCCCTCAAGCCTGGGGGTTGTCTCTACAGCTACTTGCTGTGTGTTATCTGTAGTGTCCAGGGCTTGTTGAGGAGCTGGGGTCCTGGTCTCCTCCCGGCAGAAGGATGTGGGCAGAGGACAAGACCGTGCCTTAAGCCTGTTTTTGCTAATTCTACATGCCTGAACAAGTCATTACTCCTATATAGTAAACTCCCTGTCTGTGAGCTTAACAATTATGAAATAATGGTTGTGTTCTGATAATGAGACACTGATGGGTATTCAGCAATGTCTGGGTGATGAGAGTGAAGTGATGAGCCTTATAAGGATGTTTTGTAGAATGGGGGGGGCAGAGGGGGAATGTTCACCTGCTGGGCTGGGCATAAAAAACCTCTCTAAGGAGGACTAAACCATCAGGCTGCATATAGGTACCTTGGTCTAAGAGCACTCTGCATCTCTCCTCTGTTCAGGAAGGGAATCAAGATGCTCTACGCCAGAGAAAGATCCACAGTGCACAAGAGAAAGCTTGATTTCCTTACACAGTGGTATGTACAGCTTTTTATTAGCTATCTTGCACTGCAGTGAAACTCATCCCAGTGATAATCATTCCCAGGGCCAGAGAAATGAGTAAAATTCAGGAGCAAATAACTGCCTTTGTGGTTTCATGAGGACCTGGATGTCTTTGCACTTCTAAATTCTGGCATAATAAATCCTGAAGTGCTTTTTTGCTCGCAGGAGACGTGATTAATACAGCTGTTAGCTGGTGTGTCTTTTAGAGGAAACAATTGGCAACCCCTAGGTGGATAAGCACCGGAGGCCTGGAAACCCTGTGATTTTCTCCACATTTGAGAAGCCAAGGGATAAAATAAAAATGATATATTTTTTCTCGTTAAATCCAGACTGGGACATGAGGTAAAGACAGTCACTTCTGCAATAAGCATTTTGGAACATATCTGTTAAGGTGGAAGTTGCGGCAGCTCGCCCTGTTGCCTCCTGCCCACCTGCATGGGCAATGAGGGACATCCAGGTGGACAAGAAACGTTTTCCACTCAACAACAATTCTGCAAGGGGAAAAGAGGGCCTGTGGGGGATGCTCAGACATGCTGAGCCCTGTCAATTTTATGCTATAAATGCAGCCTTCCCTTCTGCACATCCCATTTGCCCCACAGTGCAATCCTGAGCAGGACACTGTGACTTTACCAGGTTTCCCTTCTGCTTCTTCCAGCATAATCACAGCCACTGATTTCTGCTTGTTTGCAGATCTAGTTTGCAGCTGGAAGCTCAAACTGCCATTTATTTTCTGTATGAGTTCCTAATCTGGAAATGGATCTAATTTGCTTTACTGAATTACACGCAAATTAAGCTAAACACATTGTGTGATGTCCGGATGCATTGTGGGGCTTTCATGAAAGAGGAAAAAAAGCGTTTGTCATTGCTGTGAGTTTCTTCTTACCTCAATATCAGAAACTTCGTGTTCTCAAAAATACAAAATGTCTCTATAAACAGTGGAGTTTTTCCTTGGGGCCAGGAGCTGGGTAGCTGGAGCTGCATCTATTTCGCATCTTTCATCCTCTCAGCCATAAAAGAACATCCTTGCCAACATCCTGAGCTCTATCCCCTTGCAGTTCCTCCCCTCACAGTTAGAAACCTTTTGGTTATCTGCAATATTGCACTTGATAGTATTATTAAATAGTTCTGAACATTTTCCTTTTGGCAATAGCTTCTTTCCTCTCGAATGGAATTTTTTTTCCCTTGTTGTAAATCAGCTTTAGAGCCTCGTACATTTAAGGAGAGTAAATACCTCACTGCTACAAATGAGACAAGTATTTTGCATTTTCATTTCCTGATCCATCAGGGAAAATTTTGTGCAAAACACAGGAGAAATGTCAAAGTGATAAAATAGCATTGGTTTTGGTTCATTCTCTGGTTAGCACAGCTGACATTATAAAAAGCATCTAGCACTACTCAGACTTTGTGGAGACTGAATTCAAAGAGGGCAAATTCTTTATAGATAGTACTACTTTTCAATGACCAATTGTACTCACTGACAAATACACATCACCTGAGTTTTTTTACATGATTTCTTAGTTTACTGATTCAAACCAGGTCTGAAGCATATTTCTTCTCTTGGAAAGTTTGCTGTTTGGATGTGGGACTGTCACAATCCCATGATGGGGTCACCACCTACATTTACAGCCACAAACATTGCTTTTAGTTTCCTTTCACCAAATCATGTTTATTCTGAGACAGTAGAAAAGCCTTTCCTCTTCACAAAGGCTGTTTAACGGGACTGATTTGAAAGACCATTTTTTTTAGCTGAGAACAATTAAGAACTCTAACAGCTTAACTAGCTGTGATAATTAACAGTTACGAAGCCTATCTTTGTGGAAAATACAGCACACTGTCCTATTTTAGTCCTACCATAATAAGTAGTGAGAAAAAAATTAAATACCCATTGCTATCCAGAGCAGTTCCCTAGCATGGTGAGCCTGGTGGAGAGCCCACACGGGGCGTGAGCTGCTGCAGCAGCCGTCTCTGCCCATGCAATGCGGAAGGTTTGTCATTTCGGCGAACACAAGCAATAAATTTAACTAGTCATCGTGATGCAAGAAAAAACTTTTGGCAGCCAATGCGGAAAAGCGTGCTACTCCCTGCTCACAGGAAGCGGTAGTTTTATGTAAATAACTCCTGGGTCAGCCTTCTGGGCTCCAGCAGGTCTCCTGACTGTTTGCAGGCAGTGGCCCAGGATGTTGGGGAGGCTCCTGGGCAGCAGCCCCAGGCTGTGGCGGTGGGGGGCTCGCTTGAGCACCTGGGACCCCCGCACCGCTCCGCCGCTCCTGCGCCCCACCAGAGCCATCAGCGACAAAGCCAAGGGTGTGCAGGATGCGATGCTCCAGACAGCTAATCCAGGTGAGTGGAAGTGCTTTGGTGGCTGTTTCGTGCTGCAGAATGGAGGGGAAGGTTTTTTTTTTTCAAGAAACTGCTAGAAAATGACCCTTGTTCCCATCTGTGGCTGTGCTACCGCAGTGCTGCATTTATTGGGGTTATAAACACTCCTGAGACATGGAGAGAATCTAGAGTTCCAACTAGCATGGTGCATAGGGATAAAGATTTTGGTGTTAAATAGTCCTCTTCCTATGGTGGCAAACACAAACTGATGTCTCATGTCCCGTAATCTGATAATTAAAAAAGAAAGTAAAAGTTCCTCCTCACACCCTGCTGCCGGGTTTTTGGAGGAGGATGGGTGCACATTCGCACATGTGCAGGGGTGGTGCTTCCTGCCACTGCCATGTCCCATCCCTCCCCACCCAGGGCACATCGGAGGTAAGGGGTATGCCAGCTCAGGCAGGGACACTGGGATGGCTCAGTGCACTAACTTAGAGGCAGTGGATGGGTTTATTGCTCCTTCCAGTGAGAAATAAGGTCACATCCATGCTTGGGCATCCTTCTAGCCTTGCCTTCCCACCAGAGAGCTGCTTGGTGCCCCGTGCAGATGAAGTCTCTGTACCAGGCAGCCCTTCCTGCAGTGGGCAAGCTCACTGGCACAGAGTTTCTCTTTTAATCCACACCAGCACCTCCTTGTCCCTGCCTTTGCAGATTCCTCACCCTAGTAAGACTTGGCTGTGTGGTGCTGCCAGTGCTCCCGTGGGATGGCTGTGGGTCTCCAGAATGGGACTTTGCCCTCCTCTTCCCTGGGATGGAGCCTGTCCTTTTATCAATCCATGCTACTGCTGGCTGCAGATCAGATTCAGACTCTAACTGATATTTCAGATGTACCTCTCCTGGTCTCACTGGCACCGTACAAGAAAAAATAGGAGAAGCAGGAGATTAAATTTACATGGGTGTAGGGAAGCCAAGATTTACACCTGGAATTATTCAGCCACTCACAAGACCTGGCATGCATGAGCAGGCCTGGGGCCAAGGCACTTAATGTAATTTCACCATCTCAGCACACGCAGGAAGAGATGCTCTGTGCCCTGTTCTGTATCTGCAGTGATTTCCTTTCAGCCAAGCACCAGCAATTTGGCAACAGTCAGGGAGTAGGGGACACCGAGACCATGTATCTTTGAGTCCATCCTTTCCTGCATGCCCTGGTCACCCACAGGGCACTTCTAAACACCAGTCCCATGTTTGCAAGTACAGGGCATCACAACCCAGCATCTTGTGTGCGCCCTGCCTGGGTGTGTGAGCAGTCCCAGCTGCCTTGCAATGATTGCCTGTACGGGTGTGCAAGGCAAAAGCCAGGATTTGGGCTGGCAATTGCTTACCCTGTTTCCACAGGCTCTCCCTGCCACTGGCCACGTTGTGGCCTGTCATTGGGCTTGTTTCCGTCAAGAGGCTCTGGAGTCTCTTTCTCATCATGCTCACAGTGTCAGCATGCTAATGGCATCACTGCAGTAGTCTGCTGGGGTGTAATGTATCATCATTAGGGTACAGCAACGTGGTACCCAGCTTGCATGAGAACGACAGCCTCCCACCAGGCTGTATTTTAACAGACCTCATCTCTCCATCAGCACTTTCCAAAGGAGATGCTGTCGAGGAGTTATTAGTGCTGCTGGCAGTTTGCTGAACTCACTATTTAAAAGCAAAATGTAAGTAGGGTGAGAGCATGCTGTGGGCTTGGGGTGACTTCAGCCCCACACCCCTTCTCCCCCCTCAGTCAGGAAGGTTGGGGAGATTTTTAGTTTACAACCTACTTAAAATAAAGAAAATAATTAAACAAAAATCAAATAAGCTCCAAATATGACAAAGAATCTGATATCAGCTGCTGAATCCTATTGACATTAGAAAGCACATTTGGCTCTCACAAAATAGAAAAGTGGTATTCTGAACTTTGAATCCTTTTCCCCTGTAACTACAGCTTTTTTTTCTTATTCCTCTCCTTAAGTTTAGCTCACTGTTTTCTTTTGTAAAATCTCTTAAAGGTTACAAGGCATTCAGAAATGAAAGAAGGCCTACAAATTTTGATAAAAAGGTCTTAGTATGGGCAGGACGCTTTAAAAATGAGGAAGATATACCCAAGTACATATCGTAAGTATATGTAAGACCTTTTTTTTTTCTGATATTAAATTCATTTTGTCTGAATGATGCTTTTGGATGTGAACAAACAGATTGAGACAGCAGCCTGCATTAGTCAGAAGTGTGCTCACATGGTAGGTGTTTGTGGACTGCCGCACCGATGGGTCTTGCTGCTACTGGTGTCCAAAAATAAACCCAGCTTTTGGGAGCATGAACTTCTTGTTATACCTTGTGAAGTAAAGTGGATTCACTTATTTTAGATATCATAAATTTCAGACTCAGCTGAAGTGTCTTTTGTAAGGCAAGCGACTTTGTAGCTCAGAAGTCACCATGGTAAAACATCATCCACTTTGGGTTTTTAATACGCTTTTATAGTTTTTATTGATTAGCAATTAATAATGTTACATACTTTTTAAAGCAAAGTTAGGGCTATACACATCTCTGGTGACAGACATCTGCAAAGAGTTCCTCATGTCTGGTCTGTGGTTTTACACCCTTGTCAAGGTATTTTGTTAAAGGATTGTGTTTCGTTTTGGAGACCTAATACCTCCTGACTTGTGGTGTCCTGGGGTCTCCTCCACTTGACCTTCCTCTTGTAGATGTAATGAAGTCCACAACTGGATACAATTTCATGAATGACTCAGGTTGTCACGTTGTAGTCTCTTGCAAGTGTGAATGGTCAGATAAATGCCGTGAGTCACCCATGGAAGGTGATGGAGATTTCTCAGCAAAGGCTGTAGGAAGCTGCCTGGGGAGATAACTCTGGACAGATGGTGCAGTCGTCTGCTCCAGCTCAGGCTCAGCCTCCAGCTGCAGTAAATGCTGGCAGGGTTGGTACCAGCTGCTTGGCAGAGGGCTACGTGGTGGTGAGACAGGGCTGCAGAGCACCTCGTGTATCTAAGTTGGAGATGTAGCCATGGATCCAATCACCACTTGCTGTGCCTCTTCGCTGCTTGAAAACTCTCCCATTGCTCTCAGCTAAGATGTCATACATGTGCCTTTATTCCACTGAGGGTGGCACTGCCTGGCACCATGGCATGCCCCCAGTGTCTCCTGGTGGCCCTATTGTCTCCTGGTGCTGTGCAGCACCCCACTCTCTGCCCTGCAACTCTCAAGGGTGGACCCCTTGTAATGCTATTATCACAATGAAATTACTTTTCTGTCCTTGTCATTTATCAGCTGTTCACTCTCACACACAGTGAAAGAAGATGCAGGGGCAGGGCTTTTTGCTACTGTTGATGTCAGCTGTTGGGAGTAACAATACCTGTGTGTGGGAGGGTTGGCCAAATCTTTCCCACATAGGCAATTTTTTTGAGTCCTCTAAGCACTTGCAGAAAGAGAAGGTTAAATTCATAGTACTTAAACAGGCAGTTGCTGGAAAATTTGAGGATTCATTACGCAGCTCCCCATGATCTCATTTCCCACATGCTGCTGCAGGATAGAAACTCTGCTCTATTCTCCCCAGGTCTGAGGTTCTCGATGCAGCAAGGAACAGCGTGAGAATAAAGGTTTGCTACATCATGATTGCACTGACCTTACTGGGCTGTTTGGCTATGGTAATCACAGGCAAAGAAGTGAGTATTTTTTCTGAGTGAGGTGAGCTGACCCACTTAATGTATGGTCTACGTATGCTCTCTTTTTAAATAAGCACCTGGGTGACTTCCAACCTTAACCATTCTGTGATTCTGTGACAAATAGCTTTTGAGATTATGTTCATATTAGCAATATTTGCATGGGATCATATTGCCCCATTCTCCTGAGGCGAGAATGACATAGGGAAGCACAACTTGCTTGTAAATGTGTTCCTTCTGACCCATTTTGTCATAAACCTGCGCACCGCAAAGTCCCCTTATCATAGTGTTTCAGCAAGAGGCCAGTCCAAAGGTTGTGGAGCAGCTCAGACAACGTCAGCAGATCCTGGTTCTGCCCTGCGGCCACGGGCAGTGGGGCTCCCATGGTCCTGCCCACCTAGCCAGCATGCCACCACAGCCAACAGGAGATGTGATACTTGATTCTCCCATCTCCCTGGTGGGGAAGGAGGGTCTGCATCTAGACTAGCATGCCCCAGCTGCAAGTGCAGTGCCCTTCTTGCTACCTGCCAGTGCACTTGTGAACATCATGAGTGTAACTTTTCTGCTAAAGCTGAAAATGATGACAATTTGGTAAAACAAGGAAACACATTAATGTCTTTCACTACAAAATATCAAAAAGGACAGTAGATATCAAAGCAAGTGGTGCAAATGTAGGGAAATTTAGTGGTGGGAAATGTGCGCATGCCATGATTTTCACCATTTCTTTTCAAAGGCTGCTAAAAAGGATCATACGCTGCTGAGGATGAATGAAGAAAAGAAAGCAAAATGGAGGGCTGAAGTGGAGAAAGATCAGGAGGCAGCTGCTATGAAGCCACAATGATCAGGAACAGATTTACTTTAACAGCAGGAGATAAGTGATTTGTACACACAGGATACGTACCTGTCTTCATTTTACCCTTTGGTACTTCTTCCCTGTAACTCTCTCAGGGTAAAGACTTCAGTTCTTAAAAACTGCTCCATATGAACTGTGAAACTCCGATGGAAACTCCAACAGTTGCTTTCTGTGGCCTCTGGTCTTTGTCACTGGGGTTCAGCTAAAATACAGACATCTCTAAACTGGTAAGTGTGAGAGAGATGAGTGCAGGACTCCCCACCTCAGGATCAGCTTTTCGTGGTGCTGCATATTCTCAGCGTGGCTGTGGGCTGTCTGCTTGCAGCCAGGAAGGGTGCAGCCCTCTGTCAGGGAGCATTCCAGGCTGTGAAATTCCCCTAATGCACACAGTCTTGGCCAAAGTGACCCGGAGCAGGGGGGAAAACAAGTCCGAAATGTCTTCTGAAACCAGAAGGAGGTCAAATATCTCTACCTCTGAGCCTGCTGCCATTGCTGTCCCCTTTCCCTCCCCAGTCCCTCACAGGGCCCAGTGGCAGGAGGAGAGGGGGGACACAAACATGGAGAGGGTCTGGGGAGATGGAGGAGTGTGAGTAGACCCTGGTGACTGGCTTGGACCAAAAGGGGCTTTGGGCCAGAGGAGTTGCTGGTGATGTCGAGTGGCAGCATGGGTTCATGGAGCAGTTTGGTGGCTGTGGGGCAGCTGCCCTCCCAGTAACCTGCACCCTGCAAAGGGAGCCGGGCAGGATGCACAGCTTGTACTGCTGCACTTCACTGGGTTTGCTTTTTCATCTTCTGCTTCCAGTCATTGTCATGAAGGCTCTCTAGCACTTGCTTAGTTGTGATTTTAGTCAGGATTAATTGTTAATACATGGTTTGCTAAAACTGAATTCTTTTTAATCATCATAGTTCATTAACTTATAATAAAACAGCTGTCCAATTACATCTAAAACAAACACTTCTCTTCACAGCTTCATTTAAAGTGTCACCAAGCTCTCTGGGATGATGTTTAACAAATGGGAGAGATCATAATGAAATATTGGAAGTTACATTTTCACAAAGTGATTAAAGTTTAAGACAGGCTTCTGTTCATCTTTGTGGTCTGAGACTCTGTGCATCATTCATAAACCTTTAATACCCGTAAGACAGGCCCACGGAAATGGGTGTGCTCAAAAAACAAAACTCAACCATCTTACGCTAGCCACCACAGCAAGTGGCAAAAGCTGTAACCAAGCTCAGCTTTTGTGCTGTGCCATGAGAATCACACCAAGGTTTTGCTTTGCTGCTGCATGGTTTGCTACTTGGGCCGGGTGTACTTGGGTTCCAGCAGAGTCTGGAAGCTCCCACTCAGGTCTCTGGGGTTTATTGTGCCAAAAATCATGTCCAGTTATTGCTAATGTGTTACTACATGAACAAACTGCTGGTAAGGATGGGCTTATTCATCCCCAGGGCTTCGGCAGTGGTGAGTGGTCGGCAGTTGTTGGGCTCCAGGACTCTGTCTCCTGTGTCTGTGGTCATTTGGTGGCTTCTTTTTCCCCTTTGAGGCTTTTTAGGAGCATTTTTCTCCATGTTGCACACCCTTTTAGGATGAGCAGTATGTGTTAAGGAGATGTTACATCTGCCACATCTTGATGTTCGCAGTCCTTGTTTCCAACTCATAGACCCGTGCAGTACAATTTGCAAAAAGAGAAGTCTTCTCCCTGTAGTATTCCTCATGAAGCGCATCTCAGGAAAGTGAAAATAATGGTCTAGGACAAGTACAGAGTGAGCAAGTCACTGCTGAGAAGGCACTTTTGCCTGCACAGGTAATATGTGATCATTTGTTTTACATGACCTGGTTTTCTTGGTTAGTGCAATAAACCTGAAGAATTTCCTCAAAGTTAATGTTCACTTGGAGATGAACTAAAACACCTCTGCTCAGTCACTTAGATTTTTTTAATTCTTAAATGGCCTTCATGTGCCCTTTTTAAGAAGGCACAAATAACACTTAAAGGAGACTATTTCGATGCTCATAAACAGAATCATATCCATATTCTGGAATTCCCTGACTTAAGCAGAAAAGAAGATGACCATAACCATATTTAAAGAACAAGCAAATTAATCGTGATTTGTTCCATTCTGTTCTGCACTTCTTTGTGCCTGCGGGAAGAAAAAAAAAAAAAAAACCTGCTTCAGGTATGAGTAATTATCAGATCCACTTGAATAACCTCAGCCTCTGTTGACTAGTGCATAAAGCTGCTGCATTACATGTTGTCATTAAGAAGAAGGAAAAATCATTTCTTCGTTCCTGAGCCAATGATGGTGGGCCACTTCTGAGTGATCAGATGACCCAGGTGCTTTTGGGCTCTTACAAAGAGCAATGAACATTATGTAGGGAATAATCCTTTACCAGTCCCGGCTACAAGATCATTCGTTTTAATATAGCAATATTCCCCCCAGAATCAATCGGACTAATGGCTGGCTGGCACTCACTCGGTCAGTGACAGGCGGCTGCTCGTGCTAGTGTAGCGCAGCCTCAGCTGGAGCCGTCCCCTGTAGTTACTGGAGATGCCAGCAGAGGACATCGTGCTGCTGCTACCTCTCCAACACTGGGACTTATCACTGCTTGTTAAAATCGGTTTCCATCTGTGTTTGCAGAGTCCTTTGACTCTTCTCTTGAAAAGCTTCTAATTAACACAGCTTCCTGAATGTGTAATTGGCCAGTCCTCAACACCTTAGGGTTGTGGGGTTTTTTATTTCTCTTCCCATCTATATTGCTTCAGGGTCACACCTGATCCCACAGTCATTTAAAAAAGGGATGGGAGTTGTTATTAGGTAGGAGACATTCTTTCCTATTTAATAACATGCCCTGTATCTCCCCTTCCTGGCCCTGAGGACAGCGGGAGTTGGCTGCTCTCTGAGGCAGGGGATGGAGCTGAGAGCGCGCTGGTTTGTCACGGTGCTCAAGCAGACCGGGGGTGAGTCCTTTCAGCTCTCGTCTCCTCATTTATCACTCTACATTAGGAGGAAAGAAAGCTTCCTACCTTGCAGGACTTTTGCCATTTTAATGAACTCCTACATGGAAATGGTTAACAATGAGCTTTTGGCTCTTGCCATACAGGCTTGCATTGCAGTAATTACTGGGGAAGATTTTGCCCAGTAGCTGCAGCTAATCTAATTCTGCTTCCATTAAAATCAATGCTGTGATTCCTCCTGGCTGTGGAATAAAGCTATCATCCACTACTTTTGGAAATCCCTCTGATTTCCAGAAGGTCGGCTTCCTCAGGGAGCCTGGTTGCTCTGGGACAGAGCTGAACGCACTTGAGCTTTCCTCCGCCGACGGGGTGAGATCAAGCTTTCATACAGGGCTCTGCGTGGTGAGCATCCCAGTGCCTTGGAAAAAGGGTGTGAGATGGGAAAGTCTGAGCTCAGGAGATCTCAGTCCCTTCCTTGCTTGTTTTGCCTTTCTCTTTGACCTGCTCAGGGGATTTCTAGTGACACTTGGTTTCCTTCCATCCATCTGTTATGTGCAGCTTCTCTCCTCGTATGCAGCAGGGCCCACGTAATCCTGCACTTGAAAAGAACATTTTCCCTGGATGCAGGTGAATTTTTGTCATTCAGAAATATCTCATCTTAAAGAATTGCCCATTCTTTCAGTGTTTAATCTGCCACCAACCTGGGAAACTCCTGCTGATTTTAAGGCTGAATGCACCCAGCTTCTGCTTCCAGGCACTGGACATTGTCTTCAATATCGAGTATAAAACATCCCATCTCAACTCCTTCCTGTGTGTGTATAGTTGCCCCTCAGCTATCTTTTGTAGTTGGATTCCTGCTATTTTCAAAACACTTGTTGTTTCTGACCTTTTGCTTGGTGGGTATCACTGGCTTACTGGCCAAATAAGTGATTGACACTGTAGTGAATTTACCTCTCTATCAAGTGATTTACTAGATTAGGATACTCTTCATAAAAAATCTGAATAAATATTATTAGCATAGAATCAATAATCTGGTACTTTTGCAAAAAGTAATGATGTAAGAGCCGCTCAGGCTTTTACTGACCACCCCAGAGAATCAAAATTCACTGTGGTGATGCTTCAGAGACTTGTTCTGTCTGTGCCTGAGGCACCAATGCCTACAGAAGCGGCATGGTCAACTAGTGGCTGCAAGTCTGGGGAAATGTTTTTGTTCCTGGGACTGCCAAGGATCAGTTTAAAGGAGATTCAAGGTTGAAGGCCTCCTCCTTCCAGCTTGGAGCAGCCTCATGCTTCCTCCTTTGCTCAGCATTGTTGCAGCAAATAAGCTCTGGCTGCTGCTGGCCCACAGGAGAGCCCTGCAGCTCTCTGGGATCCTCACACCCATCATGATTTCAGAGATAGTTTAAACACCATTCTCCTGTTTAGATTTGGCACGAAGTCACTCTAGACTAGCAGGGAGGCAAGACCAATGCTCAATAATTTGAATTAATTAATGGATCATTCATTAATGCACTGAGGTAGCGTTAAAGCAATTTTCCGTGGTTAAGTAGTTTGACGATCATTAATGCTGTATGATTTATTACAAAACTACTGTGACTGTCATATGATGAGTAGGTAGTTTCTGAAGGGCTCAGTGCTTTAAATGGACCTGAGCATTTCACTTCTCTGCTCTGTGCAGGATTAAGACACAGACCTCAGCTCTGTGTGGGTCTGGCTGGTTCCACACCTTAGCTGTGCGTGGAGGCAGCCTTCTACAAGGAAACCTAAAGCTCAAATCTGATTCTTCCTCTGAAGCATTTTATTTCTTTGGTGAAGGGGTCCAAACCTTGAGCTATTTGGTCAGGGACTGTTATTTGCTGGGTATGTGAGGGCTTGCTGGGAAGGAGCTCAGTCTGGAACAGGATTTTTCAGGAAATAGCTGAGCTCACTCACTCATTATGTACGCTCTGCAGAGTGAGCAGAGTTATCAGAAACTGCTGGTGATGCTAGACCAGAAAATCAAGGGATCTGCATGCCAGTTTGTAATACACAGATGAAGTATGGTCCAGAGACTTTTTATAAATGAAATGGAAACCAAAACAGCCCAATGAATTAGTCATATGCTAGTTATGATCATTCCTGATGGCTCATGTTTCTGTTTCTGCAGACTGTATTAATGCAAACACAACTCACGTGGTGTACTGTGAATTGCACACAACTCCTAGCTCCCTGCTAGCTATTTCATCATTGTCTAAGCATTGTCCTGCAACAAATTTCTAACAGCAGGGCTAAAATCTTTAACCAGGTTATCCACCAGGGCTATAAAAATACCATTAAAGCAATGCTACTCCAGGGCAGATGGAACAATCTCCAAAATATGGTTTCAGATTGTACTAAGGGGCTGGAGTAAGCCTTGAAAGGTAGGAAGTCAAATACCCCAGCATTTCAGTGCACGAAGCCCCACGAGAGGGCAATTTTACTTGACAAACAAACCAAAGCAAAAGTACAACTATTGCATGTTGCGCCCTCCCACTCATTTCCTTTTTTCTTCTCCCAGAGCTGTTGTGCGGGCGGTGCGGGGGATGCTGTGAGCTGGGGACCACTGGGTGCCTGCTGCTGTGGCATGAGCCCACTCATGGGCAGGGGGATGCTGTGGGCTGCCAAGCACTGCACTGTGAAACTCAGCAGAAATGGGCAAGGAGCCGACCGTGCAGCTGCAGTATTTGATGTGCCAGCTCCCACAGCTTCTTTGTAGCTGCTAATACTTGGTGTTTGAGGAATTTTTATCTCCTTATGCTTGCTGCCTTTGCTGAATGCACCAGGGAAGCATTTTGAGCTCATTTCAGGTGAAGTCCAGGTGCCTGTAGACTTCCATGGGTGACAGCTGGATGTGCAAGTGTCTTCTGCTGCTGGGAGCACACAGGTGTCCTGGCAAGATGGGCTGTGGGAAGAAAACTGCACAGGATGAGGAGCAGAGAGCTGCTGCTCAGGTGGCACCGTGCGGGCAGCTCCCCAGGGGTGGCTGCTTCCCTCCCAGTGTCCTTTACCCAGGCCAAACTCTGGCCCGGCACCTGGGTGCCCTGTGGCAGAAGGTGCCATCCTCCTCAAAGCCAGGCTGTGACAGCCCAGCTGCTACGGGCATCCCAGGGCAGCTTCAGCTTCGCACGCACAGGTGCGAACTGCAGTCCCATGACCGGGGCCTCCACCTGCCCTCAGGGTGACAGGGCTGGGAACAGGGTGCCCAGCTTGGCAGAGAGTGGAGTGGTGCATCCCTCCTGCTGTCATGTCCTTTCTCTGCTCATCCTGCCAGCACAAGCAGTTGCTGCTGTTCATCTGGGCTTCCCACAACACACAGACTCTGCAATGTTCATGGGGTGGGAAGCTTGGCCTTTTTTTTGAGAAGCTCAAAACGTACAGTGGCTACTTTATGGCTGGCCAGACTTCCATTTGGGAAGAACTAGGACACAGTGTTTAGCAGAGCAGCCTGATCCCCGGTACTTGATTTTGGTTCAATAGAAATAATAATAATAAAAAGTCCTGGCAAAAGTGTGTCTACATATGAGCGTGAGTCATCCATCTCCAGAGCCACTTTCTGTGCACAAAGCAATGCACCAGCCTGGAAAATGATTTGCAATACCCCTCAGGTTTTTTTTTCTTTTACACATATATTTACATAAAGGAAAGTAAAATCTCTGCAGCCTACCTTTATCTCAAAAGCAGGTTTCCCTTGAGACAGTGAAATAGTGTGGCTGTCTCATCTGATGGATGAATGATGAAAATTTCACTTTCAGCCCTGTGGAAAGAAGCTGAAAGTTTTGAGCTGGGAAGAGGCAGCTGAGGCTCTGCTTTTCTACCACCTCTGCAAACTGGGGAATCTAACCCTGCCTCCCTCGATGGCTCTCAAAGGATGCCAGTGCCATTTCACCCATTTTAGAGGTGGGGTGATCAATGATGTGGCTTGCCTGGGGTTTCCCAGCAGCAGTCAGGGCTGCAGTCACTTGCCTTGGTCCCCTGGCTGTGCTCTGGACAACCACATGCCCAGCGGAGAGGGCTGCGTTCAGGGTGGCATGTTCTGTTTGACCCTTGTGCTGTGCTCGGTGTGACATATGCTGGGCTCAGCAGGAACACAGGTGGGTGCTGCCAGGGCTGTTTCATCCCCACATTTGCTGAGGAAGGCATGAGGGCTCCCCACAGCCCCTTTGCTTGCAGTGCCAGTTGTGGGGGATGCAGTGTGTGCAATGGGGCTGTGCAACGTGGACCCCAGGCCGCTGCACCCCTGGGAGCAGGGATACTGTGCAAGGGGACAAGCACAAGTGTGGGATATCACAAGCTGCACCAATTTCTCTTTTGCTTTTAAAGCTGAGGTCTCAGGATGAGCCAGATTTAAGGGCTGTGGTTAAAAGCATCTGGCTAGCTATGAACCTTTCTATTCCTCTGACTCCCTCCTCCCTGTTAATGTTTTCATCAGCAAGGAAAAATTATTTGAGTTTCTTTCTCAGGGATCATGACCTGGAAATTGAGGCAGCCCTCCGCATGCACTCACCAGCCCTCTCACAGAGGCTTGGCCAGGGTCCGGATGCTCTCACACAGCTTTGGTGCAAGTTCAGTGCTTCCCAGCCAATGCACTCCCTTGCTGCTCTGCATGCAGCAATACTTCTCCTACAAACAGCAATAAAACCATGTACTTAACCAATAAAGTGGGCATAGGAGCTCTGACATCCATGCACCAGAGCTGAGATAACAGATCCCTTGGAAACTAGCCCTCTGCGTGGGCTGAACCGATCTGATTCCTAACTGTACAGCCATTACCCTCCATTAGCCCCCTGCTGCCTTGCTGCACTCTCTGCAGTGTGCACTGCGTCCTGCACCAGCTCTTAGCCCACTATTAGCATTCCCAAGTCCTTGCACTGATCCTTCTGGATGCTGAGCAGCTGGAGCTGGGGCTCACTCTGCTCTCTCTTGCAGGAAGAGGTAGCAGTGCTCTGCTTATTGGAAAATTCACCCCAAATCACCCAGCTGCAGATGATGCAGCTCTCCTGGTGCTCACAGACCCCTGGGGCACTCTGGTGCTCACCAGCTTGGGGTGCTTGGCCTGGTGTCACCTGCATTCACTCAGGCTTTGCTGGGCATGAGGTGAGCTGTGTTTGCAGCCTGGGCTTTCCTGGCATGCTCCCTAGGGACGGGGATGGGCTCAGCAGGGAGCTGGAAAGTGGAGTCTGATGGCAGGCCAGGGACTCAGCACTGACGTGCACAGCTCGTTGCACATGCCGTGCACCTTGACTGACAACATACTTGTGCGTTTTACTGAACAAGTCACATTCCAGCCAATAAAACGCATTTCTAAAGGGGAAACCTGTCTGCCTGCCATGAAGTGTTGTGTTTAAATCAGTTACATGCTGTTTACCTGCCTCCTTAAAGCCAGGAGCAATTTTACAGCACTGGTCCTCGACAAATACCGGCCTCTCTCTGGAGAGGTGGAGGTGCAGGTAATGGTTCGTGGTCTGAGATGAGGGAGCAGGAAACGAGTTTGTGAAAGTGGCCTTACTCCGATGTGCAAACTTCTGGGTTTTTGAACTATGGGTTTTTTAGCGCTTAATTTTGTAGACCGCATTCTTTAGAAAAAGGATGGTGTGGTGGATGCTTGATGTTGCAGATGGTATCTGTAACACAGGCAGGGAGCGAAGCATAGGAGCTATAGGGCTGTGCAGCTCACAGCAGCCATGGAGAACTTAGTGCCTGCAGCAGAGTCGGGTGCACTCGTGTATGCTTAGCAGTACCACGCACCCACCAATTCTGCTGCTGTAAAACCCTGCAGCCCTTTCCTGCTCTCAGCAGAGGCGGCACGGCTGGTGCTCCCAGGCGCTGTGCAAGGGCTGAGCTGGGTGCAGTGCAGCGTGGTGCAGGGATGGCAGCACCTCCTGAGCCTCTCCTGAGGCTGAGAGCATGAAAAAGCTTTGCTGGCCTCTGGACAAAGGGATAGCAAGGTTTTTGTGGCTGAAGCACTCATGCTTCGTCTTAGCTGCCAGCTGTGTTTGGCTCCTAATTTTGGGCACTGCCACAAAACCAGCTGCCAAGGTGTTGTGTCCTGAGGTTGCCTCTGATCTGGAGCTCTGCCACATCCCAGCCCACCTGAATTCCCCAACAAATGCTCTGCTCTCGGCTAAGTGACACCCACGCAGACTGGCAGCCCCCGGTCCGAGGTGGGATTTTCTGACTGGCTTTGCTGGGCTCAGGGCAAAGCCACTCCTCCCCTGCACCAGCACCGATGTCCTTTCAGTGATTCCCCCCATCATCTCTTGTGAGAGAGGAATAGGGCTCCAACACACATTTTAACATACAAACCCACAGCCTGACATCCTTAGAAAGTTAACCTTGGTGCAAGAACCACTTCAGTGACTCCAATTTTAATTGTCTGGAGAATAGATTTTAACGTAGCTTGAAACTAGAGGCAGATTTGCATAACAATTGATCTAAAAGCTCCACTGCCTCCCACAGCCAGAACAAGGAAACGTGTTTCTGGTTGGTTTTATGTTTAAAGTGCTTCTAACAATGGAGCAATTCAGTGTTTAAGTACAATTTTCAGGTTCTACAACAATAGCCTGCTGCAGAGAAAACTCCCTCCTGGCATTTCCTCATTTCCAAAATGTCTCTTTCTAAAGTTCTGCTCTGAAACCTGGGCACATTTTAGCAAAAAGTTTCTTCTCCCTTTGGCTTACCATGGTGTTACTTGTTTAAGATTTAAGCAGTTCCAGAATACTGTTTTAATTTTTTTTTTCTTTCTTGTAGCAGAAAAAGCCATTAAGCCCAGATTCAACTTCATGAACATGAGCAAAATGGCTTTTATTAATGCCTTAGCTATGATGAGTGAAAACTCCAGGCTGTCAGCTCTAACTACAGGAAGACTCCCGATGCTGTGCTCAGGATGCATAACAAAAAAGGATGAGAAATTGCACGTCAACATGTCAGTGAAAAGCCCATGAAAGTGAGAACACACAATATATTGTTTACTAACTTCATGGTTCAGTCAGAATGTGAAAGCTGTCAAATGGGGAGGAGAAAGTGGGGCCCGAATTTCTATCCTGTTGGGCTTTCCAGTCCCTGTTTGACTTCTTCTTTTCCCCATTTTTCAACTCTCCAACTAGGAAGCTTGGGGTCCAGCCAAACAGCCGTTTGTCTACCTCCTTCCACTAGCAAATAGCAGTGCCCCTCCTTGCTCAGATTACCTGCAGCTCTGAGCAAATCTCTCTGGGCTCTACTGTGATTTGCTGGCAGCATCTATGGGGCCACAAAATCTGGTTTCTAGGTGTGGAAAGGGACTTGGAGTATTTTCACAGCCTCCATTTGGCAGAGCAAAGCTGAGCAGGGCTGCTGGCTCCAAAGAAACACAAATATTTCTACCCAGAATCCGCACCTCAGCAGCAGGAGCTACGCACTGTTTGTCTGGGGTTTTGATGTTGCACAGCACTGAGTTTACCTGGACAAGTTCGGCAGAGGCTGCTGAGGAGGCATGCTGTGGCCCCCAGGCCTGGAGAGGAGATGGAGCCAGCTCTTGCACCGGGGCAAGCAGTGCTGTGCAGCTCATGCCATGCACGGCCCCTCCACGGCAGTGTGGGGGCCAGCCAGGACCAGAGTTGGGTCTGCCCTGTTTGGCTCAAATAAGCACAGATGTTTCCTCTCCTGCTTAATTCTGTAGCATTCTTAGTAATACATTTCTATTATGTAGCTGGACAGAGACTGAATCCGGCCCCAGTTTGATCGAAGATACAGGAAGACAGCATGCTCACACCTCGTAGAAGCTTCTGTCTGCTCTTCCAGAAATGCAGCACTTTTTTTATTTTTAATGTGAATCTCTGGTTGCCATGGTTTCAGGGAAGCAGAGGTCTCACATTGCTGAGAGCCTCAAGCACCAGCGCGAGAGGTGTGAAGCTCCCTGGCTGTACCAAGGGGTTGATTTGGTTGCTGGTTTCTCTGCCAGCTTTGCCACCTCCAGCTGCAGGGAGCAGCATCCTCTGCCTAGACCTCAAGGGATTCCTTGGCTGTAGAGGTTGTTTCAGAGATTACACCTGCCCCATGTAGTTGCAATGCACAGGTACAAGCAGGTAGCTTACAGCTTCAGAAAAACATGGCAATTCGGTTTAAGAAAGCCATCCTGGCCAGGACTCTACCCACAGGTTTCAGCAGAACATGTGAAATCTATCCTCAGAGCCTGAAGATTTTCCAACTGCTGTGTGTTAGTGTTATAATGTATGTATGTATGTATGTATGTATTTATTTAGCATCTGGGCTGACAATCAATACACCTTGTTTCAGATAAGGGATTTTGACCTTGGTTTCTTTTACACTTGTGTGTGAAATCTTGTACCATTATAGGCAGTTAATCTGTTACGCACCCACGGAAGAGGCAAGTATTATTATTAGCTATCACCTTTCGGGCATCCATGAGGATTGAAAGCTGAAGCAGCCCATCAGGTGGCTTTCTGAGGGAGTCTGACAGCTTAGGAAATGCCCTTGGAACAGTTTCTGCCTTTGGTGCTGGCTGGTATCATGCTGATTAATCACTTTTAAAGTTCAGGAAATCCATAATCTGGCTGGAAAATGTTGAGAAAGCAAAATTTGCTCTGCAAGAGCAAACAGAGGGCAGTGAGCGGGCTCTGAGAGTAGGACTTGCTCCCATTTTAAATAGGTCTTGGTGCAAAACGCAGTTCATGTAGGACCCATAAGTGTGTCTATTTTTCCTTTCCTTGGCCTTTTTTTTCTTTTAGTGAAGAAGATTCTTTTGATTTTTCACTGTTCTTACCTTTCAGTGAAAGTTTTTGAAATAAGGGATGGTTTCCTGCTCCTTCCAGCAGCAACATGGGGCTGTGAAGGCAGAAGATCTTAGGAGGACAGGAGAGTTCTGCTCCTCCTCCTCATCTACCCGCCCTGCCTAATCTGCAGTGGCCACCAGCACCAGATTTGCAAGGGAATACCCATCCCTCAACTGGCGCAATTTCTTGAGTGCAAGAGTGACATAAACCAGGCTACAGTTATGATGAACAGCAGAAATAAAAGGGAAGAATTTGACCCTTTGCACTTTCCTCTGTGAGTAAATGGCGACACTTCAAACACAGCATCGTTAAAGTTTTCAGGAAAAATGGCAGCTCATATAAACAGAGGCCAATTCCTACTTCCATGTGGACCAGAGCCACCAAAATGACTCTTTTTATGGCACCAGCTCCTCCATCAGCAGCAGAGTGATTCCAAGAGGAAAAAATAGTCAGGGAGACAGGAAAGAATTAATCCACCTCTATTTTTTTTTTTTACCAAATTGAATAACCTACACTGGGGAGTTTCTAGCACTTCTAAATGGTTGACTGAAGGTCCAATTTATTTCCTGTCACGCTCTCACATGCTTCAGTGTGATGAGATCTGCCCTGCGAGCACTGAGCAGCCTCTCCTCGCACCGCTTGCACGTTCCACATGCACTGCCTGTGTGAGCCACACTGGGCTGTGAGCTCCTCACCCACATCCAAAAGCCCTGCTCACCCAATGTGCTGCCTGCCCTCACCCCTTGGGCATTTAGCAGGCTTTGGAGCTTGCAACTAGTCAGACAGTGGGTCCAGTTTTTTGGTTTCTTTGTTTTTGTTTTTACTTTTTTCTTCTTCTTTCTTTCCTTTTTTTTTGTTTACTTTTTTTTGTTTGTTTCGTTTTGTTTTGGAATTAATTCCTGTGTTTGCAGCTTTCTGGGGCCTCGCCATCACCTCCAGCAAAGGAAATGCAGCATGACCTGTCACTGTAGGTTACTTTTCTTTCTTTCAGACGTTCAGTGTAGCTCTGTCACTGGTGCAAGAACACTGTCTTGCTTCTGTCACAGGTATGTGGACATGAGAGACAGGGAGGGAAGTGTGGAAATGTGTAGAGGTGACTCTGATGATGCTGGGGTGAGGCTCCTTGCAGTCTGCAGCGTAGCTCTGGCCAAGAGGGAAGGCAGCCAGAAGGCAGCTGTATTTCTGACAAAAGCCATTTCTGAAGCACTTGATGATTTTCATAGCTTTCAGTTGATGTGAGCAGATGAGGCTAATCCAGGAAGGGCAGCCCAAAATGTGAGGCATTCCTGGAGAAAGCAGCCCAGTGCCAGGTTCCAGTGGGCACTTGAGCTGCTGCAAACCAACAGAGCTCTGCCAAATGCAATGCACAGGGGCCGTGCTGGCTGGTGGGGCAGGTATTGAGGCAGCAGCAGCTTGTCTGGGTGAAGAGGGAACCAATCCACAGTGCATCCCAACCCCACAGACCAGCAGGTCTGATGGGCCAGGACGTGCCCATAACAGAACCCAGCGTGTTGCCCTTGCCCATGCATATTCCTGTGCCCACAGGAGTCTGTGGATGTTTCAAATGCTCAGTTTGTGGTGTGACTGAATAACCCCAGTGGGAAACCAGTAAAATCTAGTAATCCCAAATTGGTGCTGAGGCAGCCCATGCCCTCCCTACCTCCTCACGGCCATGCTCTGGGTGTGCCATGCATTCAGATGCTTTCCCACGCTGCCTGCCCTGGATTTCCACTGACACCCACCTGGGTTGCCCGAGCAGGAGGCAGGGAAGGACTTCTGTGCTGTGCTTTCACATGTGCCATTGCTTATGAGGGTGATCAGCCTATAGCTGTTCCTGCAAAGAGAAACAAACAAAATGATAATATCCATAGCTGTGGAAGAGCTCTTGTGGAGTAGCAATAGACTTGCTTAAGCTGTCACTGTCTCATTAGTGGTCCGCCCTGAAGAAAGAAATCCATTATGCATGAAGGCTGGGAAGAGAAAGGGAGCAGTGGTATGTTCAATTTATTAGCCCAGGCACTAGTATTGAAGCTCAGTGGGATCCTCCCGGCCTGGGACAAAGTGCTGCTGCATAGGACATGGGCTGCACAGGGCTGCACAGCTGCAGCCCCGAACCACATGTTCCCATGGTGTTCATGGCTCATAGGTGTGCACTGGGGAGGGTCCCAGACACACTGCTGGGAGACCATTGCAGCTGGGGAAAGGCATCTGTGCAAGAAAAGACTTGAGACTCCTGTAATGCATGGCAGGAGCAGGAGAATGTGTCTGAATATTTCCATCAGCTTTTCAAATGTGTCTGAGCCCTAAAATCTGAAATTTGGCAGTACTCTCGAAAAAGCTCTGTAGAAATTGAAGAGCACATATTGGTAAAAAAGGCATCATTCTCCTGCACTGCACAGGGCCGCAATGCTGAAAGCTGAACAGCACATTACAGCATGCATAAAATTAGTGACATTGTGTTTTTGTTTCCTCCTTTGATTAGGAAAGCTTGTTGCAAGTGGTGTGTTTAAACAGATATTATGCAGGATAGCGATAACCAGTTTTAAGTCATTATACAAGCAGTTTAATTTGATGTTGCTCTATAAATAATCTAAGTCTATTTGCATGCATATTCTGTTGACAGGAAGATAAAAACCATAATTCCTACAAACAACATAACGATGTTATGTTGGTAGCAAAAAAAGAAGGAAAAATCTGCCATTCAAAACTTTATGGTTCAGTCATTAAAAAGTAGAACTTCATCACATCCAGTAAAATTAAAAGAGTATCCTCCAGCCATAATCTCCATGGAAGTAGAGAAAAGTCTCAACTATAAAAGAGAGGGTATGTTTTGCTTCATAGATGAAAATTCTGGCTGATTCCGGTGTTCTCTGGAACAGCTCATTGCATTGTTACAGAGGGTGGTGTGTCTTGGTGAATAACTTAGATATGCAAACAAAGTAAACTTCGTATTTCTTTGACTATTCTTTGTAAGAATGTCACATTCTTACAAAAGAAGAAAAGAAACTACTTTGTAGTTTGGCCAAGAGACCCTTTTAAAACAGATTTCTCTTTGTTGTGAGTCCAGATGCAAATCTGAATTCACTGGTGTGACTTAGGGAGCTCAAGGACCGTACTGCCCCTGAACAACTGCCAGCGCTGGGGAAGCTCTGCCACCACAGCAGGCTGCAGAAGGACAGAGCATGTCCTGCTGCCGCAGGAGGGGGCAAAGCCTGAAGGGAGTGGACATAACAGCTTCATTTTTACAGATGGCAAGGAAAAATCTTTTATTTAGAAGTTTCTTGATGCCCATCTTGAAGCTTCTACACTGTGCAGCCTCTACAAATTTCATCCATCTTGCTGCTGTTCTGCAAGAAAAGCTCAGCAGATTTTGCACCGAATAGGGTAAAATCAAGATGTACTGAGAGTCCCTTAAGTTTTAAGAGCTGACAAATGTGCAGATCTTTGATATTGTGCAGGAGCCATCCTGACCCAAAGAAATTCAAGCTTCCTGGATCGTTGAGTGCAAATCAGTGCATCCATTTCTTTCTGTGCCAAACAAGAAAAACCTACTTTTCCTGAAAATTTTCACTACATTTTGTGAAACTGGCTGATTTGGAGGTTCATCCCCCTAGCACTTGCAGGGGAACCTGGGAACCTCCTTAGATCTCTTCCTTTGCATAGAAGGTGAATTTTTTGAGCTCACATGGTATGCACTGCCTTGCAGTGAAGTTTCCTGGACAAATTTTCTTGTTGAAGTCTCCCACTCAGTCTTGAGCACAGGAGCCCCCTCAGCACAGGGCATCCTGGCCTTTTAGGGCTTGATTGATGCACTCATTAACCGTGCTTTGTGAGAAAGTGTTTCCAAGCCTGGAACGAAACCTGGAATGAGGCTTAGCTGTACCCAGCCATGCTCATCTCAGGGCCACCTAACCTGGCCAACACTGTGTTGATAAATTCTGTACAAAAAAGCAACTTCACCATGCAGATCTGTCTGGCAGGTCTCAAAAGCTTCACTACAAAGAAGTGACAGCAAATAAGGCTCATTCTCATCAACAGTGAGACAGAGATGCTGTCAGCAAATCCTTTCACTAGCTTCTAACTTTTACTTTTTAAGAGTTAAATATTGTTTTAAAAGAGTTCATCCTTCTTTCATGCTTTTGCTTGCTCAGTTTCTTCTGAATGAAACATTAAAGCTTACAGCTGGTGTTGACAGAAGGAGGGACTCAGCTTTTACTGTTGGTCCATTAGGTCTGCTGTTTGTTCACCATTCATTACCCCTTAAGACCTTGTTATAATTTAAGAAACAATTTCATCTGCCTGAAAAAAAAAAAAAAGAAGTATTTCTTTTCCAAAGCCGCATTTGCCAAGTCAAGTATGTATTACTATTCTGTTGAGGCACAGCATTGGTAAAGAAAGTCATTGTACTCTCTGGAGAACACAATTCGTTCATTTCACTGTGGGTGGTTCTTGATTATCCAAGTCAAGTTTCTTAATAAAAGATGCCTGTTGTTGGAAATAATAAGCTGGAGAATACTTCCATGATGTAATTTAGGAAATATTCTTAGCACAGCAGTTAATAACCCAACCATTTTAGAGGCTGCACTTGTCAGATTTTACATCTCAGTTTTGAGGCTATGAGAAAGTGCAGGGTCTCTCATCAGTTCATAAAAGGCAAACCTAAATGAAGTTTTCTTGACTTGGCCAAAACTTCCATTTGTTGCCACCTTGAACAGCTGAAAGTTTTTCCAGTTCCATATTACTTCTTTTTGGTTTTAGTTTTTGCTTTTAAAAAAGGGGCAATTACAATGCAGGACAGGTTCCTAATAAGGAACAAAAGGAATTAAGAATGGACAGCACAGAAATTCAGGCCAGGTCCAAGAGGAGAGTTGAACAAGTAAGAAAGTCAGTAAAAACACCTGGAGGTGAATTTTTAGCCTGCTCATAGCTTTTGTGAGGAATGATCTTAGAAATGTGAAACTACTAAGAGTTAATCCAGCTGAGAGTTTGTGTCCCAGTCAATTTATAGTTATTCTTCCATAGGGGAATATCCGTATGCCTATCATATTGGAGGCAGCAGGTGGGACTGGCGCCTGCCGTCTGGTCATGGGGGAGATGCTTGTGTTGCATTCATTAAACTAGATTTTCCAAAGAACAGCACACATAGTTGGCTGCTGCACTGGGTAGGCTTTATGTCTTCTTGGATCTTGGACATTCTCTCAGACTGGTAAACAATGACACTTTCCCTCTACTTCACTGAACACATCTGGAAATGGAGTTATTAAGCAAATGCCCTTTGATTCGCAGTGGGGAATGGTAAGTAGCTCTCTATGGGTTCACCAAATGGCATGCAATGTAAGAAAGCTAATAATTTATCAACATGCAGTATGCATTTATTGCACATCAGGACTTAAACTAAATTGGTCCCAGATCTGAAATAAAATATGAAGAGCAAACAGATGAGAATTAAAACTGTTCTAGTATGACGCTTCTGATCCCACGGGCACAAAGATGGGAGATAGGAAGAACTATCCGCTGCTGATCCCACCCACCCAGGAGTGCTCCACTGACCCAGGGAGCCCAGGATGTATCTAATTGACTCAGCTTTTTTAGCAAATGGGTAATTGATGGGTTATTAGTAAGTGACATTCTCATGGTTGGTTGGATACCCAGTGAAATCTGTCTGATGTGATGGCTGGAAGCACTGGTGGACTCTGGGCCGTTTACAGAGGGGCAGCAGTAGATAGAGCAGAAATGTACGTGGCCTCCTTGGGGATGCCCGGGCAGACATGTCAGAAAGGGTGACTTCTTGGGACAATTTCACTGTTCTGGCAAGTACAGTTTTTCACGGCCAGAACAGAAACCTGATGAGCACAGGCCAGCCAGCTCCTGTGCACTGACCTCCCTGTGCACCGACCTCCCTGCACTGCAGCATCCCCTGGCCATCAAATATTCACTCTGCTGCATTCTCTCAGTTCCATCACTAGCACTTTTCACTTCCTTTCCTGCTTTTCTAGCTGTTTATCATTTGTCTTTTCTGGGATTTGCTATGGTAGGGTCTTATCTTTTCTGTGGCACACAAAATTCTTTCTTATTGTTTGCGTTTGCTTTTTTATCTTCAGCATTAATGTGCTTGAAAAGGTTGTTGTGAAATCCTGCAGTTTGCATGAATTATATTAAGCCAGGAGAAGCTGAGAAACCTTTCCAAAGGAAGCAGAAATGCATGTGCAGACCCACGTTTTCCAGCCCGGGCCTCCAGCAAGCAGGGCTGTGCATTATGCAGACAGTATGCAGGATTGTCTTCCCCAGCAGCTCTGAAAGGCTTCCTTTATCCAAACTGTACAGATGTCTTTGCAATGCTGGACCTAGTGACATTGTTGTCTGATTTCTGTAACTCATCTAATTCATTTATATGAGTCAATTAATTCATATATAAAACTATATAAATAAGTTTGTCTTCCTTCTTCCAGTGATATTTTTCTGTCCAGCAGGAAGAAAGGCTCACCAAGCACTCCTTTCAAGAACCACAAAAATATATGGTGAAATATTCTTAAAAATTCAGAGATCGTCATTTACGAGAGAAAAAATACATTCTTCAATTCAAATAGTTCCTGGCCCTTCTCTATAGGCAATGTTCAGACCCTCAATGCCTAGCACAGGCCATCAGAATTGGAGGTCCATGCAGGAGCAGCTTTCATTTCGGAAGTACTCCTGCTTCTGTTTGGTGTCTCAGAGCAGGTGGTGGCGCAAGGAGAGCAGAATTTTGCAACACAGCAGTATGAGGCTGTGGCTCTGGGGGATCAGCCTGTGGTCTGGACTGCAGTTGAAATGAGACAGTAGAAAATGGGGGTGCATGCAATTTCAATGGAGTCTTGTACAAGGAGTGGTACAAGGAGGACCCATGTCCCAGCAGTTGCTGCTGCTGCTGCTTGGTCCTGCCTTCCCCTGTCTCCATAGCTCAGGACCTTCCTGGCCACTTCCCAGATGCCTTTTCATGTCTCCAGTGGGCCCAGGCTCCAGTCCTGGCATAGCAGAATGTTAAAGACACTGCAAAACCCACAGCCCACCCTTCCCTAGGAAAAGGATAAAGGAGGCATAGAAGGTTTCAGAGGATGGATGTCAGAATTCAAGAAGCAGCCAAAACACATAAGGGCAAAGAGAGGAGCAAAATTTGGGGAACTGAAGAGAAGTAGAGCATCTCTGCACAAGCACTGTGCGGGAAGGATTTATTCCAGCCCCGAAAATGACAGAGTTAAATGCAGGGATGTTGCCTCTGTGCAGTATTCTTCATCTGAGTACCTGAAATCATAGTCCATAGAATGAATGCATGGCTTTTATGTGCTTTACCCTGCCCCAGGATCTTCTAATGTTTCTAATAGTTGGTCCACATGGTAACTTTCTTGAAATCGCAGATTATCAGTGTAAATTAAGTTGGCTCAAGTTCTTAATGTCAGATGTAGATTTTTTTGATTGAAAGGTAGACTTCACATCAGAGAAAACTATATCTTCAAATCTGGCACACAGACAGACAAATGAGTTCTTTGCAAAAGGACTAGATCCTGTCAAATAATATTCATCTGCTTTAATTGTCGTGCAGCTGGGTTAAGCCTTGCCTCATTATGTTACCATTAGGTGCATGAATATTTTTTGACAAAAACACATTAAAACTGTAGATTGATCTTGGGGCACTGCAGAGACCATGCTGGCTTTCTAGAGTGCCTGGAAATGCTTTGTGTTTTGATGTGGAAGATGAAAGGAATGACAGTCTATTAGGCAGATGTCCTATGTGGTACTGTGCCATTTGGTATATCATGTTTGCAGAGAGGGATTTGACATGGAGCATGGTATGATGGAAGGAGTTCATAACCAGTATAAGTCAGGATACAGTAACAATACACTTGAAAAGACAAAAGATACATAAGATGAGAAGTTGCAAGTTTAGGTGACCCGAAATTTTTAATGGAAGATCTTTGATCTGTAAAAAGTCCAAAGTCTGGAAGGGAGGGGGATGGGTATCATTAATTTCAGCAGTTGTCTGTTCTCCTGCATCCATATATCTAACAATAAGACAGAAAATCTCTCTGTCCACAATAACGATGTGTAACAGAAACGTTCCCTGTATTGTAAATATTTATATTAGGTTGTCCTTACTGGTCGGATTTTAGCAAATAGACCAGTCAGCTTTTCCTGGCACAAGGCAGCCTAGGTGCTGGAAACTGGAGGAAGCTCAGCCTTGCTGAAGGTTCAGCTCTGCCTGGTAGTTATGGAGATAACTCAAAAAGCTGAAGTCACATGCAAGAAAGAAAAAAAACATACATATTATTTTAAAATGTGTTGATTTGAAGGGGGAGGGCAGAAACTTTATTTGCACATATTTTTATGTACGGTTCAGTTAAAGATCAGACTGATTGCCACCATGGGGGATTTTGGATTTCTTGACGCCAAGATACTTTGTTGTTGGCTCTGTGGCACACTTCTGTATAAACAGCAGTGACTGAACTTTAAGAGTACTTGCAAGTGGGTTTTAACTCTCTTGACTTAGCCAAGGGAAGCTAGCAAGGATTCAGCCTGCATTTTAATTACCACAGCATGAAAAGTGCGCAGCAGTGATCAGAAGGTTTCATAGCAGATGACTGGTATTTGATGGGGCACCATGGGGAGTCCACAACTTCTTCCTCACCTTCATGCCCAGAGCAGCTTTCCCCAATCACACTGAGGACACCAGTCATACCCTCACTTCATCTCTAGTTTCACCTACCTGGAAGTGCTTTGTTAGCTGTTGCTTAGGGACATAACTAAATATGGATCTACCTCTCATTTCTATGCAGAGACTCTGGCAGTGGCCTTTAAATTGTGATTTCTCATTGCAAAAGCTCCTTGACTGGGTGGAATTTTCCCTTCTGCTGTACCGGCTCAAAGCATCAGTCGGGTTTTTCCCTATTACTCTTGTGAACCCTAGCTCAGGTGCTTTCAGCATCTTATTTACAACATCACTGAGTACTCTGTTCAGTCTTGTAAAAAAAAAAAAAAANCTCATAACAAAATCTTTATTCTGTTTTATCTCTTTAAAATGTACCTGACTGGCTGGGATTATGCCTAGAATATTTTTAACTTCTCCTTCTCCTATCAAGCAAAATCAGAGCTCCTGAACGCTGCAGGGCTAGCTGCTGATTGAAGTGCAATCACTCTTAATAATTGCAGCCTGAGGGCAATTGTTTTCTGGCACTTCTGGAAGCCATGGCTAAAGCTGACCACAGGGCACAGTGGAAAGGCTTCATGGAGATGAGCACCAGGTGAGTTTGGCCCTCCAGCTCAGAGAGATTAGCTGGAAAATGCAATCTGCAGCTGATGGACTCAGGGAAGAGCTGGAAGGAACCAATAAATACGAGTCTGAGGCATAGAGAGAAAGGATGCTTAATGCTGATGGGCAGGAGCTGGAGTGGAGTGGACTGGGGGTATAAAGGTAAGTGAAATACAAGGGTGAAAAGAGAGGGATATGACAGCAGCCCCTTTCCTGGGGGGAAATGAAGGGTCCTAGCTCTCTCTAAGGTTATTTGCTGTGTACGAAGCAGCAGCTACCTGTGATGCTGCAGTGTTTGCTCTGTACCTTTAGTTTCAGGGTGAGCCTGAAGCACCCTTGTTTTGGGGAGGAGTATGATCTTCCCTTGAAGCAGTTGTTGGAGCAAAACTCCCCATCCTTGATAGCACTGCCTTTCCCTCTGCTGCCTTCTGGCACCCACCCAGGAGAGGGCTGAGCATCTGCTTTGGGAAACTCCATTTCTCCAGCTGATTTGTGAAAACCCAGAGTCCTGGAATTTCAGTGGTGTGCATCAGAGGCGAGCAGGGACAGAAAGGCAATATCCATTCTCATAGCAATGATAACCTTGCATGTTGAAGTGGGTGGGTTCAAAGCAGTGGTGGAGGCTGGCAGGGTGACATGGATGCTGCCCAGCTGGTGCTGGAGGGCAGGCTCCTTTGGAGGAGAATTAGCTCCCATTAGAACTAAGCTTCAGCTTCATGATTTTAGCTACACTGGAATAATTTCAATTAGGTAGATAGCATCAGATGCTAAGAACTTGTTTTGCTTAGGCAGATGTTTGCCCTGACTTTTTTGTTCTTGTCCAGGAGTTTGAGATGATTAAAAGTCTTGCCTGTTTTCTAGGTGCTCTGTATTTATACTGTCTCATTGTTTATCAGATTTTTCAGAATATGGAAGCAACTTCTTGGGAGCAGTTTCTTTTTGATTAAACCTCAACTACATTGTGGAGGTTGGGCTTATTTCTCTGCCTCTCTTATCACATCAGAATCGGCTCTCAGCCGGGTGCATCCTCTTGGATGATTATAAACATTTTTATGAAGTGTCCCCCACCCCCAAGG
The DNA here is from genome assembly GCA_013399475.1 of Chauna torquata. NCBI lineage: Eukaryota > Metazoa > Chordata > Aves > Anseriformes > Anhimidae > Chauna > Chauna torquata. The sequence goes on from VXAL01003118.1 coordinate 117,144, forward strand.
TAGTCGCTTAGCAACTGCATCCCTGTCATGTCACATGTGTGATGGAGCTAACATTCAGGCAATCTCTCTTAGTTTGGTAGAATAAGTGTATTTTGAAAAGAAAGAAGGTTAAATAGAGAAAATGAGCTCTGTGAGCCTTGATGGAAGTGACTTTTTACCCTGGGGTAAGACATATTTAAAAATGTCACGCAAAAAAATCTTTGCTGGGGCTCAGGGATGTCCTGTGCAGGAGATGGGAGAGGCAGCCTACTCTTAGACAGCTCACTGTCCCAGAGGTGCCCTGTGGACCTCTTTTCTGTTCAAGGATTGGACAGTTGACTCCATATCCCTTTGTTTGTTTTGGGGAGCATCCTGTTATGGGTACTAAGGTTAAAAGACAAAATATATATATTTTCTTTCCCACACCATCTACTGCTTTGAGATGTCTGTACAGGTCTTTTGTCTTCATCCTTCTTTTTTCTTTCAATTTCTGGGCTCTTGTGTCATGTTCTCCACCCCCACCCCCATGCATAGAATTACATTATTTAAGACCTTCTGCCATTTCTGTTCCCGCTTTGAGTGGCCAGTTGTTGCACAGATGGCTATGACCTCTTTGGCCCACAGAAGGATGCTGTGTAGCAGAATCTGCTTTGATCTCTCAAGGATAGGAGCTCTGCCTGTGTCAGGCTGGAGACCTCTGCTCACTCAAAGCTATTCATCTGTTTTTAGCTTAACCAATCTCCCAAGTGGTTGGAAATATCAGAGAGGTGAATGAGATACTGTGATCTGAAGGACTGTCTCTGTTCAATATCAAAGTGAACTTGTGGTTGTCTTATAATAATTAAAAACAGCTCTGCTAATCGATGTGTCTCAGTTTAGCTAACTCCTGCTCAAGTTCAGACTTTCTCTTTAATTAAACTTGCTTCGGTGACCTCTTATTCCTTTGCTTGCATTAGTAATGACATCCGTTTGCATATATTAATGCAATAGGAAGGATGCACTCAAGCCAACTGCATGGGAAATTTTGATTAGACAATTTTGAGGAAAAGGATGATTTATCAGTAAGGTTCTTAATGCATTTTCAAGAGAGAGACTCAGCTGGGACAAACTAGATCATCTCCTTCATAGGAACTGGAAAGGTGTTGGCAGTGAGTGTCCTGACTCCCGGTACAGGGGAATGCTGTGTTCCCTCTGCGTATTTTCCATGGGTTCTTGCTTTGTTTGTTTCACAGCTAAATGTCCATTTGTTATGGATTCAGCAGGGATCCCCGTTTGCTGTAAGTCTTGTTCTAGCTGTGCAGAATCTAAGACTTAGTATGGTTAAAGCTATGCAACCTTAAAGCCATGGATTGTTTTCATTTCCATCTGGAAGGTGATCTACTGGGTCACCAGTCTGCTCCAAGACATCACTTCTCTTCTGCTGCTTCTGGGAACTGTCCAGGTTTGCAGATTGGGGATTTACTGTTTGTTAATTCTTTGCCCTGTGTGAAACTGGATCAATCAGGAAAACTTTTGCTGTGCGTGTAATACATTTTACATGTTAAATGCTTCCATGGTAAGAAGCTGAGTAATACAGAAGACATTTTGTCTGGCTCTGAGTTTGCAGGCTCTGTTGGTGCAAGCCATACTGAGAGCCCTTGGCATTACTCAGACATCCATTTGGCAGTTTTATTTCCACTTGCCAGTAAACACAGGCTAATCTTTCTTGGATTCACAGCTGTAGCATTTCTAATGGAAATAAGTCTGCTTCATGGCAGCCAGCACAAAAATCTGAGTGCTATGTCGTGACCCATTAACAGCCATAGGAGTTCAGAGAGTCTCTATAAATCAGTGGGGTTTTGTGCAGGGCTCAGCCTTAGCTAGCCCAGTGCTGGATTAGTGCCCTTAGCTGGTGGGCAAGTTCATCGCCCTCTGATTCATCCCTAAATGGGGAAAATAGCTGAACTTTTAAATGACAAGAGGGTGGGCAGCTTTGGAATTTTTCAAAATCACTGTTGCATAGGCAGTGTATGAAACAAAACACATTTGCTTTATACAACCCCTGCCAATCTGCTCCTCAGTTCTTTGGTATTAAAGGTCACTGGGTACTCTGCAAAACTTATCAAAATCTTGCTGCATGATGTCTTTCTTTCAATCTACTGCTCTGTCATTGCAAAGCCTCCTTGAGAGAGGCTGCCCAGGAGTCAGTTACGATTCCTCTGCACCATCTGCCTCCCCACGGTGCAGGGAAGCAGAGCCATGTGTGGGGCTCCATGCTGGCATGGTGAGGGCTGGCAGGTGGCATGGCTCTGCTTTGTGGGCACAGCCAGGCTTTCAAAAGCTGCTTTTGTCCAATACTGGAACAAAATGAGAAATACACCAATGTTTTTGAGTGAGGGAGAGGCTGACCAACTCCAGAATGGCCGAAAGGCTGGTGAGTGGGATATGCGCCCAAAATGAGTACTGACTGTTAGCTTCTCTGAAGCAGGATATTTCTATTTGGGGTGAAATAGAATGTGGTGCTTCTCTCTTCCTCCCTCCCCCTGCTGTTTCCCATCCAGCATTGCAGCAATCACCAAAGGGCAACTGAAGAAAACCTTGGTTTTGAGGCTTAATTGTAGAGACAATTCTGCAAAACTTTAATTTTCACTTGTGTGTGTGCACGCGAGTGTGTAATGGATGCAGAACATCCTGTCTGCAGAATGCTGACTTGTTCTGCCTACCCCTGACCTGCAATCCAAGATCTCCGTATAGTCCGTTTATTTTTAGATGCTGCTGAATGCTCCATTATATATTTTTTCCTAATTGACTCTCAGAAATGGAGTGGCTGCAAGTACCGACTGCCATAGGACAGAGTCCATGCTGTGTCACAAAATGACTGGCTTTGACACCTACAGTGTAACGAGAACTGTTTATTAGGCTGCTGGTACAGGATGTTTTATATTGTATTTTTTCTGAACATGCTTGCTGGACTTAGCTCAGTGTCTAGGTCAGGAAAAAGGCACTCCCATGCTACCTTACCTGGCTCTTTCTCCAGCTGCAGGAGAAACATGCTGAAACTTGGAAAAGGAGATGAGAGCCCCTATCTCCTCACATCAGCAATCTCTTCTGATGTTGTGCATACACCTTTTTGAGCCTCCTTAATGCACCTGCTAATACTATTGCTCCCTGTTCAATGGGATCCAGCTAGATTGTATGTCTTCCCAGGGGAAGGGCAAAGTGATTGCATGAGGTTTTTTTAAGAAAACTCTCAGTTTTTATAAAGATGTGTCTGTCCATCTATGATTTTTGTTGCCTGTAAGGACCTTTCTCTGTTTTTACCTCAGCCAAGGTGAAGCTCTGCAGTACGATGAAGTCAAGGGATGTACCACTTCATGTGGGTTTGGATCTGAAGCTATTTCAGAAGAAAATTCCTGTTGTTTTTTTTAACCTTATGCCTTTGTTTCCAAGCACTGCAACTCTTAGACAAAACAGCCAATTTCAGAGCACTCACACTGTAGTACATCATTCTGAACTGCAAAGTGACTTGTGCCAGGAGAAGGGTAAAACAGGAAAAAGAAAGTAACAAAATTTGAACTTCATAGTCCAAGCATATCTTCCCATTTCCCTGAATTTTGTTGTAAAATATATGCATTGTGTTGTGTCATTTTGGTTTAAGGTCCTCCAGACACCAAGGTCATAAAAAAAAAACAAAACCACGAACATGCAGTATTCAAAATCCGTACTCTAATGATGTTATATCCCTATTCCCTCCTCCATCCAAAGGTGCAGCCACCCATGTGCCGTGTTCCCCTTTCTGGACGGTCTTGTTATCAGCTATGCTGAAGATTTCCATGTGCTTAAAGCTAAGAATATAACTCAGCTTTTAAGTAGGCTTCTGAGCTTAGCTGAAAGAGACTTTATTATTATTATAAATGCATTTACGATTTAGTTAATTAGTAAACAATTATCTCTTACAAGCAGCAGGGTTTTCAGCATCAGGTGGTGACCTAGTAGCAGTCCTACCCTTCCCAGAAAGCATCCCCACCTCCCACAAAGCAAGAGCACTTTTCTGTTTGTAGGGTTCATTGAAATGCTCATCAGCAAGAGTTTCACTGCTCATCTCAGACAACGTTACCCATGCATTTGGCAGAGCATGAAACCCTGATGCTCCCACTTATAGAAAAACATTTCTAGGCAGTGCTGGTGGCTGTCAATAGAGTGCAGTTGAAGGCAGAGATCCCAGGATAACTCATGCCACAACCAAATGCTTTTGAGCCCTCAGAATCCCTGCAATCAGCTGAAAATGAACACTGCATGCTTGTATGGAGGCATCCAGGTTCCCTGAGAGAGCATACACTGATCATCACCATTTCTTGTCAGAACAGGCCTCCTTTACCCTACTGTGCCATGGGCTTGTCTTGCACCCAGGCTCTGTGGCAGCAGGGAGCAAATAAATGTGTGTTCCCTCCCTGCCAGGCTGTAGGCACTGCCTGTGCCAGGATTGCTGCATGCCACAAGGGTTTGCAGCAGAGCTGAAACCCAGCTGAGGTTCCACCTGTCTGGGGCTGCACTTTGACTGCATCGAGGTCATCCTCTCTTGCTTGATGCAGAGCTGCAGAAATCTCTCTGGGTTTTAGTGCAAGAGAAGATGAAATTCAGGGCTGCTCCCTTCTGCTTTCAGCTCATTGAAAAGAAGCCTGAAGAGTGAAAGCCACATGAAGCAAAGGCAAACAAAATATTTAAGTGAAATGCTGACGTGAGGCTCCTAAGGGTTCAGGTCAGCATCTCCTATATCCCTAGATAAGTGTCCTGAATTGCACTGACAGTTACAGTGTACACGCAAGCTGAAAACTGTGCCGAGTTAGCTTGGCTAAAAGCTAAAACAAGGATAGGCAAGGCTACTGCAGGCAAACAGGTGGCTGAGTTTTGCCTCAGTCTGGACTGAGCTGTGCTCCCACCGCTGTGGGTACAGGCATCTCTCTGTTATGTTGTTCTCATAAATATCAACACACACAAACTGGTGTTTTGGGGAAAAGCTATGAACCTTTTATTAAGAATTCTCTGTGATGACAGTAGGGTGGGCAAAAATTTAATTCATTAGAGCAATTTCACTTTATCTCCTGTCTCTGCTGAATTTCTGCTTATTTAGATGTGTAGCTGTAGATACAGGGCATGAAGTACCCTTGCACAGCTTGGAGCAAAATCCTTTTCACTGCTGAAGGGAGCAGACTTGGGATAACAATCATTTAGCTGTGTGTAGGAGGAGATGAAATGCAACATTTGTGTGCTGGCGTGTGGAAAGACAGGTAATGACCCTGTGGAATGAACTGGGTATTGACTGCTGAAAAGAAATAATTGCTGGGTTTCCTATTTGCATGAAATGTCCTCCTTTCTATGAATGCCGGTCGGGGGTTGGCAAAGTCACTGATTAAATTTAGCAAAACTGTACATTTCTTACCTGATTTTCTCTTTATTCTCTACCTCCTCTTTTTTGACACTAAAATTAAAGCGGTGTAGGTTCATTTTTGTTATTGAATAGGAAAGCTGTAATTAATTAGTCCGTCATGATTGCTTTTTATACCTGAGATCATTATAGGTGAGGCAAAGCCCCATCTATTCCTGTGATATGCTGCCAAATTACTGGATGTATAGATGCTTTTTGAACATTTTGCTGTGAGAGTGCTAATTTAACCGAAAGTTCCTGCAGCCGTGGAACTTTTTTCTAAACAGGGAGCTTTTATGCATGCCTGTGTGTGCATGCATACATATATATTACCCTAGTTATGCAGCCGTACATCAGTAATTTGGCACTTAATCACACAGGATTTTTGGTTTGGTTTGTGAGTCATGACCTCTCTTTTTCACTCTGGGTCACCACCGGAAGTTTATTTGGTACAATACCATCTGTCCTAATTATAGTCTCAAACTAATTTGTGTTATTACAGAGGTAAATACCTTATAATTAGAAGAGACGAGATTCTTGGCATTTCTGTCCAGTAAAAGCTGTTTTTGCATGATCAAGTCATGCAAAACAAATTTAAAACAGAAAAAAAGATTAAACGGAAAACATCCAGTCCAGAAAGCCCCTCCACCCCCACAAAGAGTGGGAGCATTTGTTGAGTTTGTGGTTAACTTCAGATGACAGCAGTTTTGTAATCTTTATTATGAACCCTGGAGCTCTCATGTGTGGAACTTTCAGCTGCTTGATTTAAAATAACAACAACAGAACTCCCAAGAGCATCAGAGTTTCTCATTTTTTGGTTCAGGGTCATATTTTGTTGAACTGCAGTGCATCCTACCCTAGATGCAACCCAGACCCCCTGCTTGCCTCCTCTACTCCATGCCTGTAGGGAATAGGATCAGGAGAAAAAAAATTAAAGAAATACCCGTAGATGAGAGATGTTCAGAAATATCTCAGCAGATTTCTGTTAGAAAGCATCTATTTGTCAAAAACAATTTTTTTCATAGGGAAGAGCCTTTTTTGCTGAAGTCCCCTTTGCAAAGTTTTCCTCCTGCTAGTGCCAAGGGTGCTAGTGCGTTGAGGGTGTGGGGACAGAGTGGGACAATCTCCAGACCCAAGAATTCTGTTCCCTCTGCAGCAAGGAGACCCCAAAGCCTGCTGATCAAAGGAAGGAGGAAACTATTATTTGCCCCGATGTTTGTTTGCAGCCATTTCAATCTGAGGTGTCCTGATATATGACATAAGAGCTGAAAAATCAAGGTCTCTGCAACATCAAAACTTCAGCCAGGACTGTGTTACCTCCTGAGCATAGTTGCCAACTGCTAATACCTAAATCTGCAGCTAATTTGTAAAGCCTTTAAAAGATGATTTTTAATCACAACAATTATGGATTTTCCCCTGCCAGAAAGTCCATTATCCTGGGAGGTGAATAGCAAAGCTCTTTCATAGTTGCAGTTGAGGATGCTCTTAGAGGTTGGCCAAGGTCCCATTCAGGGAGCAGTGGGGCAAGGCTGGCATCTGCCATGTGGCTGGAACAGTGCAGGCTCAGGTGGCTTTTGGACAGATGCAAAGCACTCATATCTTCCCTTTGGATGAGTTGTATATTTCCTGGAGAGCTGGCATGGGTTTGGCTTTGCCCATGCAGGAGCAGCCCCAGTCTGGCCTCTGGGCTGGTGGTCACTGGTGCAATGATCTTGGTCCATCAGCAGTGGTGCTTGAGAGGCTGTGGCTGGGCTTGCTGCACTCACTGACACCAGGATCTGGGAAGAGCAGGGGCTCTGGGACCCTGCAGTTTTGTGTCTGTCTGTGTCCTGGGGCTGCTTTTCTTTACAGCTCCCAATCCCCAAACGTGCCTTTTGCAAAGGCTATGAGGTTTTCTTACCTGGCTTGGAAATTTGTGAGCTGCCTGCCCTAAGTAACATGAGCTCTGGAGCCATCAGCCTGCCTGAAGGAAATGCCCAAAAGTCTTGCCGTGTCCTCTCTAGGAACGCAGCACTTGTGCAGGATGCTCTATGCTGTGAACAGTGCTGTTTGTCAGACCTGCAGTGCTTGGGCCATGTCCCAGCCCAGGGGCTGTCATTCAGCAGCAAACTGACAAGGCTGGTTTTCCTTCAAGGCTGTCTGTGTGAGAGGAGGAGAGGCAGGACAGAACTTTGCAAATACTGAAATGATCAGAAAAAGAGCTTGTATGAAACAAGAACGAGTCTCTTTTCACAGACAGACATGTCTGTAGGGCTGATGGCTCAGTGTTGCTGCCACAGTGTCATGTTCCTGCCTGTTAGCTCCTCATGTGACTAAATGCAGGGGCTGTTTTTTATTGTATGTGGTAGCACTACTTCATCTGACACCAAAGAACAGTTAGGGGCCTGGATGCAATTTTCTCTCTTCTCCCTACTAAACGTTTATATTGTGTTGGTGTGGGGAAGAGGGTCCTGAAGGAGAAATATAAAGAGTTTTCTACTGGGAAGTAGAGCCCATTGCTCCTGTGTGTTTAAAACCAGGCATGAACAGCCTGGCCACACGGCTGGAGCCCTGGTGATGGGCCCAGTAGTGTGCACAGACAGACACTCACCCAGGTGCTCTGACAAGGCCAGTATTAGTAAAGGTGGCTGTCCATCAAATGTTAACTAGGTTGTAAAAATGTTTCTGGGTTGGCTGTAATGAGTCTTCTAATGAGCTGCTATTTCAGTTCCCTCTCCAGCAACTTGCGGGAAGGACATCTTCAGAAAGGCTGCATTTATGAAAGTGTTTGTGTTAGTAACTGTTTTGTCCTGAGCGATGGCAAAGGCTATGAAATGGTTCTTCAGGTTTTTGGGGGTCATTTTGCTCAAACACTTCCCCCCATTGGCATGAAGAGATGGTGTGAAGGGTGGCTTAAGTTACACACAGACAATTGCACTGTTCTTCTAGAGATGGAAAATGGGAGGATAATAATAGCCAGATGTATTTTCACAGCTTTTTACTCATGGTATTTCCTTTTGAGCATTCCAGTTAAAAAAAAAAAAAAAGTTAAACAACAAAACAAGAACAAAAAAAAAATAAAACACAGAATAAAAATTTTAGCAAAGATGAGCATCAGGTTCTTCTGTGCTGTGGAACCTTTGCAGGAGTAGTCTTCCCTTCCCTCATGGAGGGTGCCTCCCACTAGGTAAAATAATTGAAGCCCTGATTCAAGCCAAGTGAAAACAGTGGAGGTCTTTCCACTGACTGCCTGACATCTGCCTGCTTTGGGTTTCTCCAGGCACTCCAGGGAGTTCTTAGTTTCTACCATCATTGCAACCTTCCTGGCCTTGGGCACTGCCCTGCTGTGCAGGACTGCTGTAACTAGTTTTAATGAAGCATGAACTTGATTTAGGCAGGGACCATGTCCCTCTGCACTGGAGCAAGGAGGAGGAAGCCTTTGTGGAACTGCCTTTGCAGAGTAGCTGAAATGAGCTCCCCGTGTAGTGCAAAGTACCACCTATCCTGCAGGGGGGTTAAAAGAAAAGAAAAATCTTTGGTTTTGGCTCATTGAATTCAGTGGCTTTTGTTCTTGTGATTGTCCAGACTCGGAAGTGTAGATTCCTGAGGGATGGCAAATTAAACTCTGGAAAAAAAATCCATTCTTCAGAATGGCTCATAAAAGTATCTTTCTGACAGGAGTGCAAGCTCTGCTATTATTTAATTTTGCCTTTCTGTCCTCTGGAGCTAAGTGATCAGCCAGATTATGTGCTGTGCTTCGTTACTTGAGAACATTGCAGCAATGAGCTGGAATAATGAGTGAAGCTTCATTCAGATGGTAGCTGAGATTCTCAAAGCTTCAAAAGATCAGATTTATCAATGAGGAAAAAAGGAAACATCCTTATTTAAGAAGTATATATTTTCTAGGATAGCTCTGAAAATTACAGCTAAATCAGCTGAGGTGATGGGGATAGAGATACAAACCCTGAAGATGGGCTGTGTGATTCCCAGTAATACTGAAGTACTACTAAACACACTAATACTGAAATAATACTAAAACAGTCTGAACTGTTTCAGATGTGGCTGCCCTTTCTGGCAGACAGCATTTTGTAGTTCTCATTTCCAACTCCTTATATAAACAGCTGGATTGGGGCTTATACATGGGATGGATCTCTTTCCACCAGCAGTGGAAATAGAAAGAACTGACACACTAAAAGCAAAATCTAAAGCACATTTGAAAGAATGTAATCAACTTCGCAAGCTTTAAAATCCTTCTTTGGGGGGAAAAACGGTAGTACCTATCAAATTATTTTCATCTCTTTTAGTTTAACATTAGGTTTCAAGCACCACGTAATCCACAAGAATGAGAACATTATCCATTTAAAATGTGCAAGGCTGCCAGGCTGCTCTTGTTCACATAAGCTGTTGTGTAAATAAAGATTGTTTGCCCTTATCTCCTGCATCTTCTCTGAGCTAATATATTGGCATCACTTTTCTGAAAATACATTTTTATCTTTGCAGAAATTATTTTAAGTGTATCTTTAAATGAATTTTTGTATGTTGTCTTTTATGATAGGCTTTGAAGAGAACCATAAGCTAACTGGCTTTGTTCCCCTTCTTCAGATGAAGTGACACTAAAACTTTAGTCTGCATTTTGAGATATCTTGTGACATTTGTGTTTTCTAGCTGGGCATTTTTGACTAAATTTTGTCCCTTTCTGGATTAGTAGTACTTTACCAAATCACTCAAAGTTTATCATTTTACCTTGTGTCCAGTATGTCTCCTAATTCCCTGGTCTATAATTCCCACAAAGTACTTGATTAACTTCTGAGGTATTCTGGATAAAGTTGCCCTAAGCCTGGTTTAAGTATCCTCAAGGCAATTTAGCAAACCTTGCTGCCTTCACAGTATTAATGTTCTCTTAACATTGCATTCTGATGACAAACCTTATTTTAAATAAATAAACTCACAACACTGAGTGTGCATTTTGATCAGACTAATGCTGATCTCCCATGCATTAATATGAATGAGCAGGATTAGCATGAGAAAATTTGCAATTTCTGCAAATACTGGAAGTCTGAGTCTGAATAAGTGTCAAAATTTTGCCTTGGCTTGTTCATCATTAAAAGCTTGTTTTGTTTTGTTTTGCCCCGAGTTATAACCAAGCATGTAAACTCAAAGGCTGAGAATATGGAATATATTTAAGATGTTGAAACTTCAGTGATAGAAGTTGGAGATGTTAGAGTTAGCAGACATTTTTATTTTTTAATTTCCTACATGGTTTGTTTGTTTTTCTTTTCTTTTTTCTTTTTTCCCCACTTTTGTTCATTTACTTTTTTTATTGAAACCTATATCCCCAGCTGGCTGGGACTGGAATGTGGGATGAATGGAGAGTGTTGGCAAGTTGCAATCTCTACCTAAAGAAAAAGGCCATAAGGAAGGAGGACCCAGGCTCATCTTGAAGATATGCAGAGAAGGGCCGTGAGGCACCTTTGCACTTAAATTCTTCTGTGACTATATGAATTAAGCAGATATTTGCATGATGAACTGTGCCTCCAGACATGTTTTTAAACATGTTTACAAAACATCAGGAGTGACAAATGGTCTCATTCCCAAAAGGCAGTGTTAAGGCGGATGTGCTGCATGTGTGGGAGCACTGTGGGCCCTTGAGGTCTGTGAGCACATCCAGATGGGCTCCTGCATGGGCACAGGCTTTCCTGCCTGTGCAGTCAATCAGAATTGCAGCCTTTCTCCCATGTGGAGATGTCTAGCAAGCTTCTGGAAATTGTAGTGATGAATGGTGGTGTTTTTTTTTTTTTTTTTCCTTCTGTTCTTTGAGACTTCCTTCTCTAGAGCTCCGAGCAGCTGCAGTTTCCTTGCCCAAGTATCTTAATTGTAAACTTTCTGGTGAGCCAAGCTCTCCTCTTCAGGTCATGACAATGAGAAAAAAGCTTTCAGAGCATCATCCATCAAGGATGAATGCAATGTTAGTGACAGCTCAAAAACGGAACAGACTTTACTAGTGTAGCCATGTGAGTGTTGCTGTACTTCCTACTGCCCTGACACAGATTTATCAGGGGTTTCTCCGGCATTTGGGCTTTAATCCACAGGGTGCTGGAAACTGGAGGAAAACACAATGGACCATATTTGCTCCCTAAAAAACTGTTTCTTCTGATCACTGCTATCTCCCTCTGTGCATACCTTACCTTTTCTTACCTAACATATGTTAAAGTATTGTATGTTGTTACCACCCACAAATATTCCCTATCTTTATTAAACAAATGAGATGCAGTTGCTATTTAAAGTTAGCCAGAGTACCTAATGGGGAGGGGGGGAGGGATAGGAGAAATTTCTCACTTCTTTTGGGTCTTGTTTACTGTGCTAGGGACACTGGATAATTAGGACATGGATTTTCTTGACATACTGTCTTAGATGGCACTGTCAGAAAGCACACATCTCCCTTGAGATTTAGAGCAGGAGTGGAGATGTGGAGACGTGCCAGGTCTGCTTGGAGGAGGGCTGGCTCTGCAGCAGTCTGGGACTTTGCAGGTCCCTGTCCCTGTGACTTTGACCTTGTATTTGCTGTTTTTAAGTTGTGCTACTCCTAGTCTGCAGGACTGGAGCTGACGTGGGAGCTGTGGATGTATATGGGACCAGAGCTGTGCTGCCATTCCTATGAGGGAGCAGAGTGCTTGGTGCAGAGGATTTAAAACCACTTCCAGGGATACTGAATATGTATCTCCTATCAAAGCTAGCCACTGCTGCCTCTGCAAATAGCTAGAGTTGCATTAAACCAAGATGTTATGATTTTGCCACAGTGGTGTCATTTTGACTTTCTGCATGTTTCTGCAGAACTGTTTATATACATATACGTATATACATATGATGTATACATATACATATATATATATGAATTGATTCAACTCCCTAGGCTGTTGCTGGGAGCTTAAGCCACTAGAAAGTCAAATATTTGTAGTGTTGACCTTCTCCCATGGTTGTGTGTTTTTTTGTTTGTTTTTTGTTGTTGTTTTGGTTTTTTTTTGTTTTTTAATTGATCATGTTGCAGAATGCTGTGAAATACCAGGCTCCCTATGAGGCAGCAGCCCTGCACTGCAGGTAGCAGCCAGGCTGCTGCCTGCTGAAATGAGCTTTTGCTTTTGAAGGTTTCCTGGCAACCAAGGTGACATGTCTGTTCCCCTTTTCTTTTAAATGTTAATATAGTTTTGTAATTAATCTAAAAATGCTGAAAAGCACAAAATGTAAGGCAAAATGCGTTATTTTGTACAATTTATTTACTTGCTAGAGTGACAGGGGGGCTCAGTCTGGAGGTACAGAGAGGTTTCTCCAACTGTTTTCACACTGGGTCTGTTACAAGAATGTCTCCTTTTGGATGCTTCAGGAGCATCCAAAATTAGAGGAAAGCTTTGCTGACAGATGCCCTGCTTTGGTATGGACTTGCATTTCCATGGGCTACAGAAAGAAGTGGGGGATGTCTCATTCCTCTTCTCCCCTTGTCAGGACTGCTATCATCTTGGTGGCTTATTACAAGCAGCATGTGCATGCCCATGTGTACGCACACAGCCAGAAAAAAGCAATTTAGGACACTAACTGTTGTTCAGACAACTGTGTGAGTTCAGAAAATTGGGCCATGGGGTGAGAAACTAAAGTGTGGTCATTGCTAAGCGCAAAGCAATAGGGAATACAGTCCAAGGAAGGAGGATAGCAAGTCTGTTATTTCCTGGTGCTGACTTCTTGCTGAAGAAGCAGAGCCGATTGCATGCAAAGTGAGCATAAATAGGTGGAAAAAACCTCCAGTTCTCCTGGGCCTTCCTGGAAACAGCCTCACTCACTGATGGCATGAGGGTAGGGAAAGAGGTCTGTCTGCCTTTCCCAAAGCTGAGACAGGTTAAATGATATTTGATAGTAATTTTGTATTGCTTTAAATATTATCAATAATTGGAGGTAAGATGGTAGAATTTCTAAACAAGGGTCTTGAAGACAGCAAACTATACCTAACAAATAGCAAACAATTAACATGAGACCAGTATGAATTGTCAGATAGATAACTGCTTGTGCTAAAACTTGCCTGGCTCTAAAATTTGAGTGCAAGCTGGAAGCACCCTTGAGAAAAGCTGATTACTGCCATCCTCAGCAGTGCTCCCTTCAGAGCAATTAAGCAAGCCAAAAAGCTGTGAGTACCTGGGCATTGCAACCAGTTCAGCAGAGGCAGAAATTGCCCTTTGGAAGCTGTGTTGACATCTGAGGAAGAGATGAAGCAGAGGGTACAGAGGGGTCCTGGGGTACGCAGAGCAGAAGAGACGCAGCATGTGCTTGCTGCTTGCTTTGGTGTCTGTTGGTGTCTTGTCCTCCCTAGTAAAGGCTACTTTTGGTTTGCTTTAGGTCAGAATCAAGAGTTTGTCTTGTATGAAGAGGATGAATTTCCCTGGATTATAGCACATAATGTGAACAGAGACTGTGCAAGGTCACATAGGGGCATTGGAAGCAGAAAGTAGGATAAAACTGAGATGTCCTTACTCCCATTACGACTCTGAGCAACAAGAAATGTGGAGGGGAAAAGTGCGTAGAATTTTGAGTTGATTTTGGGTGGAAATTGAATCTTTGGATGTCTATGCACTGGACTTTACAGTGTGAGCAATTTCTGCACTGCAGTGTAACCAGTGTGAAGCCCCACAGAGCAGCAGCTGGGGCTATCTCTGTCCTATGGTACTTGAGCAGCAGAAAAAGCCTCTTGGCAAGAAAAGAAAGTTGCATGATCTAGCCTTAAACACCCTCCCGTCCTTCACCCAGACTGCTGTGTTATAATGGGCTCTAAATTAAAAATTCCAATTTATGCTTAGGTTTAATTTGAATTATAACACGCTCTTTAGATTTCTACAGGGAATTCTCTGATACCTGATGTGGATTGCAAAAGATTGGAAAGGGGACTCTTTTTGAGCATTTTTATTTGTCAGTCATGCTGACAAATTCTCCCAAGCTTTTGATAAATGAGCTCATAAGAGTAGCTACCTACAAAAATGTGGGGTCTAAATCTCATCTGTGCTGAAGAGACTGGCAAAAATATTAATGATCTGAATGGGAGCAGCATCAAGCAGGTAGCTGGACTGTCACTCTGGAGAGCACACTTCTCAATGTCTGTAACTTGCATGTAATGATTTTGCTGTCAGGGTTTCGTAGATTAGGGGTATGAAACCTATTTATGGTATGCTGGCAAGAGCTCTAGTCTAAATAAGGTCACAAAAAAGTGATTCTTCTAGCAAGTGGCTTGTTTCATTCTGGAAGTTTTTAAAAGTGCACTTTAGAGGTATGATTTTGTTGGTTGATGCTTGAACAAACTGCATGTCTATTGTGAAGGTTTGCTGGTAAAACAATACCAGGAAGCTGCCTTTATTGGCAGATAAAGGCTGAGGTGGTAAGTGGATGAGGTAAAGCAAAGGAAGCAGTAAAGAAAATCAGTAAAACACTGATTTTCTTCTACTACTAATAAATTAATACAGCTGATGTCCTGTGAGGACTTCACATGATTGCAGTATATGAGCTCACATGGCATTAATCGCTGTGGCTCTCTCTGTATTACTGATGTATACTGTGGGAAGAATAATAGCATCATGAATCGGCCACCATTCTGCAGGAACCCAAAGCCTGCCTATTCAAAAGGTTGGATTTTTTGTTTTGTTTTTCAAAGCTGCAATTAAACTATTGGAAGATCAGCAGGAGACTGTTCTCCTGCTAAGGAGCAGATATTTATGCTCTGAGAAGTTGCCCAAGAATACTCTACGTATTGTAAAAACAACCTTCCAGTTACTCTCTCACAATTGCATTTCATGAGGATTTCAATAATCTCTCATGACAGGCTCTAAGCATAACTTGATTATCAAGACAGGAATAATGTCCTATTTTAAATAATGTCCATTTTACTCATAAATATAAAATCTAAAGCTATGGAAAGATAAGAAACACATGGTGATTATGTGGTGAATCAGTTTTTGCTACTGGATTTTCTTGTTAGGTTTGCAGACAGGAAATGTTTGTTTAGCTCCTTTGATCTGCAGGTGCTAAGTTGTCTTGGAGATGGAATAGCCATTTCTAGTTAGAATTTCAAAAAGTGTTTGATCCGGAAAAGTATTAGAGATATATTCTGAGTTTCAAAGGGTGTAGATAACACTTCACATGCAGTAGGAGACACTACTGTTGTTCTCTGAAAGATTAGACAGGGCTATCTTAACACCATTAGGGAATTTTAAAACAGGCATTGAAATGTATTTGTTTTGTCACTTATGAGGAATATTTGACGAAGCTTGTTTGATTTGATTGTTTCAGTACTTGTGCATAAGCTCATTTATCTAATTATTGTATTGACCACTTATTGTATTGAATTTTAATAGTCCTGAGATTAATTAGATATGTATAAAGAGCAGCTGAGACAGATGTTAACCTTTTGTTCTGGATCTTTTCTGTGCTGTTGTTAGAAGAAAGAGATGAGAGAGAACTGAATGCAATCAAAATGCAGTCATGCTCTTGATTAACAATATAATCAGTTAAAATCTGAAAGTTTTGCAGGGAATATCTGCACTTGATACACAGGGGTCTGAACTGACTAGAGAGAAAGACAAAGTTGGAGTTTTATTTTATTATTTATAAATATTACTGAATGTTTTAATGATAAAAACTGCCTTTTTTTTTAGTAGTAAAATAATAATAAATAAACAGCCAAAACAGGAATGTACTGTGGCTTCATTGCTTTTATGCTAACCCCAAAAGGGAGAGGGTTTGATCTCCACCTGCAGCTGTTCTATAGCTAGCATTGCCCTAGCTCTTCTAATACACACACAGTCAATTATTCACCAGCTTCACAGAGAAATGCAGAGGGAAAAGATCTTTATCCTGGGATCAGGATCTTCTATTTAAAATGTGTCAGCTTGGGTGGATGTTTTTGATAGGCACAGATGGAGGAGGGATGGTGCAGGTGGGAAAGCACCAACCTGGGGTGGCAGTGGCTGGCAGCAAGGGGTCTGTGCAGGAGGTGATTAACTTTGTAGCTAAGGACTGTTTTTCAGTCTCATTTAGCAGTTCAGAATTAGGGGGGAAAAAAAATTCTCAGAGGATATAGGTGGTAGAGGAAAAACATGAGGCTTTCTATGTTTTTTTTCCAAAATGTCAATTTTTTTCCAATATCTCAAAGTCTTAATGAAAACTCTGTTGCCAATGAACATTTGAAAATATCTATTTCCACACTGACTGGAAATCATGCTTAATGTTAAAAAAAAAAAAAAGCACTGCAATTGTTAGTACTTGTGAATACTCTGTTACTCTGTTTGCCAAAGAATAACGCACAGGGTAGAGAATTGGCAAGTGATATTTTACTTCCGTTTTATATAATGATATCAATTTATTTTCAGCTGTAGACAGAAAAACTTAAAACTTTGCAATTGCAGAATGGCATAAATGTGATAGTAATGAATCTGTATGATCTCACAAAATAGAATATATTTTCTTACTGTTCTAGAGGAACAGCGTATGCTTTAGAATTTAAGTACTTCTGCTCTAGAATTTATACTATACAAAATGCAGAATTCTCTTCATGCATTTTCATGTTTGCTGTGTGTTCCTTACAATCTTTTCACCTGTCAGTTCTAACTTATATTCCACTTAGCAGCACTGCTTAGAATCATTAAATAAATAAATAAAATGGTAGACTAGAAAGCAAATTTATTTTGTGCAAGTGAAACTATTCATTTCAAAATCTGGAAGAAATCTAGCTCGGCTATAGTGATTTTCCTGAAAGTTTTGATCTTATTTTTAATGAAAGGTAGTGTTCCCGCCCCTCCCCCCCCAATACATTTTCTGTGCCCATAAATCCCTATCATATGTGAAGTATTACTTTGTGGAAGGAATTAATGCTGTAGATCTCCTTCTTGCAACATTCTTACAGCTTATAAATGTGCAAAAGTAAATTCCAGTAAGGAAATGATGACATTTCATTAATAAATGTATTTTCTGAGAGTAATTTTGGATAAAACAGTCTTTATTGATTCATATTGTAGACTTGCTAGTCAGAAAAGAAAATATCATTATCTCACACAAGGGACACCCTGGGGGAAGGATCCATCTATCTCAAGCAGAGGCCCAGGGAAGATAGCAGCAAGGGCTTGAGCTCAGGAAAAGACGTCCCAGTTTGGTTCTGTCCTGGTGTTGTTGATACAATGCTTTCCTTTCATGCTTGAAGTCTTTACCCCAAAGTGCTGAACCACAACAGAGGGCTTGTTTGATTTGTGATAGTTAGAAATTAATTGTGCTTGCAGCTACTTCTTGGTGGGCTCATAAAAATTCCTTTTAACTCTGCACAGCCCTTCAGAATTCAGAAATTCTCTGGTTGCACCATCTGTTCAGGGCTTGTGGACATCTGCAAGTTACCTCTCTGTGACAAGGATATCTGAGAGCTATGCGTCTTCAGCATACGTAACTAGCCGAAATGTTTCAAAGCTGACTACTGGTGAGAATGCAAAAATGATTCTAGCACAAAATGAGCGCATGCTATGAAATAAAATACAGGAGCATACATGTAACTATTTACCTTCCGTTAAGCTTGTTGCTACTAAATTAATTCTGAAAATGTGATTGTTTCATGCTGCTAAAATGCTAATTCACGCATGGGATGTGTTCTTAGTGCTTCAGATCCTCTGAAAACACTTTTCTTAATTTATCACCTGCTTTCCAAAAATCTCAAACTGCATCTCTGCTACTGTGCAATCAAAAAACTGTATTACTGAAGAGGCTGCCACTCAAAATTTCTTCCTTCCCTCCTGTGATATTGGGGAAAAAAGTTTGCTGTCAATCGTGCTTGTGGAATTCACTAGAGCCAGTTCTGTTCCAGGTCTGATCCTACTTTCACAGCTGTAAAGCATGAGAAGCAACTCTGAATATTCAGTGCAAATTATCTGATCAGCTGTTATCCAGCCACCTGCTGGCAAAACCAGAATGTTACTACTCTTGGGTGGATTTAAAGGTTGCTAAAGAGTCTCTTCCTTAAATCATTGTGCTCCTGAAATAAGTTTTGTAATGGAGGAACAGGGCTGAGATGAGGATGCCCTGACTATAAGGCATGAAAGGCCACTGTTATATCTTCTTCTCATCAAGCTGAGAGAACAGATCGTTTGAGTTCTGTAATATCTTGCTGTTGATAGCTGACCTAATTTCTGAGTGCAGATATGACTTAGTGGCGATCCCATCTCTTAGATAAAGGCATTGAGTAGAAGTGGTGTGTTGTTCAATGGCTTCTGCCAAGAAGGTCAGCAAGTTCTTAAGGGAAAATGTTTGATAGATGCAATTAAATGTACAAGGCTTCTGCCTATTGCTTATCGACGGATTCTAAAATGAAATGATTTTCTCTCATGCTTGAAGGTCATTTCTGATACATGTCTTGGCACTATTCTCAGGATCACTTCAAATGAAATGCCAGGAGTAGAAATGAAAAATAAAGAATGTTCATATGCTGCAATTACAAAAACAAACAAAACAAAAATCAATAAAGGAAGCTCATTTAATGAGACCCGTAAATGTCAGAATGCAACTTCAGGACAAATCCACAGTCATGGCTGAGTAAGACTTTATCAGCTGTGCAGCACAGGCATGCACAGAGTAGAGAAGAACACTGAACCTCACTGACACCCTTTATTTAAAATAACTGCTTCTAATACACTGCAGGGCAAAGCAAAGCAAAAGTATAATTAACGTCTCCCTTGGTGAAAAGTCAGTCTATAGATTTGGATGTCTTTTTTATTTTTAACATCCCCAATGCCATCTGGAGGTTACTCTAGCTCCTAGAAGTAAGACAGCTATAGAACAGCTTTAACTGGCCAAGGCCATGAGTTTCAATTGTCATGCCTGGTATAATGTTATAACTCATTACTTTCAGAAATATAAATTTATAATGCAATACAGTTGGCATAAATATTTTTCACATTTGTTGAGGGGCGGGGAGGGAGTTAGAAGACAATCAGAACAGAGCTGTACTTGGAGTGGCCTTTTTGGAAACATCAGTGTGATGCCTGCTCATTAAAGAACAGCCAACTGCTGGACGTGGTTGATTGCCTTACCTTTGAGTCTCCGGAGGTATTTGTACCTCATCTACAAGCTGTAAAAACAGCCCCCTTGAGTCTGAGTTCAGACTTCATGCTGTGTTTGTACATTTCATTACTGAAATAGGAAATTTGCTATTGTAATACAGGTGAAATAGGATAACACTTTTTGCTTTAATATATTAATATACACCTACATAGCACGACCTGCAAAGCATCGGTTGGCTTTCTCTCTGTGTATATACCCTTCATCCCCTAAATATCCAGCTATCCTGCTATCCATTACAAGGCAATCAAGTAATATGCTGAGTTTAATCTTATTGTCACCACTCTGGGTTCAGGGAATCCCAAGAGACCTTTGGAGAACCATTTGTAGCCTCCTTTTCCCTTGCTTCTGCAGCTCCATGTAGATGCTCATTGCATGCAGCAGAAATGGGCATGGGACAAGCAGCTTGAGGGGACAGACTCCAGCTCTGCAAGAAGCATTTGGAGCTGCAGCATGTGGTATTCATGGGTGAGCTCACTTTCCAAGTCACCAGTCTCATTTGAAAGGAAAGCCCTTATGAAGAGTGATAATGCATTCTGGAAGATGGATGGAGAAATTCTTGCCATGCATAATGCATGTTGCCCCCAAGGACAAAGCTGAAAGTAGTTCTTGTAGGATGCTAATGATGGAGATGAGATGGAAATTCCCACCTTGAATTCAGATCCGTGGTGCCATTTATCACCTGGTGAGACCTGGAAGCAGGAAGGCTAGAATTTCTCAGTGGATGTTTGCTGAGTGCTGTCAGAATGAGGCCTTGGGGACCTTGACTGTAACACAGTGCTTCAGTTAGCTGTGTGTCTGGATTCAGCTCTCTCAGGACCTGGGACCTTCCCAGGGCTGCTGCAGCATTTTAGTGGTGCTGTCAGCATCAGAGGCCAACTAACACTTGTGCAGGGAAGAGATGCCAAAGGCTCCATGTCTATGCCTGTGGACCAAAGCCACTGAAGTACATGCTCTGCAGGCCACTGGGCCAGATCCTAGCTTCAGACCATGGAGCTGGGTGCTGGACTGAGGATATTGCACTAGAAAGGGTGAAAATCAGTGCAGAAGCACAGGAGGCTTTGGGAAAAGGTCTAAGTTGTCCATTCCTTTCCTATACTTGTGCACACTGAGTCTGTCACTTGTGTCCTGCTGTATGCTGTCACATCCCCTTCCCCAGAAAAGCCACCACTATGGGGAAGGTTTAGTGCCATGGTCTTCTCTATGCTTGATGTTAGAAACTTCTGTAACAGTTCTAGTCTATGGCCAGTTGCTTCAGGGGAAAAAAAAAAAAATCACAAAGGCCTTATAAAGGCTTTATCCTTCAGTAACACTGGGAGTGCAGTCATGTTTGTGAGCTTGCTGTGGGGATGGGGCTGGCACCAGCACCAAGGCTTGTGAAGTGCCCCAGGGTGCATCATTTGAGATATGTCTAGTAAGCAGCTCTCAAATGAATGAGGCTTTAAGCACATTAAGAATACTCAGGGAAGGAGCACTGTTATGCTGAAGCTTTTTGACCAGTGTGCTCCTCCTGTTTAGTGGTACGTCTCAGCAGCATGTGCTGGTGTTCAGCAGGTGCAAATGGATGTGTCCAAGCTCCTCTCTGATTTATGAAAACCTACCTGCATCTGGTGAGCATAACCTGCAAAAGGGTCCTCTCAAACAAAGAAGCTCAATATAGATGCTTGTGTGTCCAAACACATTCAGGACTACTTTCCTCTACATATAGCAGGTTTCAATTTGTCCTCATCATGTGATAATAGCAAATAAAGAACCCCAGGTACATTTGCTTTCTCTGTAAGAAAATTGTCCAGTGTGGCTCTAAGATACTAAGCTACCCAGATGAACCTGGTGGTCTTTCTGAATAACATTTATTGAGTTGCCAGTAGAGCCAGAAGACTTTTTTTTTTTACTGTTAGTTGTAAAACTTCCTTAATCTCCTCCTCTGTATGGGTATTTGAACAAGAGCAGATGTGTATATGCTACAAAACTGCAGAAAAACCTTCGGCTGCAACACTTCAGTATAAGTGAGATTCACACAGAACAGGTTAACTGTGGGACTGTGGAACAGGTTAGCAGATGGCCAGCAGAGTCTGGCATTATTCTGGGCTGGCAGTCCTGCCTGGCATGGATGCTTGTGTGGGTGATGAAAAGGAGGGACAATGCACTAGCATTTGGTGCACAAATGTGCAGCAATGGTTTTGCATGGCTCCAGACAGTAGTGTTAGTAAAAGTGTTTTTAGATTGTATTAGCACAAATGACCCCATGAGCAAGTCTTCCATGGCTCTGTTAACTACAAATGCACAAAGTGATTAGCAATTAACTCTCAGTTCCCCTGACCCAAGATCAGAAATAACCTTGGCTGTGGCTGTTTGCATATTGTGTTCTTGGGCATTGCTTTCCAGCAGCACAGCCCCTCATCTTCTTCCTCTGTTCCTGGCAGAGGTGCCACCCTGCTGTCAGTGGCTTGGCAGGGGGATGCTGGTGATGTGGGGTCTGTTTCTGTTCTCCAGGAGTATACAGCCCCCAGGAACCCTCCCAGGAATACAAGTGAAATGTGGCACTGGCAGAGAAGGCAGCAACCTACAGGTCAGGTATGAAATGCTGGGTTTATACTGCAGCAGGGAAGATCATCAGATATGTGGAAAAACTTTCTAGTGGGCAGTATATTGAGGTACTTGAATAGTCTGAGGAGGCAGTTAAGGACAAATGAGACATCTCACAGCCTGGTGTTCAGCTAATCCTGCCTGAGGCAAGAAAACGTGTGAGCTGGGCCTGTGAAGTGTTTTCTGTGATTCTCCAAATCTGTCACTTAGGCTCACATGGCGTTACCCGGTGCACTCTGGCCCTCCCTCTCACAGGCTTCTACACTGTGCTTAACACGGGTGTCTGAGAGCTGTGCTACATTGCATGCTCAGCCTGAGGGGCTGTTCAGGTCAGAGGTCCTTTGAAAGAGTGAATCCAGGAGGAATTTTCCATGCACATAACACCTCCAAGACTGAGTGACATGGTGGCACCGTGTCCCTCAGCACTAGGGTGAATACCTGGCCTTGCGCTGCTTGTGCAGAGGTGTGAGGTGAGGGGATCATCATTGTGCTGAACTGCATGGGGGCTGGCAATATCCGGCTCACCCAAAAAGGCAGTGTTTGAGCACTGGTGGGGAGAGCATCTTTCTGATCCTATACCCAGAGAGCACCCACATGAGGCAGTAAGAAAACACCATGCACTTCAGAGTTGATGCAGTAACTTTTTTCCAGAAAGACTGCAGGAGTTGTGGACTGGCTGCTGTTCTTGCTCAGTCACCAGGATGAATGACACAGCTTAGGAGTCAGTTTTTATACTCAGAGACTTGTCATCCTGTGAATGGAGTGGCTCATTTACTTGCAACTAAACATATGGTTTTGTATGCCACAAAGCGTTGTTAAGCACTAATCAATCCAGTCCATGTGCAGTGGCTTTAGTCTGACTTAGAAGTCCATTTCCTCCGTCCCTCAGAAACCTTATTGACGGGACTCCTAGTCAAGACACGTGGCTTGCTGTGGCAGTCACATCAAAACAGAGATTTACTCCAAACTCTACTCTCATTGCCTGCAATGTGAAGTTAGTAATTCTTGTATCAACCTAGGTTGGAAAACTTTTTTTTTGCTTCATAATTTCTATTTTAATAGAAATATGAATGTTCTCTCCCCTTGTCTTGGTGGAAAAAGATGTACTGTGTTATTGAGAAATACTGCATACATAGTTGGGCTGTAATAAAAGAAAACTGTTCTTTCCATGCTGTTTGGATCCAGGACTTTGATCCAATATTGTCATTCTGGAGAAAAGACCCTTCTAGAAACTGAAATATGGATTCAGATGCAGTTTTCAAACAGACAGATCTGTGGTTTGGGTCAGGGCCTGAATGCTGTTTGGGTCTTTGCTTTTTTTTCTGGGGTCTGTTATTGTGAACTTTAAGGTACAGATGTTTTTTTTTCCTGGTCATCAGCATTGCCAAAATAAGAATAGCTTTTGATGAAATCACTGATTTGAGGCAAACATGCTAAGACCAATGATAGGCTGTTGCTCACACCTAGATTCAATTTTACCTCCCATGAAATACAGATTTCATAAAATGCTCACTGGCTTCGCTGAGCTGTTTCAATTTTCTTAAATCACTTTTGAAAAAATATTTTAGCTTCTTCAGCCAGCCAATTTTCTTGCCTTTTTGACCTTTAAATTCAATCTGTTGTATCCAAATTAGTTGGCATAGAACAAAAATACAATACTGGAAACTTAGCTACCTTACAGAAGCAATGGGCAAAATTCTGCTTTCTGTACAAATCTGGAACAAACCTAGTGTCTTTATGCCAGATCATCCTGACTGAACCAAAAGCGAAAGGGGGCTGTTTAGTTTGATGCCAAATTACATATAAATGCTATACAAATTGTGACCTTGCAGAACATTGCTTTTTCTACACACAGATGTTTAGGCAATGAAAAGACTATATAGCAGAGATACAGTGGCGCTAAACTTTCAGGCATTGGTACTGCAACTGCTAAATAGCATGCTGTTGTTTTAAAAAGTGCTACACCTGTAAGACTTGTTTTTGTATGTCACATTTGCCATTTTTTCTAGATAGCTATAATGTGCCCAAAATGTACCTATGAGACTACAGAAATTATATATATAATTAATAAAGCATTATGCAGTTTAAAGATGTTTGGATTGTAAGTGATGAGATAATACTTTTCAATTCTACTTTCATTAAAGATATTACAAAGCAAAATGCAAGCATCTACAACTGAAAAGCCCTTGATTACCTGTTAGGAGGGTGGGGTTTATTTTATTGTCCATCTGATTGGCTGAAGATTCTGAGATTTTAAGTCACATTTCCCACCTCTGTAATAATGTTAGATATTGTTTCCTGGCCCAAATCCAAGCAGAAGAGTGAGGTTCCGCATACCGACATGCCTTTGCAGCTACAGCTGAATATACATCTTAATGGTTTGCTTTAAAAAATATTTCATAGTATTGTTTTTCCTCTCAGCTCCACAGGCAGGTATTGTGACAGAGTGCCAGTCTGTCAGACCCTCTGCCCTATGAGTTGCCAACTGGTAGCCTGAGGGTCGAACTCCACCAGACTGTTACACCATTTTTATGGTCAGTAGGAACCAAATGGACCTGGTGTGTAAAGGCAGGATGCAGCTAAGGGCTGGCTGTGAGTCTCTCTATAGTCCTAGAAAACATCAAGATCCTTTGGAAAAGCATTGTAAGAACTTATAAATAACACATGTTGTAGTGGAAGCCCCTTAAGTATTATTGAGAGAAAACCTTTGTCCTATTTTAAATTACATTTAATTATCTATGCAATTTTTATTCTGAAGGCAAAATGCTAATGTGCAAAATGAGTGTCATGTGTACATGCTACATCACCAGCTAGCACCAGTGCCATGGGCGATTCCTTCAGTTTTGCCCAAACCTCCAGCCCTCACCAAACCCCTCTCTGGAGTGGGGACAGCCTGCATCTTTTACCCAAAATTTCCATCAGTGTTCAAGGAAGAGAGAAGGATCCACATGCCTGTTAGCAAGGTACAAGGGCTGAATGTTGCTTAGCTGGCCATCCTGAGGGACTTCAGAGCTTCTCTAGCTCTGTGCAGGGACCAGGTACTGCACCCATGTGGTGAAACCTGTGGGAAACAACACCTTACCTGCCTTTGAGCTCAGGGCTGGGCTCATGTCTTGTCTCTCGTCATCACAGCAAATCTTCAGCAGGGATTTGCTATGCAAAGCAGTGCAAAAATTACAGAAGCACAAAGCTGATTTCTTCTGCCTTTTTGTCTGCAGGTGGTGTGGGTGTTGTGGCAAGGACCAGGTCATTTTAACTGGGGGGACCCCACCACAAAGTCTGCAGCTACCGTGCTGATTTATAGGGAAGCAAAGAAGGTGGTGAACTAGGCAGGGGGGGCATCCTACAGGGGATGAGAAAATAAATATTTCAGATTTCCCCCTCCAAGCAGTAGTAATTGATTGAACATTTAAAGTTTCTAATTAAGTATATAGAACAATCACTCCTTCTCTCTCTCTCGATAAGGTTTCTAGAGTAAAGGAAAGGTGTGAATTTGGTCAGACTGTCCTCGGAGGATTTGCAAATTGTGTAAGCTATATTTAATTCAATTAATCATTCCAGATAGGTCCTAAATCATGTCATCAACCTATTTGATTCCACAGGCATAATGCTTAACATGCAGCTGCCTTGCACAATAAGCCAGGGAGATGCTCAGTTGCATTCAAGGGAAATAAATTTAATTATAAACACATCATAGAGCTGAACATTTCCTGAATTTGGAATTCTGTCTTGTCAGCCTTTCAGCTGAACTCCATCAAACTTTTATAGGCAAGCAGACTGTCCTGAATTTATATGTACTGGCAACCATGTTAACTGAAGGATAGCATAAAAACTGTGGTTTTTTTTTCCTTTTTTAACATTTTAAAAATTGAAGCTACTTTCATTTTCTGGTAGAACTACCCATGGTGTTAAATAAAACCAGGAATACATGTTACTAAAACTTGTCAGAAAAGGGAGAAATACAAAAATCTACCCAGTCCAGACAGCCACGCCATCAGGCTCAAAATACTGAAGGCTGAAGAGGGACTGGAGGTATGTGGAGGTGCAACAAGCCATTCGCAGCCTGGGTAGGCTGCCAGAAATTCAGTCTCTTACTGTGTTAAATGTTAGGGGCCCCTTTTGGTGCCAGTTGTTACTCAGTGATTCTAGCAAGTACTTTAAATGTGTGGGGCTGATCTTACCATGACTGCTGTGACTTGGTAAGCTGAGGTATATGGGGACTGGAAATAACCCAGTGAGCCATGATCTGGTCTGCAAAGATGGAAAAACATCCTGCTGAGAAAGGTACTAGGCTCCCAAGTGGGTGAGAAAGCCAAGTCCTGGGTGTCCGTGGGAGGATTTAGGATTTACACTCCAGCTCTGACAGCCTTTGCTGACCAGCAGAGCCCTGTTAACAGTAATTCAGCACATTGTAGGACTTTTTTTTTTTTTT